>JBAMAX010004332.1:0-597331 GCA_037043745.1 Chymomyza amoena | reverse complement strand
AAGGAAATCGGAACAATAGATCAAGTCCCGTGCTTGAAATTTTAATGAAAAACATGGCTACGAGAAAAATTGGTTTGATGTTTTTAGAACGCGCGCACGACGATTTATTTCTATAAGTACCGATCGTATCGAAAAATCTTTTTAGCTTTTATTTTGTGTAAAAAAGAGAACGATTTTCTCGAAATTTGACAGAATCTCCTCCTATTGCAATTTTTCTTTGGTGCCCTGATAGTTTTTTCTTGTCCAAATATTCATATAAAATGTCAACAGAACATTGAATATCTGGCTTTTCTGCAAACCTTTTTTTGAACAAGTCTACATTTTTCAATAAGAAAACCTTCTCTTGCTATAGGAAGGGCATGCGACCGTCGGCCAACGTTTTCATACATTAATATATAAAGCCAAAAGGGCAGATAAACTATATTTTATTTTAAAAGTCACTGTCTTATTAAACTACTCTCGTATGAAATCTCATGTGAGCCAAAGCAACAACAAAACGTTGACTATCTTTATCCTTTCTGGATACATTTTTTGGGACAAGCCTTCAACAAGAAAAATTTCTTTTGATAAAGAAAGGGCATACAAGTGTCGGTCAACATTTTCTCATATTTATATATAAAGCTAAAAGAGTAGCAAAAATTAATTTTGATGCAAAAGTCACTGAATTATTAAACCACCCTCGTATGTTAACTTATTCAAGCCAAAGCAATAACAAGACGTTGGCCAACACTTTTTTTTAAAGAAATCTGTAACCTTCAACGTATTTATGTATAATTTGGCACAAACAAAATTTCTTTAGCCAAAGAAAGAGCATACAACTGTCGACCCAAGTGCCTTAAGATTTCACTTAGCTTGCAACAGTCAGACAAGCCGCACAATCAAGCGGCCATGCTTGTATTTGTGTCATGTATCTGCGTGTGTTGATGTCAATTTGAATTTTGCATGTGTCCGTCCGTTGATGTGCCTTTTCTCTTTAGACATATATATGTATCGGTGTGTTTGTGTATTTGTGTGTATCTGTGTGTGTTTAACGACCGGAAGCTAGCGCAAACTGCGCTTCATTGCAACTTTAAGCGTTAATACACACACACACACACACACATACAAAACAAATATGTTCCTATATATGTGTGTGTGTTTGTATTTAGGGTGGCACTTGTTACAGCGGAAACGGATATCCCGTGTGCTCTTTGCTCGGCATTGGCCAACTTGGCGCATACTTCTCTAGCCTGCCTCCTTAGCTTTTCGCCTTTTTGCCTTACTAAGTGCCCTAGCTGTTTGTCATTTCGTCAGTGTTCGTCCTTGCAAAATGCAGCACAGGAAATTTTAAATTGAATGTGCACTCAGTTTGTTTTTGGACGCCATCTGAACGCTCACTAAGCCAACTTTACTACGTCACGTAGCAATCTTTAGGTGTGCAGACTCATCTGCATGCCAGCAAAATGACTGACTCTTTATGATTCTGGCTGATAGAACCGGGCAAAGTCGAAGGCGTTATGACTTGCATATTTTTAGCTACGTCTTATGTAAGTGCATTACAATCAAAAATAATATAAAAAAATAAGTCAATTTCTGGTAACGTGCCTCAAGGCCATAAGCTGGTATTAGACGGAGCAGGTGTTCACGCATATTAAACTTTGTTAGTTTTAAATAAATAAATCGAATCGAACTTTGTGGCTACATATGCCAATGTATATGTTAGCTATTTTTCGAAATTTGAACAGCTCAATAAAACATAAATCTTAGAGGTCTTTTTACCTTCACACAAAGTCCTGATCAAGGCATTAACTGTGTGTCAGTTGCTCTTGGCAGTCAATGCTTGCGTCCTGGCAACTTTTGCACTTCGTTGTAAACGGATGGTCTATAAGTTTTGCATTTTTTAATCGTTGGGCTTAAGGGATTAACGACCCTTACACAACCAAAGTTTTGTATGCGATTGGAGCCCTTAATGCCGTTTTTATCAAGACAAGATAGAATCTGTACAAAATCAATTTCTCTCCTTTGCAGTTCGGGGCTTATTTTGGGACCGACGTAGCCCGGCGTCCACAGACTCCGCCTTATAAAGCTGCCCTTGCTATGCATGAACCTTTCCATGTCTTTTACTATTACAATATCCATTTTAATGTCTTTTCTTCTGAATAGTCTATTCCTTCTATCACGTCTTCTATGCAAAATCACCTTGACTTTTCTCTTTAACGACTATTAAAGGCACCTATTCGGTCTTTGATGGTCTTTTCACTTTTTTTTCCAATATAAATAATGTTTAATTTTTATTTGAACTTTCTTTTTTTACTTATTTATTATAAACCCACGTTTTTGGCCAAGCTTTAATGTGAGTCGGTGCATATCGCTAAAAAATTCACCCACCGAACTACATGGATTAGTTCATATCTATTTTTTTTTCTTCGTTCTATTTTTCAATATATCTTTAAAATTGTTCTTATAATTTAGGGCCAACTATTGTACCCCCTTTAAAAAATAAATAAATTATAGCGACGAACTGAGTATATAGTCAGATCTGGATTATAGTAGCTATGCCAAGTCGCTTTTGTAATCAAATGGAACTTCGCCTTATTTCTGTATGTGAATGATCTGTAATTACAATAGATTTCAAACTGAATACGCAGAGGACCAGATCTGCTTTTAAAGATATAATACAAAAATTGTATACCACATTCTTGGTTTAGGGCCCGAATAAAGAATAAAGGGACGGAATAAAGTTTAGCTTGTTTCCAATAAAAAGGATCCCAAATAGGAGCAAGTTATATGCATTAAATATTTGTAAAACAAATGTTTATTAAAAAAGAAATGGCAAACCTTGTTCCTAATTTCTACAACTTAAATACTCCCTAAAAACATTGACTTATTGCGAATTATCCCACCTTTGCCGTTCGGAAGCATTGCTTATAATAAATGCTACATTTTTTTAAATTTGAAACTTTCTCTAAAGGTTTTGAGTTGGAGGTCTAATGCATTTTTTAAATTCCAGACTCATAAGGCACAGCTTTAATTTATCTAGGTTAAAAGGATTAAAATAATCAGTTTCCAACAAAAAAAAAGGTCCCGAACAGCAAATTATATAAAAAAATATTAATAGCGATCCGCACAGCATGATTCCTATATCTACAAATTAAATACTCCCTTTCGACAGCATCCCTTAACTACCCATTTATTTAACTTTAAATCGATTTCTAAAGTTTTTATGTATGGTTTCTAAAGCTAATAAGCTTTTATTTTTTATAAACCTAGATAAAGTTTTGAAGATTTTTTGTTTATGGTCTATTTTTTTTTGTTAAAATCATTGTATTCGTATATTTTACAGAAAAATTGGGCAAACGTATAAACCGAATGCAAGTTTAAAATATATGAAAAATTATATAAATATAATAATAATAAATTACAGTAATATAAATAATAATTTGCTGCGTAGATTTCGAATCGGAGCCAGAATTGGCCCAACACGTTAGGATTTTGACATATTTAAGGTTATATACCCGATAAACTACCTTTTTTCCTACTTTTGAGGTTATGTTTGGTTGTCTTTCTCCAGTTACATCAGTTAGTACCACTTTTACTCTTTAATTTAAGAGTTCAAGAGATCCTTTTTTTTCGTAAAGTTAAGTTACGAAATATATCCCTTCGACGTCATTAGCCTGTTAAGTCTTTTGACAATAATTTTTACCTGTGTTATTTCTCTTAAAAAATTTTACTTGGGGGTTTAATTTTCTGACTTCATATTCATTCTCATCGACCACAAAAATTGTTTGCATCTTGTGCATAACCTCAATCCACTAAGGACTATGCAGTCTAGTGTGAATCCCTTCAGTCAACCGATGTAACATAACCTCAAAAGTAGGATAAACGCAGTTTATCCTGTAAATAATATCTCGTAATCTTGACGTGAAGGGCCAATTCAGATTCGCATTCTACGCAGCAAATTATATCAGAAATGACCCTAAGCTTTTCAACAACTAAACCATGTTCACCTATGTAATGGTTCGAGGGCTTCAATTGTTGCGTCATTTTGAATCTTGAAAGCGTGTAAATGCAGATCTTCAAGCAAAATTCTACGCAAGGAAACGCCACAAAGATATAATTCTGCTCAAATGTTTTTCTCAGAGAGAGAATAACTTCTTCCATGGTGCGCCTATATCACTTTTACTCGTTATTCCGTTGTTAAATGATCCATAACTAAAATTAAGTAGTGTTAAACTTGACATATGCTGAAGATCATTCACTTGCACACAAATGTTCCGAGTTATGAGTATTTAACAACCAAACTAAAAGATGGAACACCCTATATTACTTATATTTTCAAAGTCTTCTCTGCAAAACCTAGACATCTTTAATTTAATATTGGTTCCAAATTGAAAACTAACCTAAACCGCCTTTTTTTTATTTCTTCAACGTAACTCATTTTTTTAAAACTAATGTATCCTTGAAGTTAAATTTAATGGGCTACACATTTTTTTTCTATGCCCTCTCAGCTGGTCAGCTTGCCCAGTTGGCCTCAATTGGCGTGTGCCATTGGCACAGCAGGATATAGCCAAGTAGTCGGCTAGCATACGCAGCAATTTCATTTTAAATAATATATGTACATATATATACATATACATGCATGTATCTATGAGAGTGTGTGTGTGTCTGGGTGTATCTATAAGTGCGCGTATCTATGCCAAACGCCCATCTCGTTTGGCTATCAAACTTGACTGTGTGTTTGACCGTCTTTGGCTTGTTGGTTTTTGCCTTTTAGTGTTATTGTTATGTCTCTGGTTGTTGTAATCTTGGAGAGACACACACACTTTTGCACGTAACATATATGGACATGAACATGGAGATGAACATGAAGATGGCACATTATACATATTATCCCATAAACACTTAACGTGCAAGTTGTCGATTTTCTTCCTCCAGCCTCTTTCGTCTATTATTTTCGTTGTCTTCTGCGCCTTGGTCGGCTTTTGTGCTTATCGCGCCAATCACAGCCACTTGCTCATCCATGTGGCCAAAACAAAATATACATATCATGCATATGTACATGCATGTGTATGATATGTACATATATGTATATGTGTGCACATTATGTATGTGTGTATTCACTTAAAGAACTTTCGAGCTGTCGTTGTTATACTCGTTATTGTTTATATGCCGCCCAGTTTGCATTGTATGTCAGTCAGTGTCAACATTTATGCGAGGGTGGACCAAGAAGTTGTTGATGTAGAGAAGTATGGTGCATTTAAACAAATTTGAATGTTATGAAAGGTATGCTGTTAGAGAACAAGTAGTAGAATAAGTTTAATTTTCAAATTAAAATCCTAGTTGTTAAAAAAATAATTTCAGAGCTTTACGTGCACAAAATGCTCGTTTTACCTTCGTGAATTTTATGAATGATCAAAATTACATATCAAACATATGGGTATATATATATACATATTTTCCTTTTAAAAAATAAATAAATGAAGGATTTTCAAATACATAATAGTTTGCTTTGCTTTCTAGTTCTATTACTATTCATCCTACCCTCGTATCCTTTATACTACGTTTGTCTGTGTATTTGCTTTAAATCCTTTTGTATTTGGTACAACAATAAAGCTCACACACACTCACACACACATCGTATAGTTGCGTTCGTATAAATATTTTATTATTTATATCGGATTTTTTCTAGTACCAACCAAGTCCTTTGCATTTAAGTCACCAACAGCGAGCAAAGCGCTCCTTAAGCGGCCTTCATTGCTTTTTCGCCTACTTGAAGTGCTTTGGCTTTTATATATATTTCTATAGTATTTTTTGAGTGCCTGAATTGGGGGCTCTTAAATATGCCAATGTTTTGTTTTATAATTAATGCATTGACTGTTTCGGTTAGTAAGTAGTCACACACTGCGTATACGTAATATTTGCTTAGAGGCACTAATAAAAATCAATAAATACTACTTGAGATTGTATTCAATTTTAAACGTTTTTTTATCGTGCCATATGGTTTTTATTTTATTTCTATAGAATGTGTGTTCTCTTTGGGTTTTATTAAATCATAGTACTGTGGTTAGCCGGTTTGTTGCGGTTATGGAACGAGTTACAGCTGGTTTATAACTTTTGGCAGAAATTTAAGTCTTCTATGTAATGTAAAATAAAAGATGCTTTGGTTTACAAAAAGCTGCTTTTTTACATTTTTTATTTATGGCTTGTATAAAAAAATATTGATAAAATTTATATAAGCCTTTTATAGCATTTTTTTGCTTCCTTTCTCTAAGATAGAGCCGCCTCAGTTTCCGCTGAGAACCCCTAAGGTGATGTTGCTCTTGTTGTCAAATCTCGTGGCAGCTGTTGGAATTTGAAAAGTAGGTTGTTAAGATGATTCCTCTTTGAAAAGCATGTTGTTAAGATGACTCCTTCTGTTGTGTATTTGACAAACCAAGTTCCGCGCGTGCCTCATGGCGTGCTTGCTTAGTCGATTCTTCTAACGATTGAACGTCAATCTGATAAACGTTGTAGCTTATTATAGATATTTTGTTGTATAATTTGAAACAGTCTGCGGGGCAAAAATCTATAACCAAATTTTAACCTCAATAGTAGGTAGATTAAAAGATAATTGCAAAGCTGTCTACTGATTTTCAATTTTCACTGATTCACTTTTTCTAAATAATAATTTTTTAGATGAAATAAGCTAGATACTGTAAAAATAAAAATGCCTTAAAGATAAACACTTAACGTGTTAGGAAAATTTGATCCTCTCCTAATTCAGGGTGTCGCCAACCTTACAGACCTTTGCCCATATGGATGAGGCAATATCTTTTCGAAAGCTGCTCCAGGCCCAGCTGAAATAAAGCTAGCTTTGAATAGAAATTGCTTGAAGTCTTTTGTTTCCACACTATGCTCCGCCTAGGCGTAACATTCTTTATCTATTATATTTTTGCTATTCAAAAAAGAATCTATAGAAAAGTAAGCCCAACCTATGGAAGCTAGAAACATATTTCTACAACGAAATTTTTTGAAATTTACTTATTCATATTATTATTGATAAGAAGTTCCAAAGTAGGTAATTTTAGAACTTCGTGAAGTTCTTTCTAGCTCCCTCTGGCGGACAATTTTGGAAGTTGGCATAGCATCTGCATTTTTTTTAAAACAAATAATTGTTTTCTTCATTTTTATCAATCGTCGGAAGTGTGCGACCTAAACGCTGAGGGTTAGAGCTCCTTAAAATTATTTTCTGTATATATACACTGAATAATATAAAACTGTTTGACCTGACTGAGGGAGGATTTTTAAAAATTCAGCCAACAAGTGGAATTTTTTTCAACACAACGACTTAAAACTTATCTTTTATCGGATCTAGGATTCAATGCTAGGAGTATTTTACTTATAAATGCTTGTACGAGTATATCAAAGCTCGCAAAAAAATGTCAAATTATTATTCCAAAATTTGAGGCATTAGCATTTCTAAAGCTTTCGACCAACCTAACAAGTAATGAATAAAGGAATGGGAATTTGTATTCATGTGTTAATAAGAAGGGAATTTGGATAGTTCAGCCCCCAGAGCAGAAAATGAAATGCCAATTTTTGGAATAATTTTTCTTATAACATCAATTTGTAACATGGATGCATTAAGGAAGAACATTATATAGCTTTGTATAATTCGGTTTCAGCTTCAAAGTGTAGAAAGTTGAGGGTCAAAGTTTAGAGGTGTTATTTTTGTTTAACTTGCCATATGTGCTCTATTTGGCTATTAAAGAAAATATGGGAAACTTTATAAAAAGACGCCTAATACCTTTCTTTAACCTATCTTTGCTGTTTCCTCGAAAAACAATTTATTCGAATGAAATCAATGTAGAAGCGTGTCATTCGCCTTAATAACGCTATTTGAATAATTTTCTAATTTTCTATTAACTAGGAAGGCCGATTCATATTCGTATACGCAGCGCATTGCTCAACAATTGAAGTAGTCTTGGATGACTAAAGCATAATTAAAGAATTTTATCTCATGATGATTTAGTAAAGAATAAATACAACCGATATTAAAGTCGTTATAGTTAAAAATTTGTCCAAATTGAAGTGTGAAAGTGTATCTGTCAGGATGTGTTTTGCAGGGGGTCGGAATAATATGAAGAAGGAAGCCTAAAGATATATCTTTAATTAAAAACAAAATTGGTTGGTACCTCACAAGGCACATACAAATTTTGTATCTGATGTTGAAGAAAATGGGTTAATGATGGTTAGTAACGAGGATAGATACTTAGGCCATTCTTGTCAAAGGCATGAGAAACACGTAAGCGTCGGTCCCGCTTAATTTATTGTATATATTATCGTCGTGTCAATGACATTTCGAATTACTTATACTGGATATTGATATCGTATATTGAACTCAATGATTAGCATCAGACTTTTAGGATCAAGCCCTGTGTCTATACTGCTAATCCCAACTCCCTTAAATATTAACTACAAGCTTTTTGGTCAGCCTGAATTCCTATGAATGCGGAGACTTAAAATATTTACAGAGTTCTCGTATTTTGTGCTCTAAGGCGTTCCAAACTGCGATTTGTCTAATCTTTATTAAACAATTTTAATTCGTACTTCAGAATAATGTTATTTGTGAATCACAGTTTCGGTTCTATACAGCTATATAGAAATATCTATCTATCTATATTTGTGCTCTCACTCTAAACTGTGTGAAATTTAATCTTTATTAACTATCTTTAGTTTGGCTCCAGGCAATCCCATTCTGATCACTGACTACAAAATAACTATGTCATATAGGTACGTTTTTAAAATTCCTAAACATGTTGTCCGGTATTCCATCAACGCATCCCAGGAGTAGGCGTGTTTGCAGTGAGGGATTTTTCATGCATAATTTCCACTGCTTGCCGTGTTTCTACAGAAAACCGCTGAAAACTTTTAACCGCTTACGCTTGGTATTTGTATAATGCCCTGCTGCACTGGTTCTCAATTCCACTTAGGAACTGTCGGTGCATGTCTAACTTTCATGCTGCTCGCTCTTGTCCACGCATCTTACTCATCTCCAAGCGTTTGTTTGAAATTCCTATGCACTCCTCTGTGCTTTAAAGCGACCACATCCAGCTGCGCAAAGTGCGTCAGAACGTCTGAATACCCTGGCGGTTAACTGCCATTACGGTTGATAGTGTCAACGTTAATGTGGACTTTAACACCTCTGTAATGTAGACAAGTGCCTGCTGGTGGGTCCTACCATCAGCTACGGGTATGTAGGTGTACCTTGACAGTTTACTAAGAGGCTGCGGTTCCACTAATGACACATGGGTCTTTTGACATGTGGGACAGCGACAAAGATGTCTGAGAAGGCGTCAATTCCGTAGACGTTATGCTAAAGTGATTTTTTTTATTGCAGGAGTGACTTCCTTTTTGTTGTATAGTCTGCTTGATTGTGATAAGATTGTTCAGGACATATAAAGTATGAAACTATGCATCTCCTATAAGATACTTTTTAGTCCAAAATTAAAGCTCAAATTTCAACAGTAGAGTAAATCTCATTTCAATCTGTAGCTATTTTATGCGAAAAGTCTTTGTTGTCTGCGTTTATAAAACTGTTAGATCGTTTACCTTATATCTTAACGTTTGCTTATATTTATCTAAAAAGTTTACATATATATACACACCTACACAATTATTCATATGTATATATAGCATATAGCATTCTAAAGTCCTTAAACAAATTGTCCAAAACAAATGACCTCTCATAACTTTAGGCCATTCATCTTAATTGGTTGACGTTTAATCGCCATCACCATCGGCATCGTCACCAGCGCCTTGTTTGTTTGCTTGTCTCCAGTTCCATAAAATGTTTTTTTTCTTGCTTTTTTCATATTTTATTTCCGTCCGTTCATCAAACAGTATTTTGAGTGATTCATGGAAATATTTTTACCAGCATTAAATGTTAAAGATGAAAACAAATTAAATGTACACAAAAAAAAAACAAAATGAAAGAAATAAATCAAAAATAAAACAAATCTATCTGATGGGAGGCACAAAAAATATGCAAAGCAATCAAAATTAAATTTGAAAAGCATTTAAAATCATATTTTGGCACAAAAGGAAATTGAAATACTTTTCAGTAGTTCAATTACATGCATGACTAAGGTTGAAGAACAAAGCATTTTTGATGGATCTTGATTATTTAAAGATGAGCAAATGATTTCTGGGAAATTCCAGCAATGTACATATAAATACATATATATAGGTATATATGTAAGTGTTTCAAGTTCATCAATGTATATGATTGGTCAAAAGGAAAATAAATTAAATTTTACCTGATTCGTCATCTTTTGAGTTTTTCGTTGTGCTCTGATTTGGAAATTATATATGGCGAAAGATTGCCTTTTATGGAAATTTTAATTGACATTATTTTCTCTTTTTATCTACGTGATTGAGTATCACAATATTTGGTTTGGGGAGAGATAGAAAGACTGACTGATATATATAAAGAAAATAAGTCTTCTACAGAGGGACTTTTAGACTTCTCAAGCGATTTTATATACTAGATCTGGCTGTTACAATAATATATATTTTTTTTTATAATAAATTAAAGTTTCATTAATTAGTTAAGCTAGTTCTAGCTCAAGCGATTCTTTAATGAACTTTCTAAAAACCTATTACATAATATAAATTTTTCTATGTTATCTGAGGATGAATTACAAATTTTTTTAAATTATCCAGCTTTGAAAAGTTTGCAATGAATTAATGGCTTCCCGACAAGAAATTTCGTCAATAGGTTGTCCCCACTTAAAAAGATTATATTCCAAATATGTGTCTTTTTATGAAAAAAAAAAATGTTTTTTTTCCCGATATCTCTCTTGTTATGAACAAAAAAATTTAAGAGAATTTTTGAATGAAAATCTATTATTTTAAATAAGATTGGATTATGATTATGACTCAAAAAATCTATCCCGCAATATATTTTTGTTTTTCTACGTCATACCTTTCGGTGATGAGCACTTTAATGAATGTCGAATTTGTCCCAAAATAATTTTATGGAGCAACTCTGCTCTATCTATATAACACGAGGTTTGGATTCTATATATTTTTACGCTTAAGATTTCAATCAACTTACCTACTTCACTGAAAGTGTGTTAACCAATTAATACTCTATTTTGGCTTAATTGGGTGCACTGTACAAGAAATTTAAGTACAATGAATTTGGATGGCCTGCAGGGATCGATTTTATTATACCTATCTGATTTTTAGACCATTATTTTGTTTAAGGCGTACCTTAAGTTAATATAAAGAAATAATATATCAATTGAGAAAAAAGTCATATAAAACATGAAAAAAAAAAAAAATTAAGAATTTCGTACAATGGAAATGGATTTGTTTTAAAAAACATTGTTTAATGAAAATATCCCCACTAATTTTTATATTTACCTACAAAATAAATTAATTTTTATTATCATCAAATCAATAAATATTACACAAATTTATTCTAATTTTTCCTATTTTCGGACTAAAAAAAAACATTTAAAAATTTTCGTTTTATAATTTTTAACATGGTTCTATTAAATCCATTAGATTCATATTCACACTATATAAAGAACGTATAAAAAACTGGCGATTGACATATTTCAGGAACTAAAATAAAAAAAGATAATAATTTTTTTTGTTTTTTAAGAAAATGTGTCGGTTAAAAAAAAAGTAAATATAATTTTTAAATAGCCCTGTTGCGAACTTAGATTAAAAAATTCGTTTTAAGAATATTTAGTATATTAGTCACAAATGAATAAAAACGAATAACACGTTTTTTTTTAATTAAGCCGTAACGTATTAATATTTAAAAAAAAAAAATTACACTTTAAAAAAAAAAAAAATGTATTTTTTAACATTTTTCTACCAAACCGATTT
The DNA here is from genome assembly GCA_037043745.1 of Chymomyza amoena. Lineage (NCBI taxonomy): Eukaryota > Metazoa > Arthropoda > Insecta > Diptera > Drosophilidae > Chymomyza > Chymomyza amoena. The sequence continues at coordinate 585,469 of JBAMAX010004332.1, read as the reverse complement.
TATTCATATTCACCCCATATAAAGAATGTATAAAAACACGTGTTAAGAAACACACAAAAAATGGTGATTGACCTATTTAAGAAAAATAAATTAAAAATTTTTTTTTAATTTTTTGGTTTAAAAAATAATTTATTTTTTTAAATACCCCTTCGATCAACTTAGATTTCAAAAAATTGGATCAAAAATATTCAGTAGTTTAGTCACAAATAAAGAAAATCGAAAAACACGTTTTTTTAAATAAAACCGTAACGTAAAAACAGAAATTTAACGGAATAATTTTTATCCCTAATATCCCATACCTTATCCAGCTAGACCCTTTAAATATTTTTAATTTTTTCTTAGCATCAGCAATGAATATAAATGTTTAAAAATATTACCAAAATTTATTATTATTTTTGACATCCTTAAAAATTAAAAATTAAATTAAAAATTTAAAAAACCCCCGACACAAGAACCTAAGTAATTTTCATTTAAAAAGTAAAAAATAATAAAAGAAACTTAATGTTAAAGTACCTAAGAATCTATTAATAATTCTAAAAAAAATACGTCGCGTTGGGGGACACGCGAGGGCAGACGTCGTTGACGGTCGTATCTTATATGCAAATTTTTTGAAGTAATTCTATAAAAGTTTTTGAAGTATTTTCTTAATTTTGTTTTTAAGTTAATCTTTGTTGCTTAATTAGACTATTTGTATTTAAATTGTTAGTTTAGGAGCGGTCACTTTTAATACAAAAAAAACTTAATTGAAATCACTGCATGCGTTCGGGAGTTATGATGCCACAGACAGACAGACAGACAAATTTTAAGCCAATCGGACAAAGTTGATGTTTTTAACTTCAAATGGCCATAACTTCTAAACGAGAAGAGATAGAGCAAAAACAACCTCAGATTCGAATCAGTGACGTCGTCAGCAACAATAGGACCAAATTTTCGCCAATCGGACAAAGTTGATGTTTTTCTCCCCACTTTCACTCCCCACAACTTTTAAACGGCTCAACCGATTTTCATCAAACATGTCTAACAACACTCGCACATAAGTCACCTTTAATACAAAAAAAACTAAATTGAAATCACTGCATGCGTTCGGGAGTTACGATGCCATAGACAGACAGACAAACAAACAGACAGACAAACAGACACGTCAAACTTATAACACCCATCTTTTTGCGTCGGGGGTTAAAAAAGAAAGTGATTGACATGAAGAAACAAACTTTTAAAATTTGGAAAATTTTATACTTAAAAAAAAAGAGTCTGTTAAATTAAGGAAGACGTTATTTTTTTTAAAGTCTTTTTATAGATTAAAAAAAATGTTGGTTAATAAATAAACAGCAGTTTCCTCACAATTTAATTTAAATTGAAAAATAGGTTTTTGTAAATTACTCGTTAAAAAAAACTAATAGAAGTTATTAAGAAAATCTATTTAGATTTAAAAAAAAACATGAAAATTAAAAAAAAAAAAAAAGGAATAAAGTATTTTGTACATTGGAAATGGTTAGATATGTTTACTTTGAAAATTCCTTTATTTAATAAAAATAAAAAATTTTAAATTAAATTTATTCAAAATTTTTTAAATTAAATTTTTTCAAAATTTAAAATTTTTTTCCTGTTACAAAAATTTATTATTATTTTTGGCATAATTAGATAAGAATGTAATAGAGCGTAAGAAATTCTAAAATTATTAATTTTTTAAAAGAAAAGCTTCGATTTAAACAAAAAAGAATAAAATTTTTTTAAAAAGGTTTTTTATAGACTACAAAAAAATGTTCGATAAAAAATAAACTGTAGGGTTACTCATGCATTACATTACTTTTTTACCATGTCAGTGCTTGTAATTCACAACAAGTTGTAGCTGCGTTTGCAATAAATAGCAACTATTTGCAACAAGATTGATATTCTATTATTATTAATTTTTTTTGTTTAATTTAAAAAGATTTTTTTTTTTGCGTTTTTTATAATAATTTGTAGTTTGGATGTTTTGATAATGGATGTTTATATGAGCAAAAAAAAAAACCAAGTCCATATAAAATTGCTCAATTTGTCTTTTTTTTCATAGTGTTCCATGTAAATAAATTTGAAATATTTTATTTATTTATACATATTAATTATTATACATAAAAAAATTATAATATAATAACTTAAAAAAAGAGTGCTAGCTGCTAGGGAATTTGAATAATGGATAGAAATATATGAAACTGAATAAAAATGGAAAAATAGTTTTTGTAAATTAAGCCTATACTCTTTAAATTTAAAAATTAAAATTATAAAACAAAAAAATTAAGCTTTGAATTGATCTGCATCATTATTTTTTAAAGGACGACAGTTTGATGATTCTTATGCCAAAAGGTTTTAAAAATTCAGATATAAGCAATCTAGTATGAACATCTGATAAGGTACGAATATGTTATAGCCGGAAAGTTCCAACAGTTTGAAGCCCAATTCTTATTTGTAAGCCAAAAATAGAGTAATTGGTTGGTTATTACGTAATGCTGGTGAACAACCTTTGGATTAAACATACATATTTAATAAATAATAAAAATGATTCAGTTAATAGTTAATTAAAATAAACTATTTCCAAATACTCTTCCTTCGTAAAACTCGGCTACCCCAAGGGGAAACAACAAATAAATTAGTTTGGCATTTAAGCCATTACAATTATTTTTTTTTATTTTGTGTTTGCATTAACAAATAAGTTACTCACATAATTATAAATAATATATGTATATATGTGGAAAATTCAATGGCCCACCTAAAGCTGATAGCGAACAGTTCATGACTGACAGTCCGTATATATACAAATGTCGCTTCTACCTGTTTCTCATGGCCCACGCATTTTGCTGTCATATTTGTACGTTCGTTCCACTGTCTGTCATTCTGAACATCCGTCTGTCTCTACGTCCGTCTTATGAGTTTGGCAAACAATAGCCATGCAGCCCCAGAAATATGCGCCACCCGCGCCAAAACACAAAACCAACAACTACCAAAACGTTTAGTTGGTCTGCATTTTGGCTAAGAGATTCAGCCTAGTTGTAAGAGCATAGAATATAGAGTAGAGAGCACAACGGTGAGAGTTTTGACGGGCTGCATGTCAAAACAGTTTGTCAGTCAGTGGGCCTCAAGTGCGTGTCGGCCATGTTTTGAGTAGCTACTGACCGCTGGTTCTCCTCTCACTATGCGCTATCCGCCGCCATTGCGTGTATATAAAACAATGAAAATAAGCGAAACAAAAAAATTTGGATTAGTTGGGATGGTGAACGACTGTGGGATACCCTGCACATAATTGAACAAAAAAAAATTGGGGATATTATTTGCGATAATTGTGCGGAAAGGGCTTAAAATGGGTTAATAAGGATTTTTTCCAAACGAAATATATTGTAGTATATACGAATGTTTTTTATAAAATCTATAAGGAAATTAGTAAGAACTTGATACCAAAATTACGAGAGTAAAGTAATTTTCACATTTATTAATTTGAAATATATTGTTGATTTTATCAATTATTTCAAATTCATTTGACTGGAACACGGGGGAAAAAAAACGGCAAACGAACAATTTTATATGGATTTGTTTTTTTTTTTTTGCTATCACCAGCTGCACACATTTCCCTTGTTGATTGTTAGCACAGCTCTATACCTGTTGAGGGAAATTTTCCACAACTAAATTATTCCTGTTAAAGGGAAATTTTTTTTGTATGCAAGACATGAACCGTATAAAAATTCTTTTTTATTTTATTTATATATTTATAAATTAGAATTTAATTCTAAAATGTAAAGGCGTCAAAGCAACGAAAGCCTTCAAGCTGAAAAATACGTTTTTATTTGAGTTGATTCAGAGAAAAAATTATTAAAAATTTCATCAATAATTGAAATTGTCTTAAATGAAATCTAAGAATATCAAATAATATTAAAAAAAAAACAAATTATTTCACTTGAAAACGCGAGCAACAACAAACAAATTTAATTTTAATTTAATTTTTTAAATTTTTTAATTTTATACAATTGGCAGCACCATACTTTCGAGTTGGGACTAACAAGAAATATGATCAAATTTCCATAACAGCTTTCCCTTTGAATTCACAAGGTTCACGTTCATCAACCAAATTAATAAAAAAATCGAATTAAAAAATTATTATAAAAAATGAGTCCACCGATTTTGTTCAAATTTGGCACATTGCTTAAGTGGTCTAAAAAATTTCCAAACGCCAAATCTGGTTAGGATATCTTTATTAAAAAACGAAATATAGCCAATTTTTCTTTAAAAAAGTTATTTTGGCCGATCGGTCCTATGGGAGCTATATGATATAGTCAACCGATTTTGATCAAATTTGGTACAGTGATTGGGAACTATAAAAAACTTTCGATTGCCAAATTTCGTTACGATATCTTCATAAACAAACGAATTATTCATCTAAAACGCTTTTTTTTTTCGAGGTCGTCTCAAACACCCCCATGGGAGCTATATAATTTATCCCCGATATCAAAAAAATAAAATAAACTTGCCTCCTATGGAATAATATGGGATCTAATGTGAAAGTTTGGTAACTCTAGCTCTTACCATCTCTGAGATCTAGGCGTTCACACGGACGGACGGACGGACAGACGGACAGACGGACGGACAGACGGACAGACGGACAGACGGACAGACGGACATGGGTATATCGACTTCTCTATTCACCCTGATCATATTTTAGGTAACTTTGGGGTGTCTCCGACGTCTCCTTCTATATGTTACATACATTTTCGGCTTGCACAAACTTAATATACCCTTGGACCATACGGTACAGGGTATAAAAAGGTAGAAATTACACTTTAAATTATAAAAAACAATTAGTTAATAATGATGGAATACAAATCTTTTTTTTTTTTTTTTTTTATTGGATAGTAGGAGGGGGGAAATCTTCAGAAAGAGACCCGGGGAGGGTAGTGTCGGATTCGCATTCTGCGCCTACCGACTAAAAACCCCCTCCTATTTGGTTGCCAACCTTTACGGTTCTAAACCTTAGAGGGATAGGGGTACCATCAGAGGGTGTATGAGGGGGTGCGTGACGCGGTATATTATGTATGATCGGTTGAACCAATCTCGTATTTGAGAGGGGGTGCGCGAAGCGGTATATTGTATATGATCGATTGAACCGATCATCGTGAAGTAAGGGACAAATCTTATTACAAATAGTCGCTATTCATTGCAAACACAGCTAGAACTTGTTGTGAATTATTAGCACTGACACTGTTAAAAAGTTAAATAATGCATGAGAAGCCCCACTAAACTCGGACTATGGGAAATTTTGTATAAAGAAGGGCTTTACGCATCTGCTCATGTGTTTTTGAATGTGAAAATTCATTGTGGAATTAAGGAATTTTATAGTTGAATATTTTAGAATTTTTGTTTCTAAAGAAAATATTCATTTACAATCTATTTTGATGCATCTCTCAGTTTCTTAGTAGGTAAATATAAAATAAGTTGCTCCTTGCCATTTGGAATTATTACTCATAATTGGTTTAATATTTGGTATAAGAAGTCATATATATAAGGAGTCATGATAGGGATATTATTAATGGCAGTTGAAATGATTGGATTGTTTTAAGAAAATTCAACGTTTTTATGTTTCCGTGGCTCACATGATATTTAATTCCAAATATTGAAAGCCATGGCTTCTATTAAAAGGACTTCTTTGTAACATAAAGTGGTCGATGTTCTTGGGTGCTATTATTCGTCAGGTTTAACTCTAAATTGTCTAGCAATGTAAAAGGACGTGATGTTAAAGATTTCTCACGGGATGATGAAATTTTGATAAGATCTCCAAATGGGAGAAACATTCCGAATGTAATGAGAAACGGCTAACATTCTGTTTACAACTTTGCAACCTCTGTAGAATGTCAAGTAGTGCTCCATAATTGATTCCCCCATATATATATTAAGTGACTTGATGTTGGAGATCTCTCAAGAGATGACGAAATTTTTTGAAGATTCCTAATTAAGACTTTCCAAATGTAATAAAAAGCGGCTCACATTCTGTTTAGAACTTTGGAACTTCTATAAAGGGTCAAGTAGTGCTCCATAATGGAATAGCTTTTAGGCTTGATAAAGTGACGTAAAGTTGGAGATCTTTCACGAGATGAAGAAATTTTTATAAAATCCTCAATTAAGACATTCAGAATGTATTAATTGGAAGCGGCTATTTCTATTTCCAACTTTAGAACGTCAATTAGTGCTCTATAAAGGAATGCCCTGTAGGCTTGATTATATATCTATATATAAAGTGACTTGATGTTGGAGATATCTCACGAGATGATGAAATTTTGATAAGACCTCCAATTAAGACATTTCGAATTCAATGAGAAGCGGCTCACATTCTGTTTAAAACTTTGGAACATCTTTAGAACGTCAAGGAGTCCTCTATAATTTATTCCCCTATAGGCTTGATAATATTTCGATACATAAAGTGTCGTGATGTTGGAGATGTCTTACGAGATGAAGAATTTTGATAAGATTTCTAATTGAGACATTTCGAATGTAATTAGAAGGAGCTCATATTATGTTTATAACTTTGAAACCTCTATGGAACGACAAGCAATGCTCCATAATTGAATCTCCTGTAGAAGTTAAATCATATGATATATTCAACTAGATGAGCAGTCAAAACTTTCTTAAGGGGAAACCGGCTTGGATATCGTTTGTTAAGATTTGAAGCCATTTTTGGGATATGGTATCTATACTTCAATATCTAAGGTAAAAACGACATAAGCGGTACCCATATGCAATGGATTCCACTCAGTGCCGTCAAAGAAACTTAGGTTCATCCTCGCCATTTTGGACCTATAGCATTCTTTATCACCATGGCTAGAGTGCACCAAAAATTATAGAGTATCAGACAACAACAATGGCTACAGTGACCATGTCGATGTCGATGGTCGCTGGCAACATTGTATATATGTATATGTACTTATTTGTTTTTTAATTTAGAAATTGTATAACCTGTTTACTCAGGAGCATTCTCTAGTGTGCGTGTGTCTCTGTGTGTGTGTCTGTGCGTGTGTGTCTGTGCGTGTTGGGCTATGTGGCACACACTGTCTGCTTGGATCCATCTCTATATACTAAATTTAATGGCTTGTGACGTGCACCACCGCAAGTCAGCCAACAAGTCAACACCGAACAAAGCCATAGTCACCCGTAACTTGGGCACTGCGGGTCTATTTTTTATTATTTAGACCATCCCGCCCGTGCTTTCCGCACCTTTTAAACGTTAGTTTTTCGCTAAGCTCGAGAGAACTGAGGGTTCAACTTGTGTCCTGGCCAAGTTAAGGGCAATGTATTAACAGCATTTGTGGCTTACATTTTAAATGCTATGGCTAAAAGACACTTATTTATGGTCTATACTACAATCGACTTTATTTGTTTGGTAAGCTAAATGGCTTATGTATAGGCTCAGGTCAAAATTTATATAACAAAAAAACTACTAAATATGTGCTAAGTTTAACTTGTCTATATTTATTTAAGTTATTTTCAGTTTTTGTGCATATTTTTGGGTTTCGGGTTATTGTGCGTAAAATTGAACATTTAGTTTTTAATTATATAACAAAACTGGCTGTGGGTATTTTTGTTGCATACTTTTGGGAGTTCAGCTATAAGCTGCTTACTTTAAAAGTTATCACACTGCTACTGAACACCATTGCGTATGAGCAACGTGCTGGTATACTGAAAATAGAGAAAAAATTTTTACAAATTTCCTAGGAGAGAGCTCCCCAGCTGATGCTTGTCACCTTTTATGGCAATGTTTTATAAAGAAATGACAGAGCTTCCCCAGTTAAATTACCTATTCATAAACATTCTGGCTTGTTTATTTTCTGACCTCAAATTGAGGTGCGAAAATTGAAAGAGTTTAAAGAATTTGTTATTTGCCTAATGGAAAATAGACCCAAATAAGAGTGAACATTCTATGTGATAGCGCTTATGCATTTTAAGCCGCTGAATCCTACTCCGATGTCCAAAAAACCCCAAAACTCACACGACATTTCACTCAAGAACTTTCAAGAATTTTTTTCTACCAGAATACACAGTGGCGTAGTTTTTAATGGGATTATCGAACCAACATTTTACTTCACTTTCATTGGAGAATTGAATCTTTCATATAAAAAAAAACCATGGGGCCATTGATGCAACCCCTCTACCTCTGCACACGCCACTGCTTTTAGCAGCTTCCTTTCAGGTACATCCACTTCATATATCCTTTACTATACATAAAGTACAGCTGCCAGTCTTAATCAAATACCTCAATGTAATTCCGCAATTTATGCAAATATAAAGGATATTTAACCCTTTTTCAATTTATAATATCATTCATCGTGTATATCTGCCCTCATAAAGATGCCATTCTGAAATGTATATACCTAGCTGCACATACATAATCATGTTGTATATATATATATATGTATAAACACAGCACATAAACAAAGCAGCAAACCAGCTGTACGCCCACCAACCACCTAACCAAGCTGTTGTCTATCATTAGCCCCGCCGCGGTCTCATGAGTCATTCCGTATTACCTGGCTGTCATTTAGGCAATTACCTTACCCAAAAAGCAAACACCAATATGGCAGACACATATACTATATATACGTTTATTCCATATAGTACATAGCAGCTATATACACGATATAAAGTGATCGGTAAATGCCAGCAAGAAAGCTACCGAGCTACTCATTCATTCATATTTTTATGTCTATATTATGTTGAGTGGGCAATTAATTTATGCCCCAAAAAGCCAAATGCCTTGAAGGTGGGGGTAAAACGGCTCACAAAAATGGCAAAAAATTTTAGTATAAGCCAACAATAGGCAACAGCTGTTTGCCACCGGAAGCTACAAAAGAGCAAGGCGACAGAGAGAGTCAGTGGAATGCTGAGCGAAAGAGAGTGAGATCATGCAGGTCTTTGGATAAGCTCAGAAAAGAGCTAAAGAAAAAAGGCAGCAACTGAGGTAGATGGATCTATTCGCAGATGAGAAATGTTTTTGGGGATATTCTTCAGATAGCACCTTAAACTCTATATTGGTAATAAAATTATTTCCGAATCTAAAGTCGAATCGTTTCATAATATTTGGGGATTATAAATTAAGTTGAGTAGGCTGCTCGTTAAAGACTAGCGATCGGGACGGCTCTAAATTATTATGTTGCAGTTATTTGGGGATTATAAATTAAGTTGAGTAGGCTGCTCGTGAAAGACTAGCGGTCGGGACGGCTCTAAATTATTAATTGCATTTAATTGCATTTTATATTGAAATTTTATTTGTCGCAAAAACATGTTGCTAGATAGATGATCCTCTATTTAAAATGTTGAAGTTATGTTCAAATTTAAATAAAAGAATAAAAGTTAGCAGCAGTTTGGGATGCCTTTAAGAGACAGGCAAACGGAAATGAGAAGATCAAGTGGAGTAGATAAGCTAAGAAACAATCCTACAAATTCACAAATTCTTCACTAACTTGATAAAAATACAGCTTACTGCACTCACAATGCATTAAAAATAAATGATCATGTGACGTCACGCGGCTAATGAGCCTGCGCTATGCATCTACTCATTTATTTACTGCATGCCTCTCTCGTCTGCTGCTCTCTCTCTCTCATTCTGCTGTTTTGTCGTCGCGTTTGTTCATTTGCTTTCCAGTCGCTTGCTGTGATGAATTCAGCGGCTGCTGCTACCGAAAATACATCAAGAGAGCACGAGCACGCTCTCTTTTGGCCAATTATTTGGCTTAAATCTCATTTTAGCCATGTGGGCAATTTCTTTTCGCTTTGCGAACGTTCAGCGCTTGGACGTGTTTGTCGCCCGTGTCGCCAAACGTTGCGTTCAATTACTTGTAAAACAACAACAATAATAACAAGAAAAAACAACAACAACGAGAACGAGCACGATCTCGTATACAGTACAAAGCTAGTAAACGCAAATATTAAGCATACGCCCTGCAAATAACTTTGCCTAGGCACAAAAAGTTGCCAGCAAATTGTCGTCCTAGTCGTTGTCGCTGTCGTCGTCGCCGTCATCGTCGCTGTCATTACTTCGTGTCTCGTTTGGCTGTCGTTGAACGCTGCTCGTGACGCTCGCTCGATCTTCTCAGCGGCCGCCGTTGTCTGTCAGTCGTTGCGCGCCGTTCGTGCGTTTCGTTTGCTGCTGCTGCACTCGCTCGGTCTCGTGTAGTCGTCAGTCACGATCACGATCTCGTAGTCGATATCGATATCGTTGTCTTGGTATTGGTAACTCGCTCGTTGTTGTACGCGCGTTGCCAGCTGTCATTCAGCCAGCTCGCCAGCCAGGCCGTCGCTGCGCTGCGCCGTTTGGAACTAAAAACGTTTCAAGGCACGGGATTTTCTCTACTTTTTCAACTAGCTATTTTTAACGGGGTGGCAAAACACAAAAATTTTCTCAAAAAAATACAAAAAAATTAAGTAAAAAAAATAAGAAAAGTTTTTTTTAACAATTTGCCCGAGTTTTTTTCTTGTTGCTGGGCATTTAGTAGCTCGTACGTTGGTTTTTGGAACGTGTGTGTTTTTGTGTGTGTTTGTGTGCGTTTTTTGCATTAGTGTGCGTGGAAAATTTTAGATTATGTTAAATAAGTTATAAAACAATATATTCAACTCAAAGCATATATATATTATAATATATATATTGCCATTGAATTTATATAAAAATTCAATTTTAAACAAAAAATAAATATTTAATCAAACATATTGCAGTGTTCTAAATACAAACATACATAAAACTGGGTATAAATAAAAATTAATCAAACTATAAAATAAAAAAAAAAAACGACAATTTTATTGTCTTAAATATTAGCAGCTATGCAAAAGCATTAATATACGTATATATATGTATATGTGTGCGTATATAAAAAGGTACATCATATATGTGCATAAAAAATTACTTGTGTCAATTAAAATATCATAAATTATGTGTCAAAATGTCAGCCATAATCAATAAATAGTTATATTAATACGAATTAATAGTAAATAAATTGTATATTTATAAACTTTATAAACTGTTTTAAAGTTCACAGAAATTCTGTTTAATTTTAAATTACTTGTTGGTAGCTGATTGTTTTTAATTTTAGACATGGCTTCCGTAAATTAGCGTCATAAGCTAAAAAAGTTATTTACTTTTATAATTATACCGAGCTAATTTTAAACAAAGTTATATTTAACGTATACTAAAAATATGAAGCAAAAGTTTCTATTTGTGCTCTCTTTATTATTACAAAGTTACTTTGATGACGTATGCAATATGCACTTAGATGCTGCGTGTTATGGGACTTTGGATAGCAACAACAAAAATATTCAATATTGCTAGAAGAAACTAGACTATTTGGGGATACCTTTTAGAAAGACACCAGTGCAGAATCACGAGTTGTTTTTTCGGGTCCAGACCCCCCATAAGTGTGTAAAATGTATGGGCTATCAGAGGTCTGATTTACACTTTGAAGTAAAAACCCCCTGTCGCTAAATCGTGGATACGTAGCTGAATATCTTTTGAAATATTTTTTAACTTAGATCTTCTTCGCTTAATTTTAAGAGCAGAAAAAATCATCATATGGTTTTCCCCCAGGTTTTCCTAATCCCATTGCTCTAGCTGGATGTAGAGATATGAAGCACTAAATAACGCATATAGGGAAACCAGGGATGCAAAATTTTGACAAAAAATTTTAATTGCGACAAGTTTTGAAAATATCTTTTCCGTGGTGAGGTTCCTGATATTTTTTGCCATCCATACATACATATATTTGATTATTAGCAATAATCTTAATAATCTATATCAATTCAGAGGAGACCCAGAAACATTTTTTTGGGACTTCTACCTATTAGAAGAAATTACAATAATCCATTCAATTCAGAGGACACCGAGAAAATTTTTTTTTTTTTTGGGTCTTCTACCTATTAGAATAAATTACAATACATTTGCAAGCTAGAAAAATTTATCTATATCGTTGCTCTGGCCAAAACTGACTTACAAATTCAGATGGAATGTTGAAAATTTAATTGATTCGGAACTAAATAAAAAATGTTGCCCTTTAAATGAGAAAATAAAATTTCGACAGAAGATTTTAATTGCGACAAGTTTCGAAAACATCTTTTTCGAGGTGAGGGTCGAGATTTTGTTTTCATCCTTGCATATATTTACTAATTATCAGTCTATAAAATTCAGAGGAAACCCAGACAACATTTGTTTGGGACTTCTACCTATTAGGAAAAATTACATTACTTTATATAATATATAATTCCCTGTTAGACCCCTTGGAGGAGGGGCATAGGGGATCTCTATTAATAACTGTTCGAACAGAACAGGGACTTACGGTTTATAGCCGAATCCGAACGGCGGTGTCTTTAATTAATAGAGACTTTCATGGCAAATAGTGTCTCTGAGCTAGTGATGCCAGTGCTAAGCAAATGTACCAGTGCTACTGCGGGGAATCGAACCACCGACCTTCGGTTTTTGAGGCGAGTACGCTACCACTTAAGCCACCGACGGCCAATTACATTACTTTAGTAAGCTAAAAAAAAATTTTACATATTGTTGCTCTGCTGTCCAATAATGCCTCCAAAATTAAAAATTTTTTGATTACAAATAAATAATAAAAATAAATAAAAACTTTAAATAAAATGCAAGCCAAAAAAATTTTTTAGGGACTTAGAATTTTGAAAATAATTATACTTGTATTAGAAATATACGAATATATTTTTGCAAATATTCAGTCTTTCAAATTCCTAGGATATAAAAGATTTTATTAATTGGAACTTTAATTTTTTCCAATTGATTTAAAGTTTAAAGCATGTCCAAAAAGAATTGATCATGCCAATAAAATGTAGGCTACAACTGTTTCGAAAAATAATATTTTTTATAAAAAACAGAATCTTAAAAATTGTAATACAATAGATTAAAAATATCGTTTGCTGGATTCCTATTTACAAAATCAAAATTAACCCGTTGGGTTATATTTATACCTGTACCGTATGGTACAAAGGGTATATTAAGTTTATGCGGCGAAAATGTATGTAACATATAGAAGGAGACGTCGGAGACACCCCAAAGTTACCTAAAATATGATCAGGGTGAATAGAGAAGTCGATATACCCATGTCCGTCCGTCTGTCCGTTTGAACGCCTAGATCTCAGAGATGGTAAAAGCTAGAGTTGCCAAACTTTCACATTAGATCCCATATTATTCCATAGGAGACAAGTTTATTTTATTTTTTTGATATCCGGGTTAAATTATATAGCTCCCATATGGGTGTTTGAGACGACCTCGACAAAAAAAAAGCGTTTTAGATGAATAATTCGTTTGTTTATGAAGATATCGTAACTAAATTTGGTTTTTTATAGTTCCCAATCACTGTACCAATTTTGATCAAAATCGGTTGACTATATCATATAGCTCCCATAGGACCGATCGGCCAAAATAACTTTTTTAAAGAAAAATTCACTATATTTTGTTTTTTAATAAAGATATCGTAACCAGATTTGGCGTTTGGTAATTTTTTAGAGCACTTGAGCAATGTGCCCAATTTGAACAAAATCGGTTGACTATATCATATAGCTCCCAAAGATCCAATCTTCCAATAAATCGTTTTTTTTAACAAAATTTGTTGTGTTTCGTTTGGTTGTTAAGATATTTGGACCAAATTTGACATTCATGAGTATTTTATAGTTCATAAGCACTGTACTTAATTTAATCCAAATCGTTTGACATAGACCATATAGCTCCCATAGGACCAATCGGTACAAAAACACGTTTTTTATACAAAATTCGATGTGTTTCGTTTGTTTGTAAAGATATTTGAAATAAATTTGGCATTCAGATCTTTTTTAAGGTATTTAAGCACTGTGTCAAATTTTATTGAAATCGGTTGACTATATCATATAGCTCCCATACAAACGATCGGTCAAAAAAAAAATTTTTCCTTAAAAATTCTTCTGTTTTTGGTTTTTTGTGAAGAAATCGGATTTTATTGCAAGTTAGTGGTACAGGGTATCCCAAAGTCGTCCGCGCCCGACTTTCCGTACGCCATTTTTTAATATAAAGTATTTATATTTTTTTTAATACAAAGTATTTATATTTTTTTTTAAAGCCTAAATCATTCCAAAAGTAATTTGCAAAAAATAAAAATTTTCAAATTTGTAATAAAATAATTATCCTCAAGTTCGTAATGTAATTCCCTAAAACTGATTGCCAACTTGGTCGAATTTACTGGATTAATTTATATCTTAAACAGATAACTTTTTGTTTGGGGTTTCCTGAATTTTTATCTACGATTTGCTTTATTTCCTTTGGGAAACTATGTTGGTTATATATTTCCTAAACTTATAGGTCCCAAACGAGGTCGCTTTTAGAAATCTTCCTTTAAAATGGCCTTTAACATAAAAAGTTCGATGTGTTTTAATAATTTTATTTAAATTAATACTATTAGGTATTAAATAAAGTAATTATTATATGCAGCTTTTTCCGGTTATACGATTTAAAACTTTAGAAATTTTGTTTCTATTTAAAAATATAATCTATGAAGCAAACAAGATTTTGCTAAGAAGTCATGGCTTAAATTTTTCTAATTTAATTTAGGTTGTTTTAAACACTATCACAAAATATATTTTTTAAATTTCTATTAGCTATCAAATATTGCAATTATTTCAATAATTGCCTTAATAAAAAACACAACTTACCAATTAAATACAAATTTAATTACTTTTTAATTGTTTAGTTACGGTGCATTCAATAATACGATAATATATTATACATACCTACACAAATAAAATAATATACAACAAAAATTAAAATATGACATAATAAAATACCAAATTAAAAACTGAAATTAAACCGCACAAAATTGTTGACCCAAATAATAACAATCATAAATTTTGTTATTTAAAACTCAGTTAACAAGCACTTAAAAAACTAATTAAAAATTTTGAATACTTATGTTCAAAATTTATTTTAATACATTTGTAAAAATAAATTACAACAAAATAAGCAAATGTAAAATCCTTCGAATTGTCTGCAAAAAGCGTGTCAAGTAAACCCCCAGTAAAAACCTCGCTAAACCCACAACAACAACAACAACAACAGTGGCGATAACAAAAACAATAAGAGTTTTGTGTTAATACTTAATTTATGTGAACCTATAAATAATTTCAATTTAGAGAATGTGTTGCTTGCCTCCTCTCTATATATAATATATAATATACTACTAGTGCGAGTTGTACCAAAAAAAAAAAAAAACATAATATGCTAAAAATATCAAAAACTGAACGCTGCGGCGTGGTGTTGTTGTTGTTGTTGTGCCCACAAGTGTCAGTGTATAGGTGTATGTGTAAGTGTGTGTGCGTGTGTTTGTTTGAGTGCATCTGTATCTGTATCTGTGTGTAGGCAGTGCGAATTGATTGAAATGCAGCAAGTTTTCAACTAAAACCAAAAGTCAAATAAACTAAACCAAAACGCATAAAACAAACAACAAAATGCAAAAACGCATTCGACAAAAACAACAACAACAACGCAAGAAATGCCACTAAATGCAACAAATACAACAACAACAAAATAACAACAAATAAAACTTTTTGCTTTGCCTGGCGACTGTCAGCCGCCTCACAATGTTCACCACTTCGTCGACGTCAGTTCTAGAGACACTAAAAGATTTACAGTGGAACCTTTGAACAGAAAAATGTTGCAAAAATTGCAAACTTATCCCAAAGCCAAATGATTTTGGAATGAACTGGTTTTAATCCCAATTTGTTTAAAACTTTTATTTAAATATATACGAATAATTATTTGTCCAAATACGATTAATAATTTTGCAAAAAAATTTTACTTATGCAGCCATTCTTATAAAAGCCATCTGGTACACACTTCGCATATCTCAATTTTTTGAAAAACTTTTGTTTAAAATATTTTTAAAGAACTTAGTTTGCACTTCTTTTCTTTGTAGCGATTTGCGAACTAACTGATCCATTAAACATTTTTCATTGTGTAAAAAAATAGTACTTATAGTGCAATTCTTTTACAAGTCAACCGGGTTTAGAAATTTTGTTTATGACCTATCTAATTAAAAAAATTAAAAATTATTTAATTCTTTAAAAGAATTGCGCTTGGTTTATTTTTGTTTATAACGCAAATATCCGACTAAATCGATTCTAAGATAATGTTTTCATTTCGCAAGAAAAAAGTTATATATTGTCAATTCTTTTAAGAGTCATCTGAATTTTGGAAATAAAGATATATCTGGTATAAATCAATTTTTCGAATACCTTTTTTCAAATTATTGTGACATAGCTTACAATTGTTGTTTTTTTTTCAAAAAATTGCATAAATATTTATGTACCTACTACAATTAAAAATTGTAGCCGCAAATCTTATTTGAAATATTTTATTTCCCTCTATTATATGAAATAGTTTTTTTTTCTCATCTTTTATTTTTGTTCAATGGAGCCGAATTTAATTTCAAATGGGCCCTCTGAGCCGCTTACGGCGATGGAGGGATTGGGTTTGGTAAACGAAGCACTTTTTATTTTATTTATATCTTTTATTGGTATATAATACGAAATAAGCTTAAACTTACGAAAATTCAATTGTAAAGTATTTGAAAACCAAATGGGATCTCTCAATTTTTTCGAAATTTTGTATGTAATTCTTTAAGAAGCTTAACCTTGGTTCAAGAAAAAAAATTATGTCTAATAATTACTACAATTTTAAATTTTCTTCAAAGTTAATCTAATCCATTCAATTAAATATTGCTTCCATAACAAATATTTAGCTTTTTCTAAGCTTTATTGTAATTTTTTGTTTGAGTTGTAAAAAAAATATTTAAAACTCGATCTAATGAGATTTAATTCGTTTATGACGGATATATTTTAGTTGAAATATAAGAAGCTGTACATCGCTTTCAGAATTTAATTTAAGAACTAAAACAAATTAAAAAACAATTCCAATAGCCAATTTCGTATTTTTTATATTTCATGTTTATGCTTTAAAGGGGTAAATGCCTAACAATATATTGTTTGTCCCAAGTCCCTTTAGATTTGCACAAGAATTGCCCATACTATGCAATTTTTTCATAAAAGCTTTAAAAGTTTTTATCAGTGATTTGAAAATTTCGATTTCATTAAAATTTTGCAGAAAAATGTTCCATTCGAAGTCGAATCCTAGAATTTAAAGAATATTTTATTTAAAATGATAACTAAAAAACTGTAGTTGCTAACTGAGATTAGTAAACCGTCAAGCTTGAATTTATATTTATTAGAATAAATAAATTTCGCTGTTATCAACTTCATATATATTTTTATTGACTGAGGCGAATCGCTCATCGCACCTTTTGGCTCAAAATCAGTTAAATCAATCACATCTATAAAGTATGACATTTATTGGACCGCATTCATACCAATCAAGGCCTGATAGTTATTAATCCGCAGAAAAATGCAATGCGTTTTAGGCTGTGAAGTTTATCATTAGAAGTTGAGTCAAAGTTTGGTCAAAAATTGCTCGATAAATCCTCAAACATTGGTTTAAAGCAATTTAACTGACTACAGATTCTTAATGTTCTGCAAAATTGTAAACATTTTTGCAGAAATCTGATGCACCACATTTCATATGATGCATACTTTTAGATTTAAGAAAATACCGTGAGTTTCGAATGTACTCGTATTTAATAGACATTATTTCACCTTTTATCTTAAAGTGCTATAAAGTTCATCTGTGATCCATCATAGTACTATGTTCTTGTTAAACTCACTTAAAAGCCATCTTTCTGCAGATTCTAAAACTGAATTTTAGAAACCACAAAATGAAAATTTTCCACTATGCAACGCGACATAAGGCGGCAATGTGCGGCAACAACTATTATTTAATTTTCGTCTTTGCTCGAAAATGAAATAGACTTTTTGCCAGCACTGAAATACAACAACTACCCAAATAGTATATAGAACAACAACAACAATAACAACAGCAATAACAAAAACTCTTGCCAAACGAATTTATTTGATTTGGCTCTGTGTCGGCTCGGGGCATTTTTAAAATAACAATGATACATACAATGCGGGATGGCTCGTTGTTTATAAATAAATGCATACGTATAAAGTGCTTTTATCAGTAGTCAGTGGCAAAGAAAACGATAAACGATAAATGAAAAAAATGCAAAGATGTAGCATAAAGTTGACAAAGTCAGAATGCACATAGCAAAAAGGTATTTATACCCCTTAGACAGGCCTGTTGACAGGTGGGAGCAAAGGGGCTGTTCCCCCTGTGTCCGAAGTTTTCTAAAGGGATCGTAGTTTGGGAAAAGCATTAAATATTATAATTCTTTGAAAAAAAAGAGGGCCCGACGATATTTACTCCCGCTCCCGTACTTTTCATTCCACTGCTCTGCCCTCATAGATAATCAAACAATTTATTGTTTGTCTATTCCATTTGAGGTTAAAGATTCGAATTTAAAATAAAACTTTAAAACTAAAAGAAGCTTTAAATTGAATTTTTATTTTTATAAAGATAAATACACAAAAAAAAAAGATTTCATAGACTTGGAATATAATATAATACCAAAATGCTTTCCTTAAATATTATAGATGCCTGCCCCTATAGAAATCAAGTTACTTAATTTTCAGAATTATAAAATGCAAATGGCTTTTTAGACTAAGGCATGGGCAATCAAGGGCTCTCGTCAAAGGAACGATTTTTAAATACTTCACGGAATTGAACTGAGCAGTCATAAGAAACCTTTGTACCCATGGAACTAAGAATTGTAAAGTTGAAATAAAATACTTTATGTTGTGATCTTCTTTAAGTTCAAACCCATAATAAGTACATTTTTAAGCCTAGTTTTGGTACTTGGACAAAGGATTTGCAAGAGGAAAGAGTTATTTTTAGGCGCAACAGGGAAGAGTCTACTGTATTGAGACTGATTAACTTTTTAGAAAGAAATGTTGCGCAGTGCTTTTATGATAAATTATTTTAATAAACTTTTGTTTGAGCCAAACATTTGGCATTGAGTCTTTGTGAACCTAAAGCCAAATAGCCCAAACTCTACTAAACAGATTTTTTAATGGATTAATATATGCTCCCCTAGGAATACCAGAACAAAAATATTTCTACAACTCACGCATAATGCCTACCTAATTTATAGTTATCATAGAAGTTAGGTTTATATTTTATTCTAATAGTTTCCTGTAGTGGTTCAATGCGCCCATTCTATTTAAAAGTATTAAATTTTTTTACAATAAAATTTGTGTTTGAAATTTTCTCAGCCGCAGCGACAGACACGAAGTTGATGGTGCATGCAAGCAACAAGAGCCGAAGCCACGCATGATCAGCTTCGTGTCTGTTGCTAGGCAACGAGACCGTGGGGTCGATATGTGGGGATATGGAGGCATCTTGGCAAAGCTAGTTTTTCGAGGTAAAAATAGTTTTTTATTAAAAAATGAAGTTGTTTCAAAATAAAATAATTTAAAATCTATTATAAATAATATATTTAATATAGTGGCTGGATATAGTGAACACCCTGTTTATTGAACACTTCGATATAGTGAAAAGCTACATTTTTATATAGAGAACACTCTTTAGTGAACAATCGAAAACCTCTAATAGGAAATAAAATTTTCCAGCAGAAATCAACGAAACAACCCAAAAAGAAATCAGAAACTAAAACCCCTTAATTGTACTTTTGCTGTTGATTGCTGCAAAATCAGCTGGTTCTGTTTTGTTTACCTATTCATTTTCCTAAAAACATATTCTAATGATATCTTGCACAAATGTCAATTTTCAACAAATAAAATGAGTTTTAAACAAAAAAATGTCAACCTTAATAGTGTACAGCCTTTATACTGGGAACAAGCCTTGCAATAATTAGCTCACTATATCCAGACATGACTGTATATATTTGTTTTTAGGGTTTTCTTTCTGAACTTTTATGTAGCACTCGCTTTTCATCTATTTATTTGATAACTTTTATTTCTAGGAAATTTGTGCCATCAATAATCTTAAACAATTCTTGATCAGCTTTAATTTTAAAGCACATCTTTCAACGTTGGTATTTCTTACCATAAAGTATCCATATATTTTAATAATATCGATTGACCCATTTTTTTAAAAATGACCTCAAATAAGTTTTGAGCAGGCACTATTTGCACAATTACCTATTAAAACT
Organism: Chymomyza amoena; assembly: GCA_037043745.1. Lineage (NCBI taxonomy): Eukaryota > Metazoa > Arthropoda > Insecta > Diptera > Drosophilidae > Chymomyza > Chymomyza amoena. Next base: position 565,310 of record JBAMAX010004332.1, on the reverse strand, counting down.
CGAAAGTATTAAGGATATCAAGAATAGTCCTTGCCGAAAATTGCTGTAGCCCTGTTTGTATACAATTCTTCTTACCATAGGATGTGGCCAGTTGCCAATTTACTATAGGAACTGAAAAAATCTGGTCACACTGGAAAAATTTGCATGCAGAAAATTTAAAAATGTATTTATTTTTATTATTATAGGGTTGACCTAAACGAAGCGGAGTTCTAAAAATAGAAAGAGCCTGTTTAAATTTTGCCTTTATTTTTAATCCTGCACTGAATAGGGGTATCATATTAAGACATACTTGCACAACTGCTTAGGAAATATTTTACGAAATGGATGAATTTTTAGGCGTAGCTTTCATATACTTTACCTATTACGCCCCAACATTTTTAACGAAAGAGCGTGACTAGACATAAACTTGATTCTACAAATTTAAACTTCTTATGTGGTTTTGACGCACTGCCTTTCATCGATACCCAGACCGATGTTTTTAGGCGAGGCAGTAAGTAAGCTCCCTAAATTTCTACAAAGGAACAGGAATACAGTGTTTTGAAACCCAGATATTTATAAGCACAGTTGGACATGGCTTTATCGCTACTCGCTACCCCAATTGATTTTAATCATTATTGCAAAAAGAACATTAGGATTTTTTAACGCCCTCTGCTGCTTTTTGCCCTCGGGTGCAAGGTATAAAAAGTGATAGCGATTAAGATTAAATCCGCAATTGTTTTCACGAATATCATTATAATATTTAATATATAGTCAATAAATAGTCTTGGCTATGAAATCAAATTAATCGAAATTCTTTTCGCATTCAACAATTGAATTATTGCCCGTGCACCTGTTTTTCTACTTTTTAGTATTTTTAAAAGAAATCGTTCGAATAAAATTTATCCATACCCAAATCATCTAAGATTTTCCTTTACAACATATCTAGGTTCAAGAATCTTTCCAATACAATTATTGTAATGGGCCTAAATATTACCGCAAACATTTCGGCCACTTTTTGCTGTTGGTTTTTTGTTGTTGTTGTTGTTCGCATTTTTCGGTTTATTGTTCTTTTTAAATCGCTTTTTACGAAATGAGGCAGCGGCAAACAGAAGCAACAGCAAATTCTTCTAAAGCTTTTGTTATTAATAGAAACATACAAACACCGAGCAGAGCAGCACAAAGGGGTGGCAAAGGGTGCAGAACGGGGGAGCGGGATTGTTGTTTGGTAAGAGAAGAGATGCAAAGAGCTGAGAAAAGTCGACCGACTGCCTGCCAATGTTATTTTGTTTAAACGTTAATGATGATGAAAACACACGCATGTATGTACGGTTTGTACAGTAGCCGCACAATTTATTCGTACACATTGAGATTTTGTAATTTTTTTGAGTACAATGTTTTTAAACTTTTTGGCGGTTGCTGCTACTTAAGTCACAATTTATTTGTTTGTTAATTAGTAGGCACTATTAGCTAATATGCTGATTATTAGTATACCTTCGGTGCATTAAACTGAAAAGCTTACTTAGCATATGAAAACATTTTGCGCCTACTGTATGTTTGTTTGTGTTAGTGTTTGACGGTGTGTGGCATGTATACAGCTACATGTATACATATGTTCATGTTGTACTTAGGCAACATTTTGTATGCGCTTTGTTGTTTTAAACAATTCATTTTATTTGAAAAAAGATAGCAGCAATTTGGGGCTGCACAACATAAACAGCGCCAATGAGTCGAATAACATATGCAGAGGGGGGGAGGGATTTAGTCAGTGCTAACTAAACGCCCCCAAAGGTAATTACAATTTACTCGAAGATACTTTATACTAATATATGTGGAATATACTTTTGGTTAATGCTGTAGAAGAATTGGACTAAATAGGCAGTTTTTTAGAACTTGAGATTTGAGTGGGTAGTATAGACGGCTTTCGGATGTGGTGCCTAATCACCCATTTTTTGGTTTTATTAAAATTATCAAGGGTTTCTGACCAGCATCCGCAAAATTATCGGAGGAGTTTACTTTCCATAGTTACAAGCAATCTGGCCCCGCTAAACGAAGTAGGAAATGAACGCAATAAAAGCTTTAAAGTGCATTTGGTAAACTCAAACCAAATATCGTTATTTTCAGAAGTTATTCTTTTTTCCCAGAAAAAAGCTATAATGCTCAAAGTGAGTCTCCTCAGAAATTACCAGGAGAGGCTGCTTTCCAAATACTTTAAAACAATCTTGCCACATTGAACAAACTGAATATAAATAGGAACAAACTTAAAATTACTTTGAGTAACTCAAGACATATTCAACCATGAAGATCAATGAAGTACAGTCTTCCTTAAATAAAGCCGAGTCCATACCTCTACCATATCTTAAATTCTTTTAAACACAAGAAACTTCTTCAAAGAAAACTCCACCCAACTGACATGACCGTCAGTTAAACGTCGAATAAACTCTTTCTCCAAATTTATTCAACAAAATCTCTCAAATGGGTAATTCTCTCTGGGAGTATTATAGTAAACGAACTTTTCCAAAAAAAAAGACTCCATCCATCCGACAAATCATGGCGAGCATCCCGACATAGTCGAATAAACTCCTTTTCCTTCTACATTCAACCAAATCTCCCGAATGAGTAAAATCTTCTTTAGACTAGTAACCGATATATCTCAACAAAGATTAAGTTGAAACACTCAATGCATCAGTGACTCTAACCTGGATGTGGAATCTAGACGCTCCATATGAACTTCAAAAATGGGAAAAATCTCTCCTAGACTATTAACATATTTTCTTACTGCTTCTTTATATCTGGAATTCATATGGAATCTTGATTGAAAATCCACTTTGTATCTTTAAGGGGCACTACTGGTTCATAGGCTGAAAAGCAAATCAATTCCCAAAACATAGCTTCAGTAATTGAGAACTTAAAGCATAGCTTCAGAAATAAAGAGCTTGAACAATTTTCTAACTTGGATTTAAAAATAAGCAGTCAGGATACTTGCACTGTTAACGAGAAGGGTATCTGTACCTCCTGCAATCTCATCGTCTTAAAGCTACCGGTTGTAATAGTCGTACTGGGGTCAATGTAGTCCTGTTGTGAACCAGTAGATCAAAAGTCAGCTTTTTGTGGATTTCTTAGAAAACTTATCTTTTAATTTGGCTATCTAGTAAGTCCTCGATTTTTTATACCCTGCACTTACTATAGTAAAGGGTATTTTAACTTTGAGCGAGCCGGAGGTGGAGACATCCGAATCCCCAAAGCCTCCTTCTGTATATTAAATACATTTTCGGTTTGCTCAAACTTAATATGCCCTGTCCGTCTTCGCGTCTGTATGAACTCTTTGATTGCAGAGATGGTAAGAGCTTCAGCAACCAAACTTTTCAGATCTCCTATTATTCTACTGGAGAAAACTTTAAGAAAACGACATATTATCGAGCATTGCATTTTGGGCGGCGGTCCTTATTAAATTTTCTACACAAAAAAAAACTGAAATATTTCAGATGACACCATCTCGGTGAACATTTTCTGGCATTTAGATCTTCTGCAACAGCTTTATATAGCCCAAATGCTCTTTTAAATTTTGTTCCCATATTTTTGGCTTAATCCCCACCATTTCGGCTCCTCTCTCCACACAAAATATCTTAATGTCTTTGTTTATCACTAAACCATAACAAAAGAATCGATTAAATTATTTAATAAACATGATTTACGAAGCATGGTATCCCTTAAAGTTTAATAAATGTTCGCTTTAATCTGGAGCAGACTAATGCCATAAAAGGCATTATGAGGTTAATTATACCATAAAATGAAATTATTGTCAAAGCCGCCATTTGTGGCATCTCTAATAAATTGATATATTTTTCAAGCAAAAACTTTTATCTGCAAATCCAGTTCCACCACTTAACCACCGCATTCAATAAACATTCAATGAATGGCGAAAATTCCGCCCATCTTTCAGCTTGTGTATAACAAACTTAAAAGAATAGAAAATGTTTTGAAACACAGTGAAGTGAAGAATTTCAAAATAAATAATTTCCGCTAAACTTGTGTCTTTTTTCCGCCACTTTGGTTAAACAGACTCAGGGCGCATACCACATGGCGTATACGCAACGTTTCCTGCCGCCTAGTTGCTGTTGTTATTGTAAGTAAGCATTTCTTTGAGCAGACAAGTTCAAATTGCTTATTAAGAACCGCAACTTGCTGCAAATTTTGCGTAAATCTATTTACTAAATTTTACGCCCTACAGCTAATGAAAATAATAACTACGCAAGCTATGCAAAATATCATATAAAGGAATAATATATATTTACATATATGTTGACTGACTTGCAGTAGCTGTTTCAGGGGCAATTTATGTGGAATTTCATATGAGATGTAAAATACATTGTGAAGATGTTGGCAACGATTTACTTGGAAATGCGAACAAAAAAAAAACAGATTACGTATACGCCTTGTGGCGCCGTATTCAATATGTTCAAGTAGATCAAATCCAAACACACAATCAAACATATTGTTCGAATTGTACAATAAATCAAATGCTCACTTTGAGTTCTATACAAATATGACATGACTTGAATATGAATGAGAGCATTAAGTAGAATCTTGTCGCCTGGTAACAGCTTATTTAATAAGTTGTAGATCTAACAGGCATCTCAGTTGATTTAAGGGATTTTTATTTTAAAGGAATATTGATGGAAATTGATAGGGACGTAAAATGAGATAAATTACTTTTATTTTTGAATAAATATTTTTTAAACTTTATAATTCAAATTTTTTATTTTACTTTTTATTGCTTTGCCTATTGAAACAGTTCATACAATTTTTTTTTTTAAATTTTGATTTTAATAACATATATTTTGAGAATTTATAATATTTTTTTTTTTACATTTACTAGGCGGCTTCGCCCCTGCTCGCTTCGCTCACCAACCAGGGGGCCCACTTGAAATTAAATTCAAAAATATGAGAAAAAAAATCTTTTTTATATAATGGAGAGATATATAATTTGCTAAAATAGTTGCCGCTTTAAACTGAACAAAATTTAGTTCTGCATGCTAATCAGATATTTTGAGAAATGAACCCTGATTTGGGGCTTCAAATATATTTTGTGTGAAATATTCGTTTTAAACGGGGCTAAAAAAAATACATATTGCAGCTTGACAAGAAGTCGATAATGATTCTTCCAAATTTAAATAATTTGTCGCTTTTTTGTGATTTTTAATTATATCTTGTTATTTTGCTAGAATATTTGGACTGAGTTTTTATGCTAATCGAACCTGATTTTTTATGTATTTTGACAATCAAAGCGAAATTTATCTTTGCAAAATAAATGTTTTAATTAAAATAGTTTTGGCTTTGATAAAATTTTTGATGTAAAAGTATCTCTATAAATAGTTCAACTCGAAGGAGTAGTTTGAAGTGAGCTTGTCTCTGAACTGGGTATTTTACTTGCTTTAAAAAAGGGATAATATGATAATTTAAGTGAGGTCTCTTATCAATTAAATATTTGTTTAAATTTCAAGTATAAAAAAATGTAAAGTTCCTAAGTCCGGTTTTATGGTTTAAATTAGACAAATTATGTATTTGTAAATATTTCAATTAAATGCATTTTAAAACAAAATCGTAATTAAAGTCCTGAAAATTCATATTTTTAGTAACAAACAATTTAATTAGTGAATCATGAGTTATACTGTAGTTTTTAATGAATTTTATATTATACGATATGTGAATTTATATACATATAGCAGTATGCTTTTTCAGAGCTTGAATATTTATATGTAAAGCCGTATATTTTATGGTTATATTTTGTCTCAAAGATATTTTGTGGGATTATCAATTTCGTACATAAATTACATTTGAATATATGATGTGGTCGATTTTAGACAATTTTTTATATTTTTCAAAATATTTTGGTACATCTAATAATTAAAGGTGTTTATATTTAAGTTCAAATAATGAATGTTTTAATTGAGCGTTAAAAATCAAAACGGGCTTAGACAAAAAAAAAAATATTTTATAAAGAATTAAAAATTTTAATTCTTAATATTTTCCAAATAATTCATTAATGTTCCCTGGACGGGGTCCTATTCAATTTAACGTGACGTGAGATAACGTATAAACAGCGTCGATTAAGACGCTTTTCATGATATTTGATTTGTGAAGTTAGGATAAGCAATTTGAAAATTATAAGGGAACAACATACAATATATACAGTTCATACATTGAACCTTTTTTTTTTGCAAGCACGCCAGATTTCTGACATAACCCCAAAACTCTACACAAAGGTATTATTAAGCTAGTTTTTTTTTTTTTGTGATTCTATTCTTCCTCTTCTTCATTTACTATCTTAACTTCTTGAGGGTCATAGGGTGATTCTATGGATATTTTTTTTTTATGACTGTATTCTTCCTCTTCTTCTCTTATTATTTTAACTCCTTGAGGAGCATAGGGCGGCGTATGAATTAAAATAAAAGTTTTTACCAAAAAAACATTTTTTCTGTACTTTTCGAATATTTAAATAAAAAAACAATTTTTATATATGCATTCGAGTGATGATTTATAAAAAAAAAAAAAAATGATAAAATAAATAATTTTATTAAATTAATAAATTAATTTTCATTTTATATTTTTGAATATTACTATATTGATAAGTTTCTGGCAAAGATAATTAAGTAAACACCTCTTGGTTGAAATAGAAACTTGGCTTAAGCAGACTAAGCTCCTTTTTAAACAAAGCCTAGGCACTCTTTAAAATATTGCATCCAAATCAAACCTCAATGGTAAATACTACTTAAAACAATAAAAATTCCTTCAGCTAAGCAACTTGAACAATTCATTCCAATCGTATAATATAAATCATGCTCATCCAATGTCAAAACACGTGCATATAAATTATTCAGATTTTAATTGTTATTATAAAATATTTTCTTTAATACGCAAAGAATTCCATATAATTTACAATAAAAAACTTTTACAAAATGCGAAACAACAGACACCAAAGTCAATCGTTTAGGCCAAGACAAAACACATGGCCCAAAAGCCAAACGAACAGCACACAAAATGCTCAAGGCAACAAAAATTTGCTGGCCCAAAGCAACATAAATAATTAAACATAATCTTAAAGAATAAAGAAGAAAACTCAAAACTGAAAAAAAGAAAAATGACTGCCAAAAACCAGCTAAATCATAAATAAGTTAACAAAATGAAGCTAAAAACATTACAAACCTTATGCTTAACATTTATAATATGCTATGCAATATTCATAATATTTTATTACTATTATCGTGAGTTTATTTGAACAAAAACAATTGCAACAACAACAACAGCTACAAACGCTTAAATCAAAAATTCCAACTCGGTAATAAAGCAGCGAGTGCCATGACGATCACTCGTTGCCATGATGATGGCAAACAGCTGAGCGTGCACGAGCTTGACAGCAACCTGCGGCGCCTCCGTAAGGTCCACCACCCACTCAAAACAGCGCGCCATTGAGAATTTTGGTTTTTTGACGTTGCCCATAAAGACTACATACATATAAACATACATCCTATCCATACATATATAAAAATATATAGAACTGCTGGCTCTAGCTATATCGCAGATTGAATGTGTTGTTATTAGTGCAGCGTATATAATATTCGTTTATAGCTAGATTGTTTTTTTTTTTTTTGGTATCCCGCTGGGGGCACTCACGTCTCTAGCGCCCGTGACGCATACCAAGCCCGGCCAAAATTGAAATAAAAATCGCTTTTGTAATTAAAATAACAACAACAGGCAGCCAACATAATTTTGCAATTATACAAAATATAAATTTTCATACATATTTTCATCATCATCAACAAAAACAACATCATCATAAACATCATACCGAGCATCATAATGGCCAAGGCGTCATCAAAGCGCTCTCATATCGCTCGACATGATTTAAGGTATTCACTGCACTGCATCAATTGCTTTTATTTACTTTGCCCCAAATCTAACACAAATCCATATTGAAATTGTGCAAAGGTCTAGGTAGTGGTCGATATTGGGATGCCCTGCAAACAGCGCACTGCTTGAGTGCAGTCGAACAAGCAGTTTACAATTGAAATTTAAGGTGTTACAAAAATCAATATGGCGGATATTAAATGGCGTACTGAATTACACAAACATTTTTTCTGATTATTATAAAAACTAGTATTTAACATTCGTCAGTGTTGTTGCTTAGGATTCTGTTAACAGATTTTCAAAGTTCAAAATGGCGGAACAAGTTTAAAAATGTTTTGTGATGAAAATTTGTACATAACATTTTTGAAATCGCTGATTGCAGCTCTGTAATAATAATAATCTATTATCATTGAATCTGAATATCATTATTCAAAATGGTAAATCAAAAATGGCGTGCCGAATTTCACAAAATTTTATCTGATTGCCATAAAAACTAATATGTGTAAGATTTAAAAATGCAAAATATCGAATGCAGCCTACCAATTTTTTTTTTTTTTTGTGATACAAATTTGTATGAACCGTCTTTTGGAATTTGATTACAAATCTGTTAACAGATATTCAAAATCCTATAAGACGGATTCAATATGGCGGACCGAATATTAAAAAATTGTTTTGATTGTTTCCAAAATTCGTTGAGACTTGGTTCGTAATTTTACAACTTTAAAATACATTTCATATAAACAAACGTACAAAAGAATCGTCAGGATCGTTGATCAGGATTCAGTTACAAGATTTTTAAATTTCAAAATAGAGAATAAAGAATACAAATTTCTTTTTGCTATGAAACGTCTTTTGGAATGGCTGATTACAATTCTGTTATCAGATATACAAAATCCAACATGCCGAATTCAATATGGCGGCCCGAATATTAAAAATGTGCCTTGATTGTTTTGAAAATTGACTAAGGCTTGGTTCGTCATTTTGTAAAATTTTGTTCATAAAAGACATCTCATATAAACAAACGTACAAAAGAATCGTCAGAGTCGTTGATCAGGATTCTGTTATAAGATTTAAAAAATGGCGGAAAAAGTTTAAAAATATTTTTTTTATGAACATTTTTATAATAATAATATTTTAAAATCACTGATTACAGCTCTATTAGCAGATTATTAAAATTTAAGGGGCACACCTAGTGTGACAACCTAAAAAAAGGCCATTTTTGGGAATTAAAAAAAAAAAAAATAGTGAATCCATCTAATTAAAATTTTGAGGGTATATTTATACATGTTTTCTCAAAACACTGTAAAATTTTTGAAATAAAATATTAAATATTTTTGAAATGACACGCGATCTCCGGCGGCGCCAAAAAAAAGGTCCTCCACTGCTGGAGTGATTGCAGCCTTCTCCGTTGATCAAACATAAAAAAAAAATTTTCGTTAATTCTCGGGCGAACCAAAACAAAAACTTCACAAAATGGCGGCATGTTAAAAAAAAAATTTTAATTTTTCCAAAATTTTTGGTCGTTTTTGGCCTGATCAGATCAAAAAACTGGAGGGTCATCGTATGGAGAACTATATAGAGGAGATGCAAAAAAAATTTGATAGCGATCGGATCATTTGTCTCCGAGTAATCACTCCAGCAAATTCGAAAATACTGTTTCGAGAAAAACGCGTTTAAAGATAAAATGATCGTATTCACTGTTATAGAGCGGTTACTCTTTTAAATGGCTATAACTCAAAAACTATTTAAGCTATCGTTTTAAAATTGTAGTATGTTATTTTTAAAGGGATAACCTATCGAAATATGGAAAATAAATCGATTTTTTTTAAATTTCACACTAGGTGTGCCCCTTAAGATGGCGGAGCCAAAATACCGAATATTAAAAATTTCTTTTGATTATGTCAAAAATTAGATAAGATTTTTTATTGTATAAAAAATCTATATTGCCTATATAAGAATTGTCAGAGTCGTTGTTCAGAATGTTTTACGATTTTAAAATTCAAAATGTTGATAAAGTTTTCAAATTTTTTTTATGAAAATTTGTCTATTTATAACGTCTTGTAGATTGGCTGATTCGTTGAATTGTCAGAGTCGTTGTTCAGAATGTTTTACGATTTTAAAATTCAAAATGTTGATAAAGTTTTCAAATTTTTTTTATGAAAATTTGTCTATTTATAACGTCTTGTAGATTGGCTGATTACATTCTGTTATATTCAAAATGGAGAATCTAATACGGCGTACCGAATATCAAAAATTTGTTTTGAAAATTGTTTGGACTTGGTTCGGAATTTTATAACTTCAAAATCCAAAATGGCATACAGAATATCAAAACTTTGTTTCGATTGTTTCGAAAATTGAAAATCGTTGCCAATATGGACACAAAAGTTATTAAAAATGGTAGGCAGAAATAGTGCTGCCTTTCTTTGTGGGGAGAAAAATAAGAAGGAAATAAACGCAAGATGGCGCCATCAATTACGCTAGATGGCGCACAAGAGCAGTTCTATTTTGCCAGTATAAGGCAAACTAATGTGCAGCAAAGAATGCAAAAGGGCAGAATGCTAATTTTTTACATAAAATACAAAAATCAAGAGATATACGATAAATATTTTCACTTTATTGAGCACTTCTAACAAATTAGGATTTGGAAATCAAAAACAGCTCATTTTTATGACAGTTTCTTGTCAATCTAAATTACGGAATTTGGATAATTCTTACATTTCGGTTCAAGCCCGAACAGTGTCCTTTAAGTGTGCCTAGCATATACAGTACTTTGCAGAAAGCAACAATACCCCAAACACTATAAAGGGCAGTGTATAAGCTTATAGAATATTTCAAAATTTCAGTTTTTTTTTTGTTTTGGTCTGTCGTAAAATTTTTGGGTTATGTGCGCGTGGCTATAAAATTGTTCGACAGATAAAAATCAATGAAATGCGCGTTATAAATCATTCGAAATGTGCAATGAATATGAATTTTTGATTTTAAACTTACTTAATGTTTATAACCGCCACACGAGAAATTTGAAATGAAAATTTATGGCAATATTTATCCACTACAAATGCATATATAAATTTTTAATATCTATTTATGTTTACTTTGGAAAATAAGTAAATTAATAATTTTTTGGCGAGTACTTTTCCTAAAGGCTTTTGCCAGCGTAAACTGAACTAGATAATGCTCTGCAAATAGTTATTAAGTATTCACGGCAAAACGTGATTTAAAGTCAAGTCTTTTAACGTAATGGGTAAAGTTGAGATGTTTCTGAAAAGCTATTTTGTTCACTTATTTCATAAAATGATCCTTAAAAAATTTTGGTGAGATTTAAAAATCTGAAATTATATTTTTCCCGAAATCCGTACAATTTGTAAAAGAATGTCCCATATTAATAATTTTTTGCTAAATACTTTTAAAATCCCAATGTCTTTTGCAAGCGTAATGTGACCAAGATAATGTTCTGTAACTATTTATTGGAGTATCCACTAAAAAACTTGATTAAAATTGCAATAAAATTTCCACCCAAAACTTTTAATGTATAATGAGTAAAGTTGTAATCTTTCTGAACAGCTATTATGAACATTTTTGGGCAAAACTTTATTCAAAACATATTTGAAATCTATTATTTTATGAGAATCTTAACACTATTCTCTCAAGGACATCAATAGTAGGCCAAATAGTAGATTTAAAATTGCGAAATTCCACATTGGTTTAACACATATTTTATTTAAACTTTTAATTTCGTGGGGTCTTTAATATTATTGCTATTGAAGTGGCCCTTGGTGGCTAATTAAAGCTAATCCAAGTTTTTCTGAATAAATAACCTAAGCGTTGTTTTTATGTACATTTATTATATGCTAAGTACATAATCATAACTTCAAAACTAACTCAATTTATTTCTTCATATCTCTACAGCTTTATAAATGAGCTATAATGGCATACGACATTAGCATAGAACAGCGCAATTTTCTACTTGAAGCGAATACTTGATCTTGATAAATGCTGCCGAGCCGAACAGAGCAAGGTCAAAACTTAAAAGTCAAGACAAACAGAAGAAAAGATAAAAGAAAAACTTTTGGAAAAAGTACGACACAAAGAAATCAAGAGAAAAAATCCCAAAAATAAATAGCAAATTTCGCGTTTCAGTGAAATTTAGAATTAAACTAAAATATATAACTTTAAAATAAACTTTTTAAAACAAAATCTAACACAAAAGTAAATAAATAAATAAAAAAAAAAAACGAAACTAAGCGAAACGAAAAAATTAAGCAAAAAAGGAAGCAAAGAGAGGAAGTTAGATTTAAATAAAAAACAAACTAAATAAATGCATAGAAAAATAAAACAAGAAGAAGCAGAAGAGCAGCAGCAGCAACAAAATAAACAACAACAACAACCGCTATTGAGAAGAAAATCAATGCACAGCAAACGAAAGCATAAAAAACTCAAAGCAACAACAGCAACAACAACAAGCAGCAGCAGCAGTAGTAAACATTAAAACCTTTGAGCATGCAACAAGCTGACCAGCAACAACAACAACAACAGCAACAACAACAGCAGCTGCAGGCGCAACAACAACAGCAACAAAATGGCGGCGATATGGCCGCCTATGGCCAGCAGGCCGCCGGAAGGCGTGGTCCCATGAGCGGCGGTCGTTTTGATTTCGAAGATGGCGGCACCTATTGCGGCGGCTGGGATGAGGGTAAGGCACATGGCCATGGCGTTTGTACGGGCCCCAAACATCAGGGTGCCTATGCGGGCGCCTGGAACTATGGCTTTGAGGTATCCGGCTCCTATATATGGCCCAGGTAAGTCGTAAAAATGCCAACAAAAAGTTTGATTCAAAAGTAAAAACTAACTTTTTGGCTTGCCCAGTGGCTCTCATTATGAGGGTCAGTGGCAGAATGGACGGCGTCATGGCTTGGGCGTAGAACAAATTGGACGGCAAATCTATCGCGGTGAATGGTCTAAGGATGGTCACAAGGGTCGCTATGGCGTCAGGGAAAGCACTGTATCAACGGCCAAATATGAGGGCACTTGGAACGAAGGCTATCAAGATGGTTCCGGCTGTGAGACCTACGCTGATGGCGGTAAGTTAAATAAAAGAGGAAAATTAACACTAACAATTGTAGCCAGCTAAAGGACTCATATGGCGATGGCTGTTATATACCCTTTACCCTTTTGAAGTTCTGCACTTTTTATTTGATTTTAAGATAGTTTAGTTGAAAAACATTATTCACCATTCATGGGATCTAGCCAGTTAATGAAGCGGCAGCAATTTTTGTTCGAAACACAAATTTATAAAACTAATTTCTTTTAAGAAGCTAAGAGTGAAATGGTAGGAAAATCGTCACTTAATGAAATGAAATTTGCTGTGTATAGTATAAAGAGTATCAAGTTATAGATTAAAAAAAAGTGGTGTGCCTAAGGAGATAGTTTCGTGATGGAGTAATCACCTTAAATTTCAGCTTGAATCAAAGGATGTTAGTTCTTGGTAATATACAATTAATTGGTTTGTATACAAATCTGTTTTTAATTACTATTTTGTCCATTATTTCTGGAAAAATTACAGGCGAAAGCAACCTAGTTCCTAATGAAGGTCCCATGACCATTGGATAAAAATATATAAAAACGATTTACATCATTAACTTCCAAATATCTTTGGGGACATTTTCTTTCCTTGCCCTTAAAATATATTTTGCCTGGAAGCGTCATTCAAAACAATATAAAATTTTAAAGATTTATGAAGTTTCCCATCGATTAAACGACGTACCCTGGATGGGAATAAAGACCAGTGTTCGATTGTAATTTAATAAATGTTTGAGTAAGCACTAAAATTTAAGGGCATGCATTTTTTGTCAGAGTCACATACTCCTAGTTCTTTGGGTCAGAGAAGTGGGTAGCACAAACAGTTGAAAACACAGTGGTAGGGACCAAAATGGGATTTACTTTAACATCCTGGCTTAAGGAACCAGTCTTAAACACCAAATTTTTTTTCATGCAATTATCCAATTTACCTTTTACCCTTTTAGGTTACAGTGTATAAAAATCAAATGAAACAAGATTATACGCTGCGTATACGTAATGTGGAACTAAAACTTTGTGCATGAGATCATTTTGTTTCCATTTCGCTTTTGTTGTTTCATTTTTCGTTTTTGGCTCATTCTCAAAACAGCCAGTAGAAAAATGATTTTCTCTTCTTCTTACGGCTTATTTGCTTTTTGACGTTTTTGTAAAAATTACGCTTATGCATGTGTTTATAATAATGTCTGTGTGTGTGTATATATATGGCTGCGTAAATTTTTCGTAAAAGCAACCGCTGTGCCCTACCGGCAAAGAAAATATACATATCTCACACACACACTGACCAAAACTGACGTCATATTTTTATTTCTCATTGCGGTTCAATGATATTTTGCCAGCTATTCTTCGCGTTTTTCCTTTTTATACATTTTTGCAGCATGAGTGATTTTTTTTCTGGGGAAATTCGTTTAGCTAAAAACATATGGCAGTTGCCTTTGTGTAGGTGTCTAATGCAACTGGCACAGTATATAGATTTAGCTATATATAGAGCTAACTATAAATATGTTTTTGATGCAAAACAATACATGTAAATTTGCTCAAGTTTGTCAACATAGCCTATGGATGTTGCTTACTAGTTGCTGCTGAAACAAACTGAATCATGGTTGCTCAAGTTTCGGAAAACCCATAATTGTGACTTATTTTACTTATTTATAGTTTAATTTGTTTAATGAGCAATGGTTTAACATAAATACCTGATTATATACGTAACGTTTTAATCATTTAAAACTTCATATGGATTTGTTACACAGACAATTTCTGTTTCCTTCTTTCGATATCATAAAATATGATAATTATGTGATATCGATAAAAAAAATGTATGCAAGGATCGGCGTTGAAAATAAAAAGTCGGCTTAGAAGCCGTGTGCGGCAACACTGATCAGCCATTTCTTGTCCTGCTGTAATAGAACTGGCAAACACTTTCAATAAGAGTTCTAATTTTAGCTTAATTTCAATTTACGCAGCGAACAAATGAAGTTTGCTTATTAAATTAACCAACACAAGGCCGGTCCAAGCTATTTTCATAAGTGGCCAAAGGTAGGGTGACCATATGTCAAAGAGGCAAATCCAAGACATTCCTCGTCTAAAACCGGGACATTTCCCGACACCTCACTTTTTTAATGTAAATTAAAATTTCAATATTGAAAATGTTATTTTTACCTAAAAAAAAAAAAAAAAAAGGTCTTTCAATAAATTCCTTTGTTGAAAAGTTGAAATAATTTTTACCTAAAAAAAAAAAAGGTCATTTTCAATATACTTCTTTGTTGAAAATTTTATTTTTACCTAAAAAAAAAAAAAAGGTAAATTTCAATAAATTTAAAACCGGGACTTTTACGGCGCGAACCGGGACACCGGGACAAGCAGTCAAAACCTGGTAACACGTCCCGGAAAACCGGGACGGTTGGTCACCCTAGCCAAAGGTCAATCTGGTGCATATACATATATAGCCAAGAATTTAGCCAAACGCTTGGCAGCGACCAACAACTTGCAATTAGCAAAAATGTTTCTTACTAGGCTACAGGTAAATAAAACACGTGTATATGTAAATATCTTGGGCCAACATGAGTCAAGCAAATAAGTAGCAACTACAAAGCTAGACATGCTTGACCTTGAGCAGAGGAGGGTTCCCTACGCACATACATATATAAACTTACCATTGTATACTGCACATTTTCATTTCCGTTTTAATTGGCTGGCTGTCATGTAAATTAAGCCGCAACTGACCCGCTTCTGGTTATTTCCATTGCAGGAAAATATCAAGGTCAATGGCAAGAGGGCAAACGCCATGGCTATGGCATACGCACGTCAGCGCCTTATGGCCTGGCCTCGCATCATCGGCGCAAGAATCTGCATGCCTCATTGAGTTCGCTGCGCAGCGGAGAGAACGGCAACGCGGCCAAGGTAAATGAAAAAGCCGAAGAGATACGTGGTGGCTTCGTGCTAACGGCCAAGTCTGATAAGCTGCCGGTGAGACGCAACAGTTTGACTGAGAAGACCAAAAAGGGTTTTTTAATGGTAGGTGCAGCCAGGTAGAGATTTTGTGGCGTACCAATATAACTTTTATTTCTTGCAGGGCTTAAAAATGCGCAAACAGCGCAGCACTGGGGATTTGGAAAAACGCGGCACTGTTGCATCGGGCAGCATTCGCTCGACCATGTCGTCGGCCTCCTGGATAAGCACAGGCTCAGAGCAATCCAATTTGACTACCAAGTAAGTTAAATACATCATAAATTGACGAAAGTCTGAGGTACATGAAGACTGGATATCCTGGGCTTGGGTTTGCAAAGTACATTGGTGGAATTTTGAGCAGTTTGCTGGTATACTACGAAAGAATCACTTTTTTGGAGTTTTTTACGGGCTACTCGTGATACCAAAAGTAGCTACTTCTGCCCTACTACTTGTACTTACCACGGAATATTGCTGTCACGTTATATTTCTTCGCCGGATACCAACACCATTGCAGTATATGGCCAAGAGTGAGCTTTTTTTACAGTGTCAATTTTTTCCTGGGAGAGTGGACTTATATAATACATTTGAACTTGGATGGAATTTACACATACTTACTGGTCTTTCTCAAGAAGACAGCTGAAACGTAGTACCACATGTACAAGCCTTAGAGGATACCAATCTGCTTTCGAAAAACTTGTTTGAACTTGAAACAATTTAATTGCAACATTTACCATTTCAGGTCCGCGCACACTGAATCAAATGCCAGCTTCACCATTGAGGATGAACAACTGGATCCTACAGTTGTTGAGACCTACATGGGTGAATGGAAAAAGGATAAACGTTGCGGTCATGGTGTCGCCGAGCGCAGCGATGGTCTAAAGTAAGTTAAACACCAAATGAACTAAACCCTCATTATCAGCTAATCTTACCTATTGCCTTTGCAGATACGAAGGCGAATGGTACAACAATCGCAAGCATGGCTATGGCGTGACTACCTTTCGCGACGGCACCGTCGAGGAGGGCAAATATAAAAACAATATCCTAATCACCAGCCAGAAGAAGAAGCATTTGTTCCTCGCGCGTTCGCGTAAATTTCGCGATCGCATTACAGCCGCTGTTAATTCCGCACAGCGTGCTCTAAAAATGGCCATGCAACGCTCCGATATGGCCATCTCACGCATGGCTACAGCCGCAGCCAAAGCCCAAAATGCAGACATGGCCGCCGAGCAGGCACGCTACGACTGCGAAAATGCAGTGCGCATGGCACGAGAATTTGCGCCGGACTTTAAGCCCGCTGTGCTGGAACGTTTTGAGAAACTACGCATGCGTGAACGTTTTCGCGGCCTGCCATCCAATGCGGATCTGACACTAGCCGGCAGCAGCGGCATGGGTGGCAATAAATCGATGACCACAGCGCAGCAATTCTCGCCCGCCAGCAGCGGCAGTACCTCGGATGCGTATGCGACGCAGGCGCAGCGCCAGCAGCAATATGTAGCCATGCAACAGCAGCAACAACAGCGACGCATGTCGCATCAGCTACAACCCGGAGAAGCGGAGTGCCCGGTGCCGTCGTCCATGTATTCACAGCAGCTGCCAGTATCGCCGCAGACGGATCTCTCGGCAATGGTCAGTCATGGCCAGCCGAGTCATGCGCAGGTGGTCAGTGCCATTAATCAGATGTATCATCAACAGCAACATCAGCAGCAGCAGCTCCAACAACAGCAGCAACAAAGCAATCCACAAATGAATCCTGCATATCAATTCCAGCAGCAACAGCCGCCCGGTGTACCACAGCAACAAGTGCAGCAACAGCAGCCTTTTGGCAGTGCTATATCCAATATGACGCCCTCAAACGTAGCAAAGAATGTTGCATCCCCGTATCAAAGTGCTGCACCTACGTATCAGAATGCTAGCAGCATGACGCCGCAGCAGCAACAACAGCAACAGCAGGAAATGCTCCAACAGCAACAACAACAGCAACAGCTCTTTGCACAGCAACAACAACAAACAAGACTCTACCAGCAACAGCAGCTACAGCAGCAGCAGCAATTACAGCAGCAGCAACAACTACAGCAGCAGCAGCAACAATATAACCAGCAGCCAGCGGCGCAAGCTTCACCTAGTCACAATGCCAACATAATGCGTCGACCCTCGCAACAGATAGCCGACGCGGCTGCTGCACAGGCCAATGCTGCCAATATGGCCGCAGCCAATCAGCAGCTACGTGGTCAAAGGCCACCCATGCTGGGCCAAGTTGGTCAGCAATCATCAATCGATCATTTCGATCATTATAAGCGGCCACCCAGTCGCGACTCATCCATAGATCGCTATGCACGCGCCGCCAGTCGCATGAGTGGCGCTTTTGCTGGCTCGCGTCAGGCCTCGCTGGATCGTTCAGGACTGAACGAAGCGGCTGTTGCAGCCGGCAATAGCACACCCGATGGACGTGCGCGTGCAGGCTCAGTATTTCGGGGTGCAACGCCAGCGCCGGCAAGCGGTGCAACTGCAACGGGCACATCAACGATGACAGGCAATGGCACGCTGCCATCGGGTGCTGGAGGACGTTTATCGCGTGCCGGCACGCCCAGTTTGGGCAGCACGGGACGTGCGCCTAGTCAAAGTAATGCGGAGCCGCTGTTTTCATCGCCCAATCAGCCGTTTGAGGATGTGCTGTTACGTCAGCGTACGCTCGGTCAGGATATCATTCCCTCGCCCTTGCAACCAAAACGCACTGAGAGTTTGTATCTGCCAGCCAAGCCGGCGACGCCGGTGGGCATGGCCATGGGCAAAGCTGGCGGCGGTGGAGGTGGCAAGAAAATGAAGGTGAGTTATTGGCTCTTGCTTGTGGCAATTAAGGATTTAAGTATGGGTTGAAAAAGCAATTAATTAATGCAATTAATTAGTTAAACTACAAGAGATAAGAAGCTGTTGTAGAGTTATTGAGAAATGGAGAAGGGCCACAGTTGTAAAGCTATTGCGACTTACTTAAGGTTCAAGCTACAGTTGAGAATGCAGCAGTTGTTGCTTAAACGGTTATCTCTAATTTATAAAAGATACAGTTGAAGAGCTATTAAAATAGAGTAGAGCCAAGAATTGAAGCTACAGTTGACCATTGAAACGGACTTAAATTAACCTTGCTCAAACGGTTACACTTACTTAGCAAGAAACACAGTTGCGGGGTTATTGAAACCAACAAAACTGGCAGCTTTATAGTTTATTTCTGTTTAAGGTTGAAAGAATGAACTTTTATTAGCAAGCAGTAGCTGTCAAACTCTTATGTTTAAAGTGGCTGTAAAATATTTACCGCTCAAGACGAGCTTAGAAGATTACAATGAATGTTAAACTTAAACTGCTTAAGCAGTGTGCAAGACTTTCAAACTTACCTTAACGATTCGAAAGAACTTTTAGAAATTATTACTTTTTTCAATGACTGTCAAACTAAAACCTTTTGAAACGAATCTAACAGATTTCTAATTTTTAAGTGATATTTAAAACGCAGCCTTGTATAGTGCAATAGGTTTTGACCAAGAAAAAAATTGTATGCTGGAGTTTCTCTTGCTTATTGAATTAGGGACCAACCAAAAAGTCTAAAACCAAAATTGTGATATCCTTCCCTAAACACAAAAAAATGGGAGGGGCTAAAATTAGAAAAAAAAACATCGATTTTAGTAATTTTTGCGCCCTCTGCCGCCTAAAATACGAACTTCTGGGTATACCTTCCATTACAAATAAAATTTTAAATTCAATTTTGAACATTTTTTGCCTCGTAAATTCGAGATAAATAGGCTCAAACATATGTCAAAATAATATTTTGTTTTTAGAATTTTTGGATGGTCCTTAACACTTTAAGTAAATAAAATTCAGGCATAAAATTTTTTCCTATTTCAAAATTAATTTTTACTGTACTATGCGGCGACAAAGCTTCGTTTTAAATATCGCTTGAAAGCCTTTGAAGCCTGCTAAAGACTCGCTTTAAAAGGTTCTAGTTTGACAATCATTGAAAAAACAAATCATTGCTTAACGGTTCTTTCGCATCTTTAAGGCAAGTTTGAGAGTCTTGCACATTGCTTAAGCGGTTTGAAATTAACATTCATTGTAATCTTCTAAGCCGCCCTAAAACGGGAAATATTTTACAGTCAGTTTGAACTTAAGAGTTCGACAGCAACTGTTTACTAATAAAAGTTTTAACGGGTAAACGACAAAACTTATTTAAGCCACAGTTTAGAGAGAACTGTTCTTGGCACTCCAGTGTTGGGAACTTTTGATTGCATTTAGTTAACAAAACAATCGAATTTTGCCCTAGCCAGTTCAAGCACCTTAATTAATCGAATTTAATTTTCAATTGCAACCCTACAAAACGACGTTCTAAACAAAATATATTTGAATATCCCTTTATCCTGCTGCACGATTTCATAACACACACAGTTAATCCACGCAATTAATTTAATTTATGTCATATACTATTGTGTACTAGCTGACGCTCGCTGGCACGCATATTCATTTTCAAACATTTTTGAGCCATGTGCCCATTCGTTGGCGCTACTAAAAATAAACTCACAACGAGTCCGAGTGCACAAGACGACGCCAAGAGCAATGGCCAAGTCAGCAACCACCCAATGGAATGCATGTGCTCGCCCGCGGCTAGAAAGCGCTGAATCTCCCAGTGAACACTCAAGAGTGAACTCAATTCACAAGTGGCCATTGGAAGGAAAAGCATCTTTCAAAATGTCGCCAACGATTGTCGTGCAGCTCTGCTCTGGCAGACGCCGCCGCTCATTTGTTGCCTGGCAATGACAATTTTTTGAAAATTATTTTGGTAGTAGCAAACGACGCGTTGGACGCGATAGAGGCGCGACTGTTTTACATTTTTTTATTTGGATGCTTTGGTTCGCAAGAATTTTAATGGCAACATATACAAGGTTTATTTTGTGAGACGAGGCGTAGAGCAATATAAATATATGTGCCGTTGAGAAAACAAATAAATAAATAAAAATTCAAAAAACCATTTTCATTAAGTGCGACGCAACGTCGACGTCGAGGCGAGCAGAGACTGCGACAACGAACAACAAGAATTTGTTTGTTTTGTTGTTTTGGCTCATTGCCGTGCGTTGGACTATTTTTGGCCATTTGGCGCATTGCTCATTATTCTGTTTTCTATTGAATCGACACGGATACGGATACACGCGCCATGTACAACTCGTTTACAAGCTTGAAGCATTCGAAGAATTGCCTTTAGAGCGTTATGCAAGTGTAGCCCTAAAACTGTAGTAAAAGTGTAAAATTTAGTAACAAAACAAACTAATAAAACATGGATTGGTATCCTGAGGAAGATGAGGAGGACTTGATGTTCTCGCCGGCACTGTTGGCGCGTCGTGCCAGCGAAAGCTGGATAGTAGAGCCACCCGTAGAGGTGCTGGCATTGTCAAACAAATTTAGACTGCATTTATAAAACAATTTCTTTTTTAACTTTTGACAGACGGTGCCCATTAATGTGTCGCTGCAACGCAAAAAGTCCATGCCCGATTTTCAGGAACTGCCACGCGCCACTGAAGCCATGAGTCGAGAGGAGGTATCCGCCTTGGGCTCGGCCAGACGCGAAGCGGTGCGCAAACAAATTGAAGTTAATGAACGTCTTAAGGCAAATCCTTTGCTCTATTTGGTTAGTCCACAAGTCAAGGTTAGTGTTGCACTTTTATATACCAAATAATAACTAAGTATAATACAAATGGCTTTTGCTTTCTCTTCCAGGATTGGTTTGTGCGTCAACAGCTGGTGCTGCTTGTGATGTTTGTCAATATTCTCTTGGCGCTTTTATTCTTCAAAATGCTTACCTAGCGCCGAAGGATACGCGAAACTACACGCAACAAAAGCAAAAGAAGCTTCAACAATGTAACTGAATTGGCAGTTACAAGCACAGTGCTGCTCAAACTGTGCACATGGCAATTGTCCTTTTTTGGGATTTGACGCATTGGTCACACTATTTGCAGTTTTTGAAGCAGCTTGCGCTGGCTACAGTCTACAGTTTTAGAGCCAGCCTGTGCCACAATATTTTGTTGTAATTTGTGTGTAGTTATACTTTTTTTTGGGGGGTGGGCTAAAGCTAACAATTTTTTTAGCATTTGCAGTAAACAAATTATTAAACTATATATATATAACTATATAATTGCCGCTGAATGTTTTAAAAGCATTTTATAAACTGGGCAAACTTTATGCAAATCAATTTAACGAATTTTTCTACACATTTAATGTAAAAGTAATTTAAAATGATAAAACAAACCAATTTAAACTACAATTTAACATTATCAATGTTTAAACAATATATATAAATATATATATATTAAATATTATGGCTATAAAACAAAAAGCAAATTTTAGACAAACGCAAAAACAAACTATTTTATATACCAAACAAAAAAAAATTAAATTATATTAAATTAAAAAACTATGCAATTGAATTTTGTCAGACAAGCTAATCAAAAGGCAAATTAATAAAAAACTTTAATGAATTGTAATGTAAATGTTACACATATAATTATATAATTAGCGAAATTGTGTGGGACCTTAAAAAAAAACAACAAAATAGAACAAATTTAGTCAAAAATTTGGCGCTTAGGCAATTGGCGCTCATGTTTTGGGTTATAGACATTGAAAAATTTGACAAGCATAATTTTAAATTTAAATTTTAAACGAAGAAGAGATTGATTGTTAACGGAAGGAAGCTGTATATATACATAATTATATAACTTTTAAAATTATTATTAAACTATATAAATTACATAAATTATTATTTTTGTCTCTAAATAATTTATATTATTTATTTCATAGCTAAAATTATGTTTCGAATTTTCGTTTAAATTTCATTTCATTTATGTCACAATATTTAATTAAAAATATTTTTATTTGTTATTTTTTATGCTATTTTATTTAAAAATAAAAAAAGCACACGCATATGTGCGCAACTATATATGTATGTGAATTATTATTACCAAATAATCTCTCTAAGCCTTTTGCATAATTTAATATACCAAAAAAAAAAAATATAAAAACTCTCAAGTGCAATTATTAAGAAAAAAAAATAAACCCTCTATAAAACTTTCTGCTTTCTTTAGCTGCTAAAAACACGAAACTGTAAGATTTGTAAAATATAGAAAAGGCATTGGGCAGAAAACTTGCAACACGAAAGACTTGAAACTCAAAATTTGTTGGCTGATTTTCGAAAAAAAAAATGGAGCATATAAAAATTTGAAAGCTTTGCAATGTAAACAATTTTAAAACAGCAAAATATGCTGCATAATAAATGCATATAAAACTAATATGAATTAAAAGTTTTAAGATATATATTTGCAAATAATGTTTAAACATATAAAGTAATCAAATATCTATGAATATCAAATTTCCAAGCTAAAACCAAGAACAAGCTAAAATGTATTGTGTAAGTTTTATTTTCAAAAACGATTGAAGACGAATATTAACTTTATTTAGGGTATTCACGGTGGCTGTTTAGTTAAGCAATTGCAAAGTTGCGCAAGAATGCAACTGACTAAAGCGTGAACGCCATTTTTTTATTGTGTTTATTGTGGCTATTTGGTAAATAGTTAATTTCGTAATAAACAAATCAAAACATAATAAATAACATTCATACTAATGACTTAAAACTAAGTACTTAAATTTGGTAATTTGTTAAAATTAAACTTTTTTGCAGCTTTATGAATTGAGTTAAGTGCTTCTTTTTTCTAGATCTTAATAGATTTTGTTGATATTTTTCACTGTTTAAATGGGCACCAGGCTGCTATGAGCAAAAGTCAGCCCTACACATTTTGCTGTCGCAAAAGTCCTCAACTGAACATCGACCGTGAATACCTCAAATGTTTAGATGAATTTGCGTTTAATTGGATAGGTTTATAGCTTATGTTAAAGCCTGCAATACCGAAGTAATGGATAATACAAGGGTCTCTATTTATATTGTGTGTCTTGGCAATAATATTGGCGCCAGATGCAATATGACACATCCACAAAAAAGTTAGACATTTTGTAGCACGTACTCAAAATGTTTTTGCTGACGAGTTCATTGCACAGAATACAATCGCAGGCTATAATCACTCACCGATCAATTTTGTGATCATCAAAAATCGGCAATAATCGCTAAAAACATTGATGCCGTGAATATTGGGAAAGCAAGATCAGATGAGATTAACGCATCCAAAGGCTTTGGTTCCAACAGCTTACATTTAATATTGCATGAACATTTTGACGCAAAAAAGATCCACATCAATAGGTATTTGATGTCAAATTAGGTTTCGATACCTTAATAAACAACCAAAAACAGACGAATTTTGTTGGAAACACGTTTTTTTGACCGATTGGTCCTATGGGAACTACATGATATAGTCAACCGATTTTGATCAGCACTTAGAAACTATTGCGAGCCAAATACTTTAAAGCCAAAAGAATTGTCAATCTAAAACTTTTTGTTTTATTCAAGGTCCTATGAAACACCCCTATGGGAGCCATATAATATAAAGCCGATATCAAAAAAATGGCGTACGTAAAGTCGGGCGCGGACGACTTTAGGATACCCTGTACCACTACCTTGTAAAAAAGTCCGATTTCTTTACAAGAAACCAAAAACAGAAGAATTTTTAAGCAAAAATTTTTTTTGACCGATCGTTCCTATGGGAGCAATATGATATAGTCAACCGATTTCAATAAAATTTGACACGGTACTTAAATACCTTAAAAAAGATCTGAATGCCAAATTTATTTCAAATATCTTTACAAACAACCGAAACACATCGAATTTTGTATAAAAAACGTTTTTTTGGACCGATTGGTCCTATGGGAGCTATATGATCTAGTGAACCGATTTGGATCAAATTTAGTACAGTGCTTAGGAACTCTAAAATACTCACGAATGTCAAATTTAGTCCCAATATCTTAACAAACAAACGAAACACAACAAATTTTGTTAAAAAATGATTTTTTGGAAGATCGGACCTATGGGAGCTATATGATATAGTCAACCGATTTTGTTCAAATTTGGCACATTGCTTAAGTGGTCTAAAAATTTCCAAACGCCAAATCTGGTTACGATATCTTTATTAAAAAACGAAATAAAGCGAATTTTTCTTTAAAAAAGTTATTTTGGCCGATCGGTCCTATGGGAGCTATATGATATAGTCAACCGATTTCGATCAAATTTGGTACAGTGATTGGGAACTACAAAAAACTTTCGAATACCAAATTTGGTAATATTTCTTCATAAACAAACGAATTATTCATCTAAAACGTTTTTTTTTTGTCGAGGTCGTCTCAAACACCCCCATGGGAGCTATATAATTTATCCCCAATATCAAAAAAATAAAATAAACTTGCCTCCTATGGAATAATATGGGATCTAATGTGAAAGTTTGGTAACTCTAGCTCTTACCATCTCTGAGATCTAGGCGTTCACACGGACGGACGGACGGACAGACGGACATGGGTATATCGACTTCTCTATTCACCCTGATCATATTTTAGGTAACTTTGGGGTGTCTCCGACGTCTCCTTCTATATGTTACATACATTTTCGGCTTGCACAAACTTAATATACCCTTGGTACCATACGGTACAGGGTATAAAAATAACATAAACTTGTCTGCTATGGAAAAATAAGGAATCTTATCTGAATGTTTCGTTGCTCTAGCTCTTATCATCACTGAGATCTAGGCATTAATACGGGCGGACAGACAGACGGATGGACGGACATGGGTATGTCGAGTTCTCTAGTCACCCTGTTGATATATAAGGTAACTTTGAGCTGTCTCCCTCTGTATGTACAGGGTATCAAAAAAAAACGGATGTCGCTTGTTGAAATACGAAGTTTAAGAAAATGCCTAATTCAAGACACTAACTAATCGCATTGTGAAGGATGTCAAATCTTCGATTAAAATAATAAACAATTAAGAATTTGAGCGCGGAAAACGGCGCACTAATGGATCATTGTATTGATCTTCAGATAATTATTTGAAAAATAGTATGGTTGTTTCCCTGACTTAAACCACCACGTAAAGTAGTCAGGGTGATCATTTATAGTACCGCAGGGCCAACACAATAACAAAGCAGAGCTCTTGATTTATATTGAATGATATTAATTGAACTTATAGAACTCACCAATTGCTGTAGTCCAACGTAGTCCGGCGTACACTTTTGGCCACATATTGCGGATTCAATAAACTTGACTTAAAACTAGTCGTTTACACTAAGGGGAATAATTATATTTCCGTGCATTACAATGCAAGTAAAACATAAATTTGGAAAAACTTTATATATTTACGTAGCGTTCTTTGAAGATGCAGAGAATCGAAAGCTTCAAGTACAGTTTTTATAAAATCTTAATAACAAACAAAAAACTTTTTTTAAGCAAAAAAGATTTAAGCTTGTGAGTGATTCAGTTTTGGTTTTAAGAAATGCTTGATTGTAAAATCTTTAAATCAAATTATATGTTATCAACACGATATATCAAAAAGAAAAGAAAAATTATTTTTAAAGGCCATAATAAAAGCGTACAAAATTATTAAGAGTACAAACCATCAAAGCAGTTTTTCTAAAAAGTTGTACAAGAAATATTTTAAATTTTTTATGATTTCTATACTTTTTATTGTTTTTTTTCATTCATTTATTAATAATAAGCGATTTTTGTTCTCATTTTGTATTCTTAAAAAATTGTTATATATATCGCGTTTTGTAAAGTTTTTCGGCGTTTAACAATACGTTGCACTACACATAATCATTTGACTTTAGTTTGGTTTTTGTTTTTTCATATAAGTATTGGATATTGCATAATGTATTATGTTTTAAGCATATTGTACCACAAAGAGCTTTATAATGCGCTCAAGAATATTTTCAATTTGGGCAATTGTTAAAAACGATTGGTATATTCATAATAAAAGTCAACCTAAAGCCGCTTTGCTTGTGCTTAAAACAGTGCACCAAAAGCAAAAAAAAAATAAACAGTGGCACATAATTATTGAAAAGCGCTTTTGTTTTAAGCAAAAGCAAAGCAAATGTTTAGGTGAAAAAAAAGAGCAAGAACGTTTAACAAATAAATAAAAATGTTGGGAGAGCTAAAACGCCTCATAACGCGCCGGGTTTAAGTGAAAACGATAATTTTGGTCTTGAATTGTTTTTGCCTAATATGACCTTTTGTTCCTCCTTGACGCGCTTCTCTTGCTCCTTGCGCATACGCTGACGCTCCTCGTCCATAAGACGTTGCTCTTCAATGATGGCCAGGCGCTCCTCAGCCTGCAAAATAAATTCATTGCATTAAAAAGTTGTAAGTTTTATGCATAAAATTCTACTCACCAATTTTCTTTGTGCTTCTTCGATTTTGCGATTATTTTCGGCCAAAATTTCTTCGAGCTCTTCGCGTTTTTGTTTTTCTTCCTCCTATAAAACCCAAATAAAATGGCGTATTAATAAACTTAGTTTTTGTTAAAGACCTTTAGCTTATGGCTATGGAGTTAAGAAATAATTTTAATTTTAAACGTTTTTGGACACGCCTCTAGGGCGCAAACTGTGCGACGACAATGGGGCGCAAGTTTTGTTGCTTGCTGCAAGAGGCATTTTAAAGTCTATTTTTATGTTTAACAATAAGTTACATAGAAAATTTGGTAGAAAGTAAAAACATTTAGTGTCTAATAAAAATGTTTAAATGATAGTTGCAACTTTTTAATATAATATTAAGAGCACACAACATTAACAATTTTACTGTAGTTTTTTTTTTAATTTTGTCTTTTTTTTTGCTACTTACTATTTAAATAGATCATTTTTTCCAGTTTAATGGCTAAATATTTTTGTTAATTTAAGGATTTTTTTTTTGTTGTCTGCGAATTTGGTTTTAGATTTTCGTTTGTTTTTTTCTTTCAAATATACATATAATTTTAATTGAAATGTAAATATGTATGTTTAAAAATGAAAAGGCGTTAAAAACACAAATGATTCAGTACGCAAATAAATACAGTCATAAGCTTGGCAAGGCATATTTCCGGCATAACACCTCCTGAACAGTTTGAACGGCTCGTTCGTTTGTTTTTCAATATTTTCTTATTTATACACTTTCACTTAGGTTCGTGGCTGGTAACCGGTTCATCACATTTTTATGCCTTTTAAGGAACTCACCCGTTTTTAAGAGGCCGACAAAATATTGATAAACAGCGTACAGTTGCACTATTAGCCCTGCACTATAAGCCCAACCCAACTAGACTTACAAAAACGCTGCACTAACTATTGCAGACGAAAACTACTCAACTGTACGTGCATTTTAATCATATATTATGTACATATTTATATGTAGGTGTCGCGATCGCGGTGTTTGGGTTAGGGTTAACATGGATACATATATGGCATTTGAATTACGCCTTGTGTTTTTGCTTGCTGTGACTTCAGGCGTATATTCGATCCATTGGCCAAAATACTTCAGAGCTGGGTTTGCATTGCGTCCGGCATAATCAACGTTGTAGGGGCTACTTTAATATTTGTGTTGTGTGTTTCGTTAACATCGCCTCGATAACGCGTTACGTTCTACAGAAGCGTAAGATCATTGCACGCAATAACAACGACAATTAACAAAATTCAAACTTAAAGAAAAGTAATATGGTGTAAACAAACAAAACAATAGATGAAGCTAAAAGTATGCAAAACAGATTTATGCGCTATTGGCGGCAGAAACTGCATGAGATGACATTTAACTCAACCATTAGTTTTTTTTTGGTTGGATGTCTCATTAGCTTTTTTGGTAGGAAAAATAAAAATTACAAAATTATTGACAAGAAAGAATTGAAACGAGTAAAGACGTGACAGCGCAAGGCAGCGACTCAGTGGCTCATTATGCGAGTAAATGATTTGAAAGATGAGATCATGAGATGCCAAGTTAAGAAGTAAATGAGCAATTTAGCTACCAAATTGGTTAATGCAAAAATGTGTTAGAATGGCATAGTGCGTAGTTAGAACAACAATGCATATTATGTTTTCTACTATAAAGACGCAAAATGAGCCGTGCGTTGCTCGCTGCTGTTGCCGCTGCACTTGGCCGCCAGCACTCATTTCTGGTAGCATTTTCAAGACGACTGTTTTCAACTGCTGTTTGTTTTTTGTACGTGTATTCAGTAGCTGTTTATTGTGTTTGATATTTTGGTAAGTAGTGTGTGGTAGCAGCAGTCGTCCAGCGGAATGTGAATACGAGCACCTACCTCGCGTCGGCGTTCTTCTTCGCGTATAAGTTCGCGCCGTCGTTCTAGTTCCAGCATCATGCGCCGATTAACCTCCTGTTCTATTTCATCACGTCGCTTTTCGAGCTCCTCTTCGACACGCTTTTTCACCAAAAGTTCGATGCGTTTAGCGGCCTCCTCTTCAATTGTTTTTTGCTCGGCCTCTTTCTGCCGCCGCTGCCTTTCCATTTCGGCCAACCGCTCCACTTGCAGTAGATTTTGCTAAACGTAAACAAATATGCTTGATAAAATGATTTATGTTTGTAAATATATACAAGCTTACCTCTTCAAGTTTCTTATATCGGCTGCGTTTATGTCTGCTACGTTGGGACTCATGTTCCGAATATTGACTATCACTACTGGAGGCCGTTGAGCTGGAGCGTTTACGTGATTTTGAGTGTGAGTGCCGGTAATCGCGTTCTGTGTGCCTCTCGCCGTGGTTTCTATCACGATCGCGGCGAAGTGCTCCACTGCTCCCACGCCCATGCGTGGGCGTTTTATCCCTATCTCGGTCCGGGCGACTGCTGCGTGTGCTGCTGCGGTCGTGGTCCCGATTGTGTGACTTACTGCGTTTTTTGTGCTTACTTTTATGGTGTCGTCTTTTAACTGATGGACTGCGGGAACGTGAACCCATTGTAAAAGCGTAAAATTATATTTTTCACAAGATTTATTGTATTTTAGTTAGCTTTTACAGCAAACCTTAAAAATATTGAACAATTTTTGCAGATGCCTTAAAAATAGTGCTGCAAAACGATCAATGCTTGCTTTTCTCGTTTACACAAATTTACAGCACTGCACGATGCTTCAGTATTTTATAGTGCAATGTTGGTATTTTTTATCGGTAAGAAACATATGATTTTGTTTATGTTGCGGCTTATGATTTCTTCATATTCAATATAATGTCATGAAACTTATCAATCATTTCTTGGTTGTCTTTAAAGCCCACAATTTCTTTTGCCGCTTCTTTAGTTAACCATTTGTATTCAGTATGTTCCTCGGAAAGAACGGGTGCCTGGTTTGGATCGCGTAGTTCTGCAAGCCAATAAATAACTGACTTTGGTTTACCCCTCACAGTATAGTTTAGAGTAAGTGGAATGTCACGATAGATAGTCAGATCTTTCTCAGCATAACTTGGAATCATTTAAAGTTAGTTTTGTTGAATGGTTTGTGTATATTATAGCACTTACCCGGCTTCCTCTTGGGTTTCACGTAGTGCTGTGGTAAAATCATCTTCGCCAGGATCGACATGGCCTTTTGGCGAACTCCAATGAAAATCTCCGTAGGATGCTTTTAACAACAAATATTCAATTTCGCCAAGCAATGTACGAAAGAGAACAAATCCTGCCGCTCGCTTGCCCATTGCACTTTTATTGAATCAGCTGCTTTTAATGTGTTGGAAAACGCACTGAATAAGTAGAAAAATTCAATGTTTGGTGTTAATAAACACTTAACATATTCTCGCGGCACGTTTTCTTGTAAATCAGTTACATAAATTTATTAATAAAAATAAAATCCTATCAGAAATGTACGCTCTACTGCGCCGCCTTACGTGCGCCCAAAACAATAACCAACTACGCAATTACGCCTCCTTTACCCTGCAAGATGTACTACGAGAAACTTCTGATGAGGCCGGCACTCTCTTCACGCGTTTCGCAAAACACATTGCTATGGAACGCTACAAAATCGATGACCATGTGTTGCCGGCAACGAAAGTACGATATGTGGACTATTTTCCAATAACAGAAGATCGCTACTTTCAGCGTTCGGTAGAAAAAACACCAGCAGAACAACTTCCAGCGCTGATTATACATGCTTCCAGTTACAGGCCCAATGCACCGCCACCAAAATATGCGATGGCTCTAAACACCCTGGACGCGCAAGCTTTAGCGCAGCTTCCCGATATGGACACCACCACTGTTCTGGAAACATTATATGCCTTCCTGTTTCTAATGCCCAATTGGCTAAAACGTACGGATTTCTACCATGCTGCAATTCGACGTCTTGCAAAAGAGGAATTTAGCCAGTCGGCAACTGTTAGCACGAGCAAGGAGCGTTTTGTTCAACTTTGCTTTTACATGGGTTTACTAAAGAAGCAAATGAAGAACCCACAATCGTCCACTTATTTGGAGAAACTGCTTACCACGCAATTACCACAGCATCTGAAAGAACTAAGCTTGCTTGACTTGGCTTTGGTCAGCAACGCTGCCTACAAGACGTCCACTGTAATAACCGGAGACATTCGTTCGCAGTATGAGGCAGCCCTTACCGATGCAGTTTTAAACTTACTTGTAAAAGATGGCAACGATGCCCTGTTAGTTAACTTTGTTAAATCATTGCGTTTACAGCGCGTGAATGATGAGCGCATATCACAGCATTTGGCAAGAATTTGTTTAGAACCCACTCAAATGTCTCAATTGCAGCCGCGTGGCTTGGCGCATATTTTTGCCTATTTTGCCGAACAGCTGTGGGATGATACTGAATGCGTAGCCGTTATTGTAGAGCGGCTAATGACGCTACTGAAACCCGGTGTTTTGCGTGCTAAAGACCTGGCCACCTTTCTTTGGTGTTGCGCTCAACTTAACTGTGAATTGACTGCGGCACAGCTTAAGCAATTGGAGCTTGCCGCTTTGCGAAAACTGGACCATGGTGATTATAACTACTTTCCCGACAATTTGGTCGACACATGCTTATCCCTGTGCATGTTGGGTCACTACTCGAAGCAGCTTATTGATGCTGCTGAAGAGCTGAAAGCTACACAACGTAATGTGCGTGGTGCACAACCCAAGGTGGACAGTCGTTTAACTGTTTTGCGCTCTGCTGTGGCTATTGAGCAGCCTTCTTGGTCGGATTCGAATGCTAAGGCAGCTTTTAAGGAACTGGCACGAGCACCTGGATATCTGCTGAAGGAACGACCCGATTTAACCGAATATACGAAGCAGTTAGTTTTAGATGCTGACGTCGAAGGTGTGGACTTGGTATGTCCTATAAATGGCATCAATATTCCCAGCCTTCGCGTACAAACTCTTGGCAAGGATTCACGCATTTATTTTGTAGAATTGCTAACGCCGCAACAAACTCTTAAGTTTAGTCAGAGACCTACAGCTTTGATTAACTTGAAATGTCGTTTATTAGAGGCTTCGGGTCAGCAGGTGGTAAAGGTGAGTCAGTTTTTAATCTAAAAGCTTTTAAGCAACTAATAAATTTACTTTCTGCTTTCTACAGCTGCACTCTGGCAACATGGCTGAAAACGTAAAGGAATTGCAGCAAATTCTACAAAACCACGTGCAAGCGACATCTTCAACAGTACAAGACGAAAAGTCGGTGCAAGGCTTAATTAACTGAACAATGTGATACATAGAATATCGGATAGATTAGATTAAAGTCGTTTGTAGCTTTATATAACAAAAATTAATGTACATGAAAATACATATATTTAAATAATAGCACTTAAAATAATTTTCAACAATTATACATAATACAAGAAATGTAAATTTAAAGTAGTTCTTTGTTCATCTAATTGATTTGATCTTAGCCTTAAGCACTATGTAGGAAACGATTCTAAATATTACTGTCATGGCAGAGAGAGCAATAATATCATTCCAGAACTGATCACCAGACATGGTAATCTCCTCCAGGAATTTCTTTGGATATCTGCAAAATGTAAAAATGTTATTTTATACTGCATATCTGTCAAGCATGAAGTCAAGTTAATATAAAGTACCTATAATGGCAATAGGGTGCCTCATTGCATTCCAAAACGCCGCGATCCAGTCCATATATGGCGCCTATAAAGCCTTCCAAACCGTATCGTAAATACGATATGTGACTGCCCCATTTAAGATAACTAGGCAAGTCGCGCAATGTAACGCCAAAGCCAGCGAACATCATCATGGGAATGGTAAGCACAGGCGCCAAAAAAGTTCCGTTTACAACATCGAACCAGGCACCTATCATTAGACCGAAGCTCTGTCCCACAAATACGGTTAGCATACTAATGGCAAAGAACATCCAAAAACGTGTCCATTCCAAAGGTTGATAACTCCAGCCATAAGTGATGACAGTGAATATAAAACAACTCAAAATCTATAACAAACAAAAGTGAGTAAAATTTTAATACATCAAGTGTTGGCGAACTTACCGAAATTGGCAGATCCACAAGTGTCATGGCAGTGTAGTAGGCTTTAAGAGAATACCAGCGATTAAAGTGTTCCTTAATCAATATAGACATCTCAATGGGGACTATAAAACAGAAATTAGTAACTCTTAGTAGAATACAAATAACAGGCAACTTACATGTTAAAACGGTCAACATCATGGTAGTCATGGAATGATGCATCAGTACGGCAAATAAAAGATTATAATTATCCAGCACCCTTGAACCTTCGCGCCCGGAATGATCATATAAAGCACCATAAAGTACGGCCACAGCTATATTTACGCCAATACGCAGATGTGTCATGGTCGTATCACGTTTCGCCTTAATGTAGCCACGTTGTATTAGCACCGAACATTGATTTGAGAAGCTCGTATCCTCCAACGAACGGTTTTTACTTTTTCGTGGTATGGGGTTCTTGCGCATGAGTACTTCGGAACGCATTAAGGCACTGGGATTTTCGAACCAGGTCAGACAACTGCCGTTTTCGGAGGCGTTCTTAAGCGTATCAATTTTATCGTAGCCATATTCACCGCAGGCCAGCTCTATAACTATAAATAAGAATGCAATTAGTAAGCTTATTTCTGGTAACGCCTTTGTGGAGCTACTAACTGTAATCCGCTGGATTATGATACATTGGGCATGGCAAGTCGACAGTTTGCAAGAATGGCACCAGCTTTTGCGTGCTGCCCTGATACAGGCAGTTACCGGAGGCAAGCACATACACTTGGTCGAATATTTGGAACAATTTGGCAGTGGGCTGATGAATAGTACAAATAATTGTGCGACCCTGGAGAGTCAACTTCTTAAGCAACTCGAGTACCTTGGTGCAGGAACTGCTGTCTAAGCCGCTGCAGGAAAGTAAATAAAGTAAAGTAAATTATTTTATCTCAGATTCTCAGATCATTAAAACAAAACAAAGAATATCTTGGAACAAAGTTATAAACTTACGTTGTGGGCTCATCTAAAAACATTACAGTGGGATTATTGATTAACTCCATAGCAATGGAAAGCCTCTTTTTTTGACCACCAGATAGTTTTTTTGTCATGGTATCCAGGTGCTCGTAGAGACCCAAAAGTAACAAAATATCTTCAATCTAAGTGATATTTTAAAAACGTAATGATTTTTTTTTTAAAAAAAGGTATTATAGTTTACATACCCTGCGTTCCTTTTCATCATAGAGAACAGTGTCACCTAATTTTAATTCCGACGCTATATGCATATTCTCATAAACCGTCAGTAGAGGCTGCAGACGATCATCTTGAGTAATATAGCAGGACATGCGCCGAAAGCTGGCTATAAACATACAAAAAATAATCTTTCAGATAATGTTAAAAAAATGTATAATAATATCTTACGTAAGTCCATTTTGCGACCATTAAGTAAAATAGAACCATTTACGCCAGTAGTCTTAAAACCGGAGAGGGCATCCAGCAAAGTTGATTTACCAGCTCCTGATGGACCCATAATTGCAATAAGCTGACCTCCAGGAAATTTACCACAAACATTATGTAGAATTTCTTTGTCACCTAAAAAATTGAGTTCATTTTAGGTTATTTTTTTAATTTCGGATTATCATGAAAGAAAGCATCATATATAGAAGGATATCGAAGGATGTCCCAGTTATCAAATCGAACTCGGAACTAAAGTTACCAAATAAAAGAAAAATTTACCCTAAACTTTTTGAGATTTAGTTGAATTTGGCTGAAATTGTGTGACTTGCAAAAGGCCGTTTAAACGTAACTTGATTCCTTGTAAAACTTTTGGTCTGGACTAAGTCCACTAATCATCTACCAGTTTTAACCTAATTAATAAATTCCTGATAATGCTAAGCTCACTTAAGTTTATTGAGCTTAAACCTTTCTAAACTCTGCAGATGATAAGATTTTAAATAACAATAAGTTCCAAAAAAAGCAACAAAATTTAAATAATATAATAATTTAAATTAAAAAAAAAAATCACAATCTCTAATAAAATGTATGTTTAACAAGTCGAGAATATTTAATTAATTTGAGATAATTAACGTAAAGAACATATTAATTTTGTGCAAATATTTATAATATAGAGAAGATCGAAGATCCTACAAAATTACCTACCATATGACATATTCTTTGGTCTGTATAAACGCCTAGATCTTGGAGACTATAAGAGCTAGGATAACTAAGCTTGCCTTTTTTATTGGCTCTGTGACCAGCCAGACCTACTTTATTTATTTTCTTCTACCACCAAACTAACCTCTCTTGGAGATCTGGTTGTTTAATCTGTATGAGGGACCGTCATATGTTACGTTGCTAAGCTTGTAGGATTGTCATATTTTGTCTGTTGTATGTAACAAATCTAAAGTTTTTAATATATCATATTTAACTGAAAGACCCATAAACACTTAACATTATAATGGTTTTAATTCGTTTCAACTTACGTTTATGGGTCGTTTTTAAGGGTTAAGTAACTTTTAATGTTTTATAATAAACGTGTACAATGAATGATTATATGGGCCACAAAAAACAGGCAGGGCCAACAAACGCTTGGTCAACGCTCCATAATCATAGCCCTAATCAAGTTACCAACAAAATGTCGATATCAACCGTTTTTTTGTCATTTATGAACTTTGATACAAGTGCTAACAAAATTAGCGAACATGGCTAACGTATCGCAAAGTCAATGTTAAAAATGACTAATTATGTGATAGGCCGCTGGTAGCAGGGGCAAGGGTACTGATGCTATCTAATCAATAAGAATTTGTTGGCTCAGAGCCACAAAGAATTTTAAAAAGTTAGCAACCTTGAAAGACACTCGTGTAGTTTCTTATAGGGTTCCAAACTTTAGATATAGCGCAAAGTACGTCAAGTTTTTAGATATATGTTCCATAAAGTTCAAATACAGACCGCAGCTTTATATGATGCCAAGTGGTCATTATAAAAACACCGCTACTTGGCTCATAACCCACAAACTTGGCTAAAAAACACGCGCTAATTTTTATGCAATCTTATCATTTAACTACTCAACCATAAATATCGCTTGTCATAAATGTTACTTACCTCTTCTAAAGCCCAATTTGACAGTTAGCGACAATTTTTTAAATTCAATATCGACAGGATTGCGTGCAGGCAAATTGGACAATGCATCCTCTAGGTTAAAGTTCTCTTCCTCCTCTGTGACAGCTTGCAGAGCTTGAGGCTGCTTCTGCTGTAGTTGAGTGCCATTCGTTGCTGCAGGCTCGTTTATTTGGCCACTGACCGTGCTGACTGTTGTGCTGGTGGCGCGTCCATTGCGCCAACTGCCGGTACTTGGCACGGGCACTGTGGTTGCATTATAGACGCGAGCAGCAGATGGTTCTGCAAGCTCTATGCCCAGGCCAACGCCAGCGGTTCCATCACCGCTGTTAAAAAACTGCTCCCTTGCTGTAAGCATAGCTGGAAATAATTAAGCAAGATAATGAAATTTTTTGGCTTTAAGCAGCAGAAGCTATTTGCGAATTTTTGCTTGATTGGATGTATGTACTATATGTTGCATTATATAACAAGCGCTGGAAAAATGTGAGGGGATTTACATTTTAATGGCATTTTTTAAATTTTTAAGCAGTACAAAAATCCCACTGCTTAATGCTTCATGGCACGAGTGTGCCCCGGTGCGACTTTTAAAACTTTTATGGAGATAAGTCTCCAATTGCTTTCTTAGGGGCACATGTTAACTTGGCTATGACTGACATTAGCCTGCAAACGTGTTTAATTGCATTTAAAGTTTGCACTTTAAACAGTCGTTAACATTATCTTATGCCTATGATAATTGATAACAGAGTCTTCAGCGTTGTTGCAGCTGTTAAGGTAACCAGCCAAGCCAAGCAAACTTAAACCTAGAAATTACCCAAAACCAATGTGCTTAAAAAGTTGATTCATATTTCAACGAATTTTAAACAAAAAATTAAAAGAAATATATTAGCTTCATTTTGATTCAATTTTCGGCTTATTCTTCGACTGTTTTTCGCGCTCAATAGGCAGTTAGGAGGTAGAGATCTCTCTCCCTTTATGAAAACAATATTTTTTGTAGCATTCTTCAACTTGAACTGCAACTGCATAAGCCTCAAAGATTATAGCCTTATAAATTTCTTCCTGCATTTGTTACTAAATCCTAGCCGCTTTCCTATGCCCACACTTCCCTGTTTAACATGACTAATCTGTGTGTCTTATCAGTCCTTTATTGTTAATGCTTTACCTTTAGCTTAAGTACTTTAAAATGGGCTCGACTTTATAAACACTTACATATTTATATATAAATATTTACGCGTAATTATTTACGTAAATATTGATTGGCAATGACGTCAATTCAATTTAAATAAAATAGTAAAATACACAAATCCTACAGTCCACATTTGTGCACTTAACAACAAAGTTCAGCCTTACAGCATTGTTAATGTTAAATGTTAGCAACTGCATGCAATTAACAGAATTTTGTCTTAACAGAATTTTACATTTGAATGACAATTTAAAATAACATAACATTATTTGCTGTTGCTAACAGTTAATAGAATCTTGTTTTAACAGCGGCGTTGAACATTTAACAGACTTATGAGCATAACATGCTTGTGTTGACTAGATACTGCCTGGTAACAGTTCAAAATGTATATGAGTAAAAATATTTAATTTGTTGGCAACAATTATAGCTAAACAAAGTGCAAATTTAATAATTTTTTTTTATATATTTCAATTTAAAATTAATTATAGCAATAACAAAGGCTTAAAGCAATAAATGTTGACAAGTCTCATAAAAAAATTTTTACAAGTAAATTGCATTTAAAATTAGACCAATTTTTGGATTATTTATAGTATTATTTTATGCAGTTAGCGTTAACAGAATTTCATATTAACAGAATTACACACTTGCTAACATTTAACAGAATCTTGTTTTAACAGCGTTGAGCATTTAACAGACTGATTAGCATAACATAACATGCTTGTATCTAGTAGATACTGTCTGTTAACAGTTTAAAATGTATTTGAGTAATAATATTTCACTTGTTGGCAACAATTTTGCTAAACAAAGTGCAAATTTAATAATATTTTTATATATTTAAATTTAATTATAGCAATAACAAAGGCTTAAAGCATTAAATGTTGACAAGTCACATGAAAATTTTTTAACAAGTTAATTGTGTTTAAAATGGTTAGTCTAATTTGTGACTTATTTATAGAATTTTTTTATGCAGTTAGCCTTAACAAACCATTAAAAAAAAAGTTTTTGTATATATTTAAATTAACTAGAAACTAATATAAAATAAGTAGCGCTGGATGCCAAAGCCTGTGTATTTAGAATATGATCTAATTTGGGAAATAGTTCTTTTTGTAATGCATAACATTTTATATATTTTTTCTAAATTTTTTTTTATTGCAAATTTTGTATAACAGTTCGTTTGCTGTATTTAGATTGCATTATAAATTGGTCTAGTTACTAATGCAGGATATATTTGAGAATATGTTTAATATTAATAGTTTAAGCATAGTTTAACATATTTCTTTGTATGTTCTTGACTTAATTTTTGTATGTCCCAATTTTCAACCAGAACATAACTCTTTATAAATTAAAATAGCACGCCATTTACCCCACAATTAGCAATAAAAAATAATTAGCATATATGTAGATTTAAAATGATCAAGGTACAGCAAGCCAGCAAAACACAATTAATTGTAATTTTATATAAAAATATAGAAATTTATATGCACATGCATGCTGTTAATCAAAACAAAAGCATTGTTTTATATACAATATATTTAAACAATAAAAATGCAAACGACTTTAGCTGTGACGAAGTTGTCACAGTCGCCGTCCAAGTCTGAAGTCTCAATCTTTGACGCTGTGTCTCATGTTTAACCCGCAGCTGCTGCTGAATCTTATCTCAAAAATAACTGACACAAAAACAACTAACAGTAACTAAACTAGACTGAATTTCAATTCAAATTCAAGCTTAATAATTACTATACATATACAATGTAGTTAAGCGGCCATTTACCTTTGTTTTGTAAGGTACTTTGATTCGCGCAAACATCTCTCTGTCAGTGCCAAGGGCTAAAGTCAATGTACTAAGCTAAGCTCGTGGCAAACCTAGAAACTGTTCACTTAATCAGCACAATTTAAATATTGATTGATTCTCCCTAAGCCACTCACAAGTCACGTTGTCAGCCCTTGATACTACAAACTATCTCAATGAGCTTTGTATGATTTATTGTAATCTTTAAATTGAAACAACTAAATTTTTCTTACTCCCTTATAGAGAACTGCTCACCCATGACAACATCAAACCAGTTGTTTACTTGCTGCACTTGCACTCCTAATTATTTGTTGTTGTTCTTTCTCAAACATTAGGTCCTATGTTTACTAGATGCACACAATTTATAAACAGCATTGCTAGCACGTTCAGAAACCGGTTGCAACGATCTGGAAGCCCAGAAGTGGCAGCTGTAAGCAACAGAGGCGTATAACAGAAAAAAAATGTCAGGGAGTTGTAACTATGTTATTTCCGGCTGAAAGTAGAACAACATTTTGCTGCTTCAAGAGCCCCCCTTGTATCCGCCACTGTTAAGTAGCATCAACCCAAGCCGGCAAACGCATGGAAGTCAGTCGTTAAAATAAAACAGAGCAACAGCTGCCTCACTTCAAATATACTAAAACAAATCAGTTGGAAATAACAATATTTTTTAAGGTTTATAATTATATGTACATAAATAAGTCGTATGTGCATTCATAAATGTGCTTTAATAGTGTGATAATTTACAAAAAAATTTCAATTAAACATGAACAAACAATTTTTTTTGTACAGGTTTTAATAAAATTCTGGTTTTCAATGCAAACAAAGCTTAAAGCGTTAATTTATCTCATCAGATTAAAAACATTTTTTATATTATATCAGGGAGTTTATGTTGATTAAAGGCTTCTAATCGAAATTTACTACTTGGTTTTTTAGCTGTCGTAATTGCTTAAATAGCTCAAGAACATTCTGTTAAAACTCTGTTAAAATTATTACTTAATGTAAACTTGAAAAAAATCGATCAGTCAAAAATTTGCCAAGCAAACATTTTTAATAAAAAAGACGAATATCCAGTAAGCTGGTGGAAACTTTGAGTGTTATGGACTTGATCGTATAAATTAATTGAATGGGTTGGTCCAAAGAATATAGAGCTATACAGGGTGATTCATTATGACCTTTTTTTTCAATAGGGATTTTCGTGTGGATCACGCGTGATGCATGACAGTTGTCAAAGGCAAAGTTGTTAAGTATTCATTGGAAAATCATCATGGAAAGACTTACACCCGAACAACGTTTACAAATTGTACAATTGCACTACGAAAATCAGCGTTCTGCAAAAAATGTTTTTCGTGCGCTAAGATCGACTTATAGTCAACATAATCGACACACCGAACCCACAATTCGTAACACCATCACCAAATTTGAAACCCAGTTTTCATTGTTTGATGATACACGACCAAGTCTTTTTTCTTTGGGGTTACGTAAAGTCAAAAGTTTACGTGAACAAACCAGCAACGATTGAAGCCTTGGAAGCCAACATGACTCGTGTTATTGGCCAAATACCAGTGGAAATGCTTGAACGAGTCATGGAAAATTGGACCTTCAGGATGGATTATTTTTAAAAAATAAATTCCATAAAATATCCTTTCGAAATC
This sequence comes from Chymomyza amoena, assembly GCA_037043745.1. Classification (NCBI taxonomy): domain Eukaryota; kingdom Metazoa; phylum Arthropoda; class Insecta; order Diptera; family Drosophilidae; genus Chymomyza; species Chymomyza amoena. The sequence continues at coordinate 524,332 of JBAMAX010004332.1, read as the reverse complement.
ATAAATAAAAATCTCATCATTCCTTTGCAATTTGCATTTGCCAAATCAATAAAAAAAAGGTTTTAATGAATCACCCATTAGACTATAGTATATGTCGTTCCAAATCCTATAGTATATGTTGTTCTATATTCTTTGGTTGGCCGGACAACAAGTTAACATTCCTGTTTTTCATAGAACTCACATAAATCTACATGTAATGACTGAATATTATTTACATACATTATAATTTTTTTTTAAATATTTTTGTTGTTGGAGTAAATAAAAGAAGACAATTTTTCATCCATTTAAAAAAAAAATGCAATATTCAAATTCTATTTTGCAGAACCAAACGATTCTGGTTTTTTAAAATTTTAAATATTTTATGCAACATTAGTTCTTAAGCTTGAAAATGTTAACACAAAATTAAAAATAAGAAGAAATACCTTAAAATATTTTTTTGATCAAATAAAGCCAATTTTCCAACTTGAACGTATTTATTTTTAAAACTATTTTACCTATTAAATCAACAATGCGAAAGCTTTTTGTAGCGAACTAATAAATGTAGCCATTTTTATAATTAAAAGTATATTTTTTTAAAAATATTTTTCAGCTTAAAAATATAGCTTTACCACTAGGTAAATTTTCCAACTTAAACATCTTTATTTTTAAAGTTATTTTAAATCAACAAAGCTTTAAGTAGCGAACAAATAAATATAGTCATTTTAATAATTAAACGTATTTTTTTTAAATATATTTTAACTAAAAACATAGCTTTGCCACTATGTAAATTTTAAAACACATTAAAAATAGCAAATTTATTATTGAGTGACTTTTATGCTTATACAAAAAATAATTGGATTTATTAAAATAATTATGCAATTTGTTGACATTAAAATTTTTGACTAAAATCTAAAGTTGAAACATCAACAGCGCAGTTCCTATATATAAACTTCTCTATATTATACATCAGTATATTGGCGTTGTTCGCAATTCTCAATAAAATTAACTGATTAATTTAATTTGCATATAATTATAGTATAAGCTCATATACTATAGTATACAATTTATATTATTATTAACAAGCTGAAATTGCATGTGCTTTTTTTAATCAACATTATACAATACTATAGTAGTTGATAACTTCTATTTCACTTTTATTTTAAAACTTAAATAATACAAGGGTAACTTGTTAACTTGGTAATAACAAATCAGTTTATCAGCGTTGTTTATTGTATAACACTTGAAAAAATTTATTGCAACAATTAAAAAATTTGTATATTTGCGTCAAAATCTTGGAACAACTTTTTTTCTATTGAGTTGCAGTTAGAAAGATTTTTTGGAAAGTATTTTTTATATGTTTGATTTTCAAAAAATATAGAATGGCGAATAAATCGTTTTTTGACCATTTTTATATTGCTATACGCTTGCTAGATTTTTTTGAAAGTATTTTTTATAAATTAAAAACATGTTCTGTCGCTGAGAATATTGATTGATTTTCAATAAATATAGGATGGCGAAGAAATAGTGTTTTTGAGCATTCTAACATTTCTATACGCTTAGTTATTATTATATTATAAACTAAAAAATGTTATTTTTATATTTTTACTTTAAGATTAGCCGCATATAATTATTTTAAACGTGTTTTTTTATAATCAAACGGACTTTTAATTTTTATTTATTTTAAAGTTAGGTGATTTATTTTAAGTTGTAGATGTAAGCAACAATTTGTTTTTAATTGCATATTGCGTATTGTGCAGTTTGGTGACTAAGTCATGACTCAAATTTGGTTTAATTTATCTATTTTAATGGTTTCAATATGCTTTGTTGAGCTGTATTTTTTATAAATAGTACAAATTTTCTTTTAATTAAAAAATCGCAGCATTTTTGCAAACTTATAGCATTTTAAATGGTTTTTAATGGTTATCAAAGCTGCGTTTTTAATTTGAAAATATATTTTATAAAGCAAAAAAAAGTTTATTTTCCAAAACAATAATTGGTAGTCATCAATTGATGTAATTTTTTTAATGCTTAAATAAATTTTAAGCATTTTTTATAAATTATAAAATTTTTTTAGATTTTTATTGCAAACTTGTGACTTTTAAGATTATTAAAATTTGTATTTTAAATTAACAAAAACAAATTATATAAATAACAAAAAAATTATGTTTTCCAAACCACTAAATAGAAATATTTTAAATGTAAAAATAAGTTTTTTCGAAGCCTCAGTGGCTTAGAATCGTTTTATTTGTAAACAATTTTAAGTTATTAATTGAATATTTTTTTAAGTTTTAAATAAAATTCAAGTATTTCGCATAAATTATAAAAATGTTCTCTTTAATTATTTTAAATTGAAAAATACATTTTATAAAAAAAAAAAATGATTTGATGAAATATTTTATATGAAAAAAAAGTTTTTCCAAGCCACTAAATAGAATCGTTTTACTTGTAAAAAATTTTAAGTCATCAATTGACATAATTTTTTTAATGCTTAATCAAATTTTTTACAAATTATAAAAATGTTCTTTTTAAAAAATCGAACTATGTATACGTTATTATCAGGGATCGTAACTGTTATAATTTTTAAAATAAAAATGATCAAATAATTATTATTTTTGGATTTTTTTCATTAAAATTGCACAATAACTCTTATATTTTGACTTAAAAAATAAAAATTAGGAAATAATAATTAAATGTCAATTTTTATTTAAAAATTGCAAGATAACTCTTATTTTTCTATAAAAATTGAAAAAAAAAATTTGATAAAAATGTAAAATTAAAATTATTGACCAATTTTTATTTTATAAACTGTGAATAAGAGTTGTTCTGCAATTTTTATTATATAAATTGAAAATAAAAGTTACTGAGCAATTTTTATTTAAAAAATTGAAAATAAAAATTGAATTTAAATATCTTTTGAACCATGGGGCTTAAAACTTATTAAAAGTTGTGTTTTAAATTGAAAAATATATATTTTATAAATCAAAAAAATGTTTCTTTTTCAAACAACTAATTGACATAATTGTTTTAATAAGTTTTTTTAAATATTTTGTAAGGGGCACACCTAGTGTGAAAATTTCAAAAAATCGATTTTTTTCCATATTTCGATAGGTTATACCTTTAAAAATAACATACTAAAATTTTAAATCGATATCTTAAATAGTTTTTGAGTTACAGCCATTTAAAAGAGTAGCCGCTCTATAACAGTGAAAACGATCATTTTATCTTTAAACGCGTTTTTCTCGAAACAGCATTTTTCGAATTTGCTGGAGTGATTACTCAGAGACAAATGATCCGATCGCCATCAATTTTTTTTTGCATCTCCTCTATATAGTTCTGCATACGATGACCCTTTGGCAGGCCAAAAACAACCAAAATTTTGGGAAAAATTGAACTTTATTTTTCAACATGCCGCCATTTTGTCAATTTTTGATTTTTTGTTCACCCGAGGGTGAATATGTTTTAGTTTAACGAGAATTTTTTTTTTATGTTTTATCAACGGAGAAGGCTGCAATCACTCCAGCAGTGGAGGACCTTTTTTTTTTGGGCCGCCGGAGATCGCGTGTCATTTCAAAAATATTTAATATTTTATTTCAAAAATTGTACTGTATATTCTCAAAACATGTATAAATATACCCTCAAAATTTTAAATAGATGGATTCACTAGCTTTTTTTTTTAATTCCCAAAATCGGCCTTTTTTAGGTTGTCACACTAGGTGTGCCCCTTAAATATTTTCAAGCAAAAAATCACTCAATATATTATGTTTCGTTGCGGGTTGCTGCTTTAATTAAAAAAAAAAAAAAATAACTTCCATTATGAAACTTGCTTCATTTATTTGTTTAATACTTGAAACTTAAGCATTGTTGGCTTAAAAATAATTTTAAAAATAAATATGCTCCAGTTGGAAAATTAGTTTTATTTATTTGTCACTTCAAACCTTTCCCACTTTTTTTATTCGTAATACATTATTAAGCATTGTTGATTTAAAAATAGTTTTAAAAATAAATATGCTCAAGTTGAAAAATTAGTTTTATTGATTTGTCACTTCAAATCTTTTCAAATAATAATAATAATAAATAATTATGTTGTTAACATTTTGACAAAAATTGTTTGCATATGTTATTAACATATGTTATTATTATAATGTTAAAAATTCCTTTTTAGGCAGTAGATTTTATGGAAGTCACCTTATGAACACTTTACTTCAATTTAATTGAATATTAGTTAGTTATTGTATACATTTGTTAAAAGTTCTTGTGCCATAAGGAATTCTTTGCAGCACTTTTGCAACCAAAATCTTGTTTTTGTATATTAATTTATGTGTTTACAAAGCTATGTCTTTTATGGTTTCTCTGTTAAAAGTTCCTTGCGCTTTAGGGAATTCTTTACAACACTTTTCCAACCAAACTCTTGATTTTGTATATAATTTATTTCATTTATGTGCATACAACGCTGCATCTTTAACGATTTTTCAGTTAAAAATTCCTTTTGCATTGAGGAACACTTTACAACACTTTTTGCAATAAACCGTTGTTTCTTTTATAGCATTTCCCAAAAATTTTGCAACACACGCAGCCGTTTTATTTTTGTTTTTTATTATTTTTCATTTACAAGTTACATTTCGCAGTACATTTCAAAATGATTCGTTTCGACGCAATCTTACCCGTTCGTTTGTACGTGAAGTTGTTACACTTTAGCACCCACCGAATCTCTGGTTCAGAATAAAGAAAGAAAACAACAACAACGACGAAAAAACCTTTGCTAATACGCTTTGTACCGACGACGAACCAACCCTAACCGTCTTGAGGTGACGATCACCAAACGCGACTGGCAAGCAGCAAACAAATAATAATCCCAGCTAGCGGCGATTCCCTGAGTGTTCCAGCTGACGCGACTTGATCAGCACAAAACGAAGCGGTCAACCCACACAAAGAAACAAACGACTGTCTCAGCTGTGCGCTTTGTTATGTGTATGTGTAACTGTGTGCATGCGCACGTATCTGTGTGTCTTTATGTAACTAAGTATTTGTGAAATGCAAGCTTTATCAAAACGACGACGACGAAGTCCGTCCGCTTCGTGCGCCGCTGCTACTGCGCCGTTGTTGTTTGTTTTTATTAACGTATTTTTTCGCATTGGTTATTAATGTTTTAGCGTTATTATATTGTAGTTTTCCTTCATTGATAAGGCAGCAGCGGCTCACTCGCACTTGCAGCTGATTGAATTCTTTTTTTTTTTTTTGGTAGCAACTTGTTAACACTTGGCTCTACTTTAAGTTAGCTTGACAACCATTTGGGTTCAGAAGTCCACATATCGAATTACACTCTACAATGAGTGTATTAATATATACGTAATAAAAATAAAATTGCATTGTTGTTGTTTGGGTTTCTTTAAACAATTTATTGTCAATATAGTACGTAAAACAATGGCACGCTTTATATAGTAAGAATACGAAGATCGGTGCGCGGCATTATCATGCAAGTTTACATTGCTAGAGAAAGCAAAATGTGCTTTTGTTCTTTGTGCTCGGGAATAATGAATCACAACTGTCTCTCTTCATAGGTTCATGATTTATAGCACTAGCTTGTAGTTTCTTAAATATAATTCCACAATGCAATCCTATCAGAGATAATATGGACGATTTTATTTGTAACTACAATTTATTAAATATTGTAGCCTGTAGGCCTTTGTTACTCTGGCTTTAAACTACTTTGTTCCCTAGAACTAATTCTAAGGTACATTGTTAAAAATAAATAAATCAGGGGTGCCACAGAAATCCAATTCGATTTCAATTCCAATTCTTGGTGCCACAGACATGGCTAACAAGGGTTTTAAAAAACCAATTCGATTCAATTTCGATACAATTCCAATTCTTGGTGCCACATACATGACTATGAGCGGTCTTAAAACCGTTGTTAGCCATGTCTGTGGCACCAAGAATTGCAATTGCATCGAAATTGAATCGAATTGGTTTTCTGTGGCACCCCTGAATAATTAGATTTTGTATAATGCATTCTCTGAAAAGATTAGTGAAGCTTTTAGTATTTCCTGCTTAGCTAGTTATAAAAATTGGATCGTACCAAATTATTAAAAAAAGCTAAGCTAGCGTTGTACTAAGCTGCAAGAACAGCTTCATAAATCCATGTTCTCCTGTCAAGCACCGTCGGATAGCCTTTCAAAGTAGACTACCTGTAGAATAATAACAAGAACAGAAAAAGATTTTTGATTGCCATCAATAAAATCCATAAAATTAAAATTTCTGGTCATCTAATCATAAAAGCGCTAGCTGAGGGCTGTCCGCATGTTGGATACCGCGATTGCCGAATCTGGACCATGTAATCGTAGTCAGCAATGGAAAATTTTATGAATTAGGCTTCAAATAAGCTATTGAATAATTTTGTGGAAATTTTTTTTTAATCTAGTGTTCGAAAAAAACTATTTAAATGAATGAAATATTCTTATTTTTTTTAAAAGTATGTTCCTTAAATATGAAATTTTTTTTTTTTGTAAAAATGAATGAAATGAAAAATGAATCGATTTGGTTTAACAATGCTCAAATAATGAAAGGAAAAGTCGTCAGAAATTGCAATACATTATACATACAATATACGATATATTTTTTGTTTATATGATGAAAATAGTGTATTTATTTTGTTGATAGATGATATTAAAAAATAATCCTTTTTTAGAATTTATCATTAATTTTGTAGTACATATATTCCAAGCTGCTTTTCGGCTTCTATGATAGAATAGGTTTAGGAAAATCTGGTCACGAATTCTCTTCGGATACTTTTTTTAGAATTTTTTAATAATTTTTTTACTATATATATTCCAAGCTGCTTCTCGGTTCCTTTGATCCGAATAGGTTCACCTCCCACCTAAGCAAGAATTCCTTTAGGATACTTACCGTGTTACTTATGGGACACTGCAGGCTAAGGAAACACCTGAGCTTGATGGGCATCGTAGAATCGAACACTTGTAAGTTCTGGGAAATAAGGGAGGAATCACACAACGCATCCTTACGGAGTGATACGCTCTCGCCAGATGAAGGGCATTCCTCTTTGGCGATTACAGAATATCGATGCACAACGTAACTCGTTCTAGACCATCTCAGATAATTAAATTTATCTCCCTAATTGGCCTGGCAACGGAGCTTTAGAGATAGTAGGGAGCGTAATAGATCCTAAGGGTCGCAGTTCAGTAATTCCCCTTACAATTTTTATTATATTGAAATTTCAACAACAACAAAATTTAACAACAGTTTTTGTTACTCTAAGAATTTATTGAAAAAAAATTTCTTGTCGTTTTTTTAGCCACACCTTTTCTTCAACGAACTGAATGAATGAAGTATTCTTTTTTTTTTAAGTATGGTATTCCTTTCAACACAATTTTTTTAGTGTTAATATGAATCAAATCGATTTGGTGCAACATTATTAAAAAAAATATAACAGAAAGCCATCAAAAATTACAAAACATTTTTGTTATATTTAATAAAATATATATTTATTGGTTATATGATGAAAAAAAATGGCGGACGTAAAGTCGGGCGCGGACGACTTTAGGATACCCTGTACCACTAGCTTGTAATAAAGTCTGATTTCTGCACAAAAAACCAAAAACAGAAGAATTTTTAAGCAAAAATTTTTTTTTGACTGATCGTTCCTATGGGAGCTATATGATATAGTCAAACGATTTGGATTAAATTTAGTACAGTGCTTAGGAACTGTAAAATACTCACGAATGTCAAATTTGGTCCCAATATCTTAACAAACAAACGAAACACAAAAAATTTTGTTAAAAAATAGATTTTTTGGAAGATCGGACCTATGGGAGCTATATGATATAGTCAACCGATTTTGTTCAAATTTGGCACATTGCTTAAGTGGTCTACAAAATTTCCAAACACCAAATCTGGTTACGATATCTTTATTAAAAAACGAAATATAGCGAATTTTTCTTTAAAAAAGTTATTTTGGCCGATCGGTCCTATGGGAGCTATATGATATAGTCAACCGATTTCGATCAAATTTGGTACAGTGATTGGGAACTATAAAAACTTTCGAATACCAAATGTGGTTACGATATCTTTATAAACAAACGAATTATTCATCTAAAACGCTTTTTTTTTGTCGAGGTCGTCTCAAACACCCCTATGGGAGCTATATAATTTAACCCCGATATCAAAAAAATAAAATAAACTTGCCTCCTATGGAATAATATGGGATCTAATGTGAAAGTTTGGTAACTCTAGCTCTTACCATCTCTGAGATCTAGGCGTTCACACGGACGGACGGACGGACAGACGGACGGACAGACGGACGGACAGACGGACAGACGGACAGACGGACATGGGTATATCGACTTCTCTATTCACCCTGATCATATTTTAGGTAACTTTGGGATGTCTCCGACGTCTCCTTCTATATGTTACATACATTTTCGGCTTGCACAAACTTAATATACCCTTGGACCATACGGTACAGGGATAAAAGTATTTATTTTGTAGGTACATATGAAAAAAATAACATGGCTCAACGAAAGATTTTTTAATTATATAAAATAAATATTGGAATTTCAATAAAAATGTAATAAAAAAAATGGCGGACGTAAAGTCGGGCGCGGACGACTTTAGGATACCCTGTACCACTAGCTTGTAATAAAGTCCGATTTCTTCACAAAAAACCAAATACAGAAGAATTTTTAAGCAAACATTTTTTTTGACCGATCGTTCCTATGGGAGCTATATGATATAGTCAGCCGATTTCAATAAAATTTGACACAGTGCTTAAATACCTTAAAAAAGATATGAATGCCAAATTTATTTCAAATATCTTTACAAACAAACAAAACACATCGAATTTTGTATAAAAAACGTGTTTTTGGACCGATTGGTCCTATGGGAGCTATATGATCTAGTCAAACGATTTGGATTAAATTTGGTACAGTGCTTAGGAACTATAAAACACTCACGAATGTCAAATTTGGTCCCAATATCTTAACAAACAAACGAAACACAGCAAATTTTGTTAAAAAATCGATTTTTTGGAAGATCGGACCTATGGGAGCTATATGATATAGTCAACCGATTTTGTTCAAATTTAGCACATTGCTTAAATGGTCTAAAAAATTTCCAAACGCCAAATCTGGTTAGGATATCTTTATTAAACAACGAAATTTAGCGAATTTTTCTTTAAAAAAGTTATTTTGGCCGATCGGTCCTATGGGAGCTATATGATATAGTCAACCGATTTCGATCAAATTTGGTACAGTGATTGGGAACTATAAAAAACTTTCGAATACCAAATTTCGTTACGATATCTTCATAAACAAACAAATTATTCATCTAAAACGCTTTTTTTTTGTCGAGGTCGTCTCAAACACCCCCATGGGAGCTATATAATTTATACCCGATATCAAAAAAATAAAATAAACTTGCCTCCTATGGAATAATATGGGATCTAATGTGAAAGTTTGGTAACTCTAGCTCTTACCATCTCTGAGATCTAGGCGTTCACACGGACGGACAGACGGACAGACGGACAGACGGACAGACGGACATGGGTATATCGACTTCTCTATTCACCCTGATCATATATTAGGTAACTTTGGGGTGTCTCCGACGTCTCCTTCTATATGTTACATTTTCGGCTTGCACAAACTTAATATACCCTTAGTACCATACGGTACAGGGTATAAAAATTAAAGAAAAATTTTTGTAATTCTAAGAATCTATAAAAAAAAATTATTTTTTCTTTTTTTTTCACATTTACTTCAAAGAATTGAATGAATGAAGTATTATTTTTTTTAAGTAGGGTATTCCTTAAATATGTCAATCACAATTTTTTTTAGTTAAATATCGATTTGGTTCAACAATATTACAAAAAAATTACACAAAAGACGTCAACAATTACAAAAGATTTGTCTTATATTTAATAGAATAATAAATATATGTTTATATGATAAAAAACATATTTATTTTTTTAGGTAGATATTAAAAAATATCACAGCTCAACAAAGAATTTTTAATTACTTGTTTTAATGCAAGTATTGGAATTTCAATAAAAGTGTAAGAAAAATAAATTTTAACAAAACCAACACGTGTTGGTTTAAAAAATAAAAAAAATATTTTTTTTTATAATTATTGAGAACTTAGATTAAAAGAAATTGTTTCAAGGCTAGAGCCTTGACCAAATATTTTGTAAATTATTATTTTTTTCGCAAGCTGCTCTTTTTAATTAACAATTCCAATAAATTATTTGAATTTAATACGTAATGAAAATATGTTAACGTCGCATTTAAAAATTTGTCATGCCATTACGAAATTTAGCTTATCACTTATAAATGGATTTTATGATTCTTAATATATTTTGGCATGTCTGGTAGGCGTGGGTTCACATAGCGGGGGTATTCCGAAATTGATTCAAAGCGTGATATTTGACTTTGAAGATGATCCATCAGTCTGGTAGAATATGTACAAACCAGAAACAGAAATACTTTGCCGGTTTTGAATACACGCTGTGCAAAAATTCAATAATATTTAAAATTTAAAGGAATTTTCTTGATCCTAAGCATACAGTAGGTTAGGTTAGGTTAGGGCGGCAGTTGGGACCGACATCCCAACTCACTTAGGCTAAGGATAGGCCCTTTGTGATACCGCTAGTGAGCCAATTCACCACATTTCCCTACTTGATGGGTCCCCTACGAAAGTTGAGGAAGCCATCCGGCTGCCTGAATGAACCTTAAAAGGCATTTTGGACTCTGTTCAGAGAGCTGAGATAGATCGTTTAGAAAATAAGACTGTAGGAACCTAAATCTTTTTCTGCATACAGTACAGCATACAGTAAAGTAATTTAAAAAGTGAAAATTAATTTTGTATTTTTTGTAAATATTATGTTGCTGATTAAATAAAAGTAATTCGGTCTGATATTACGCTATTACAAAGAATGTCTTATCTTTTAAAGCATTTCTTTACCAGCAGGGCCTCCGGGGGCTAAGCCGGATTCCGGGGCCATATTTGAATCGAGCGCCTCCTTTAGAAAAAAAATTCCCTCTTATAAGAAAATTGACTGAATAACAACGCTGGATTCCCTTACAGGGCGTAAGGGGGACAGACAAGTAGAAATTCTATTGAATTCATTATTTTCATTTATAATAGTTACAGTTTATGTGAATTCTAATATAGTATAGTTTTAAAAGTTCAATTTTTGTATTACCTTTTCTTAATTATAATACAATATTATTGGACTTAAAAAATATACAATGATAGAATTATAACATACACGATTGTAGACCAGTAGAAATGAAAACGAAGCTTTTAGTTAAATTTCCTAAAGCATAATTAATTATGAGATCTACTTCGAGTTTAAGATTTTTACTCATTTTTTTAGTCAGAATTTAAATTTTTTTAATAACAATTCGTGAGTTTGAGCAAAATACGATTATATTTACAAATAACAACCGAAAGGTAAAATTTTCTGATAAACAACATTTTTTTTGTTCAAAATTCAATTCCACGTTTCTGTAAAAAAATACTTAAAAATAACTTCCATATAATATATTTAATGATATTTTGGGAATACCGCCTTCAATAAAAGATAGCAGCTATTATACCCATATTTTACACGTACTTATACAATTGAATTCGAAATCTGAAATAGAAAATAAAAAATCTTAAAAGTTTCTCGCTCGAGCTGACCATCCTGAAGGCACTTCCTACTCTTTGAGCCAGGAAAAGGTTAATCGCAAGGCCATTGTCATACGTCTCTAATGGAACTCCCAACAAAATCTGAAAATATACTGTAAAGGAAATGATCAAATGCCACAACACTCAACTATTATGTTATCACTTATTGGAATTAATAAAAATATATATTACCATAGAAATTATATACTATAATTTTTTTCTTTCTTCAAACTGACCTCAATCAGCTAAAGTTTTGTGATTCATATGAAGCATTTCTCTATCAAAGTGTTGCTATACAACTTTTATTGTATTTGGACTTTTAATGAAAAAAATAAAACTTGCTTACAGAGTATTTTATTTAATTATTATCGTATACTTTGCTTTTCAGTTCATGAACAAATCGTGCACATTAAATGGAATTACTTGCAGCTTAATAATACAAAAGATGGACTTTGAACCGATTTAAATTTATGTACTCTAAAAGCTAAACAAAAGACAAAAGAACAAATTAGAGGAAACAAAATAAACATAAACAAATGGACTGGCTTGAGTTGGACTTTAATATACCCCATCACACTCATATAGTTCCCACAGTTCTACTCCGATTCTGTGAAAGCTTTAGACAAATTTTTTAACATGCCTATTGAACTTCAATACCCCGAACGGAGGAAGGGACAGGTTTTAAATTTAACTTAGAACAAGCACTAGAGAAAGACTTCTCAATGTCCAAGTTTTTGACAAATTACTACTCGAGTGAAACTAAGACCCCTCGAAACTACTTTCTGTAGCCGCCACTGCCGCTTACCCTTGGTCTTTGTACAAGGTATAAAAACAAATTAAATACTATTAAGTATTAATCATACGTCATTGTTTGTTAAAGAACAAAACAAGCAGATCAACAAATACTTATCCACTACCTAAGCACTCAATGGATCTTCAATTAACTTGGCATTATTTTTCAGGTGCAGTTTATAAAAATAACTATGATATAATTAATAACAATGAACATATGATAAGATTACAATTATTTACGATTAGAAACATTTAATTTACATATGTACGCACTTCAATAATTTTTAGTAAATTTGTGATTAGAACTGAAATTGATTTCAGTTATTTACTCTGCCTCGCCCGCTCTGCTGAGAACTTCTTGGCTATTGTTGTAGTTATCACTTCTCAATTTAAACGTTTATGTCGTATATTACTTATACTACTTTAATCTATATTTTTCTAAGCGGCAAAGTCCAATTTTTGCGGCTTCTTTTGATAGTTTTCTGTCAACCACAATATTACTCAGGAATTGCTGAGTGATATGGTGTGTAGTACTCGGGAAATAGCCTATTAGTGGGATAAGTTGGGTAAAATAAAATGAATAAATATTTTATAAGCTTTAATATAAGATATTAAAAAAAAGTAATAGGTTTATTAAATATTACTAATAAACATGACATACTTCAATAAGATATAGTATATATATGGTATATATATTATATCCTTAAGGCGTAGGGCCAGATTTGGTTTCAGTAACTTTAGAAAGATGGGACTTGCCCCGGATTCTTAGTTCGCTGTTAGGGCTGCTACCTTGGCCTACAAACCTGCCAGGAAGTACACGGTTAAATCGCAAGCCATTTGCTCCATATCCGAGGCCCGCTGTAGTCGGTACTAACAAGGTGGACAGACGCTGCATCCTCCCTCGCAGAAGGATTGATTTTACGACCTTACCGGCACCAAATTTGAAAGGAACACCGTAAAATAAATTTATTTATTCTCTAGATTTCACATTATATGTCTCGAAGCATTTGAATACCGACAAAGACATTAAACGATAATTTTTGAAATTTTTAAAGCACCCTTTTTTGATTTTTGGTTCTGATGTCAGGATAGTAATGCAAGTAATTATCTGGATCATCGATATAACATTTTTTTAATCACAAACATATTATTCTATCTCTATAAAGTATATGCATATAGTGCTTATAGTACGTGCAGCCTTATGATGCGGAAGAAGCTGGCATTTGCATCGCATTCCGTCTACATTTCCATTCTATATATATTAATTCCTTTTAGTCCAGAGTAAAGCAAAGGGCTGCAACAAAATTCTTAAATCTACTTTTATCTGATGGCATCCTCTTAATTTCACCCCAATTCGTCTTACTCGCTTCAACTTCTTTCTATAACTGCCTTCTCCATGTGTGCGCTGGACGTCCATTCGATAGACTGCATTGTGATGTCTTGCGGGTCTTTTCGAGATGTATGACCTATCCAGTTCCATTTTCTCGTCGATATATTTGTTTTAATAGGACTTTGATTTGACGACCGCAGTCTCTTATTTGGTATGGCATTTACCACTCTAGTCTTGTTTTATTTCACCGACAAATTTTTGAGTCTTCACACATCACGACATTATACCAGAATGTCCATTCTTTGCATAATGTTCCGGATCGTTTAGAAGCCTTTGTATGGTGGTTTTTCTTGTAGACATGCTCCTTACATTAAATGCGGAATTTACAATACGCTCCACGTCGCTTGGATAGGGACTTCAAGGCACTTCCGAAATATTACACTTTACAAACCATTAATTTATTTTGATATCAAATCTCTTTAAAAATCTATCCATATAATACAAAAGATGGTGCGACTGGTAACGTTTTTTAAAAAAATATTCGTTATTATCATTAATCCCTAATTCTAAAGTACACAAAACTTGTCAAAGCAAAAATGTTAAGAATTCAATTCTGTGAATTTTATTTTTTTTGAATGACAGAGATGTTTCGGGCGATATGTGTCGTCAAAGTTACAAATAAATTGTTTTTCATTATTTTAACCACCTAAGCAGCCTAATTTTGTCGAAGAAACCGCTTTTTGAGATAATCCTGACACAAAAAAAAAAAAAAAAATCGATGTACTTTCTTAATATACTCCCACTATAAGGGAATATTCCATCTATGCTGATAGCCGACTGCGTCATAATCAAAGGCGAATGCCGGGTTCAAAGTCGTCTTGGCCTATTATAATGCAAGACTCGAACCTGATAAAACTTGTGCCTAAAGAAGTCAGAAAAAATATATTTATATTTTTATTTATTTATTTCTGAATGTCCACCATAATTTTAAAGATGGGGATTAGCTATAAACGAAAAATTATATATATGATATATCGTGTATACCCTACAGCAAATTTGTTCAGTATTAATACGTTTTCATGGATGCAAAAATAAAAGAGCTTGTGAGAAAGATTTAAATCGAAGTCAAAATAAATCTACATACAAATTTATCTTAATAACAAGAATCAGAGCTTGTAAGTAGAACGATTCAATATTTTAAAATTTTTGATCTACCGCAGTTTCTTTCTTTGAAGCGTTGATGTGACAAATGAAAACCCAAGTGTCATATTTTAAGATATTACCTTTTTTAGAGAAATATATTTAATTTTCTCATTCAAAAAAATATTTATTTATTTAATATTAACTTCTTTTTTTTGAGGTCAGGTTTCTAAGATGAATTATAAAATGCCTAGTTTACTAGGGATATTGGGGTTATGTCAGAACAATAAACTTGTTAGGTTCAACGACTCCAAAACCATATAATAAACATGGTCCGATTTTTTATGTACCTGTGTTATAACATAACCTCAAAAAACCATAGAAAATTTGTTTTTTCTTTGATATTTACTATATAATCCGAATTCGAAGCCGAAAAAAATACACCGTTCGTCAGAATTTGTTTTAATCTCCAAATACCTCGAATCATGGGGTTTCTTTCTACAGTGTTTGGGGCTTTGACCTCGGATTCGGATCCACAAGGGTAGCCCTGCCACATGAAAACTTATTTATTTGTGAAAATAAACGTATACTAAAAAACTAGATTATAAGATATATTCTAGCACATGCTTTTTATTTAACTTCTAGAAATTCGAGTTTCTATACCAATAAAATTTGGGTGAAAGCAATTTTTGGAGAAAAAGATATAGGATATAAAATCTGTCATAAACTCCATAACTAGGGAAAAGTGCTGCGGCTCCAAAGCACTCTCGAAATATCTAAGTTACAGTAGGGGTTAAACTATACAGTCAGAAAATAAACTATTTATGAAATTTGGACTCCCAAACCCACCAACATTTTATTTCTTGTGTCTTATGAGCTGAACTTAATGACATCAAAAATGTTCCATCCTTCGCAATAATTTCAAAATTTAAAAAAAAAATATATATAAAATTACAACCAATTGTGCTTACCATAAAATTTTTAGGAGATACAATACGATTTTTTAAGTGTACAAAGAATGTTCTCATGTAATTTTTGTCACCATTTGATTCAAGTCAAACCATGGTATTTTAAAAACAAGTTGGTTCACTAAGTGCGCTATATTGTCACAATCCATGTATTATTAGTTCAACCAGATAAGTAGCACGGAAGATTTTTTAATATTTTTTATAATAGATTCCCGATGATACCGTAACAAATTTCTCACACACCTGAAATTTTGCTCAACCGGAAATGATAGTCACAATGGTAACGGTTCAGCAAGATACAGGCGCGAATGAAATATGCCGGTTAGGGATTTAAGAAAACTATATCATATACTAAAACATGATTAACTTTTTTTCTAACAGAGCACCGTAAACCGCAACTATTCCTGACGACATCCGAGCCAAAACTGATGTAGAACCGTGCCAACAGCAGCTAGGTAGCCTCCCATAATGCCACTTGATCAACTTAAATGTTTCACGTATCTACTATGTAAAAACTTTTGTTGTTTTTTTGGTTCGGGGGAGGCGACATTAGAACTAGACTCAAACAAAAGGAACAACAATGCTGGGCTAGCTAGTCAGAGCAAGCTGACCGACTGGGTGGGTCATCACTTACTAAAATGTTGCAACAACGGCGGCGCATGCTTTCTAACCGCCACAGTTTTTGCTGTTGTTGTTGTGGGACGCACCTTACTAATACAAATAGCCAGATAGAGACAGAGCGACAGCTGACACAAGCAAACGCGCCTTTTTAATAGGTGACCCCACCTAGTATATAACATTTAGTAAGAGATGCCACTGAGAGCTGGCGCTATGACGTGTGTCTAGCTTGGTTCGGCTTGGGGTGGCACTGGTAACAGTGTGCATATAAAAGAACGAGTATATAATGTAATAGTTGGTTCATGGTTGGGCAAAGTATATCCTTTTGAGTCCAGTCGTATCAATTTTACTCTGTTTGCAACAAAATGGGTTAATGACTTGAGAAACGCAGCAGTATTTGAGCTCTTAATTAAATTTGCCAATCATTATGCTTATTATGTTGATCAGATTTTTAATATAAATTTGATGTCAGATCATTGCTATCTATTGGGACTTTCTATATTTATTATTACAACTTCATATAACTTGAAAAACTTTTGATGTGTCCTTTAGTTATTTACAAAAATTCAAGAAACCTTGGACGTGATCATTTTAGTTGCTCTTCTGACATAAAATAAAGTGAGCTTTCAGATTCGTTAAAGCCAGCTCAAGTACATAAAAATCATATAGACTCATATTATAGCCCATCGAATCTTAAAATCAAATTTAATACCCAGAAAATCCATTTCTTTTTAAGAATTTTGTAGCAAACATTTTCAATGCATTTGTTTTGGACAAACGCTTTGAGAATTTCTCAATGTAGTTTGCACTTGAGGTTCTCTATAAAATTGACATCAAATGATTATTTAAATTCTCATTAAAGTTCTTGCCATTAATAAACAGACAGTATCGTTGCAAATTCATTTACAAATGAAGGGGTTAGTTTATTAATATTCAAATCACCGCGCGCTTATGATATCGATATCAAAATGTTAAGTAGTTGCGATCAATAAAACACAGCCCTGTCTGTGCGGACAAGAGACAAAAAAAAAAACATAGAATAACTGTAAAAACTGCTGTGAAAAGTGCGGGACTGCATGCATTGAATATTGCTCGTATATAAATTTTCTATAAATGTGGCTGAATCATTAAAACAAGAAAATATGGAAAACAATTGGGATAATATTGCTGTTGAAGACTTAAACTTGGACCACTCTGATCATCAGTTTGGCACATTAAACGACGCAAACAATTGCAGCAAAAAACACAATGCAACACAAGAACTAATACCTCTAAATTGGAATACACAAATTAAACAAGAGCCACACACATCAATAGTTTCAGCAGAGAAGCCACTGCAATTAAAGAATGAAAATCGTGATGAGCCTGCCCCAGGAACTGCTAGGATCACTCCACGTCGGCCATTAAATTTAAGATTAGCATGGACTCCTGTGAATAGAGAAGCTGCGTGCTGCAATGTTTCTACAGGTGGTACACCTAGAGCATACAAATTTAAAGATGTTTATAAACTCAAGAGACAAGATGCATTGCGAAAACAAGAGGAGGAGCAACGCAAAGCTCGTCAATTTCACAGTCAACCGGTGCCCAATTTTAAAGCATGTCATAAAAGACTGAATGAAATACCTATCGTTCACAAGATTACAATTCCAAGGACTCCAGAAATTATGAAGCGTTGGTATGCAGACTCGGTTCGCAAAAAGGAGCGTCAAGAGAAGGTGAGTAAAAAGGTTAACTAGATAAGTCAAAAACATGCAAACTTAAATACTTGCAGGAAACATCAATTCAAAGCAATAAATCTTCACACATGCCTCAAACAGAGTCGAAGCACTTTTCTTTAAACGCAGATCAACGCGTAAAAGAGCGATTGGATTGGGATACAGCTTTGAAGTGCAAGTGGGAGGAAAAGTCCAAACAAGAAAACGATGAACGCAAACATTGTAAAATGGAGTAGATCAGAGAACCAACCCATTTCTATGTAACTACATCAAACCACCCAACTAAATTTATTTAGGCGGCACGTATGTGCGTTGTATGTACTATGTAAAAACTTTTATTTGTAAAATATGGCGTCTTGTTGTTTGTAACACACACGCTATGAAGCAGATATGTTGTTAAAGTAAATTATATAAATATAGCCTTTTTATAATAACAAGTAAAAACTTGATCTTCTACATGATCCTATTTGTGGTAGCGTACTCGCCTCTAAAACCGAAGGTCGGTGGTTCGATTCCCCGCAGTAGCACTGGTGCATTTGCGTAGCACTGGCATCGCTAGCTCAAAGACGCTATTTGCCATTGAATCTCTATTAATTAAAGACACCGCCGTTCGGATTCGGCTATAAACTGTAGGTCCCTGTTCTGTTCGAACAGTTATTAATAGAGATCCCCTATGGCTCTCTAAGGGGCCTAACAGGGAATTATTTTTATTTATTCTAGCAAGCCGCGGATGCGCAGACCAAATTCAATAATGAAGAGTTTCTAAAAGTGTGCTTCTATTTCGATGGCTTACTGATGATTTAAATTAACTTAAACAAATTAAATTAACTGAAACAAAGTATAGTAATGATAATACGGCTGGCTGTCTATGTTGTTGTTTCTGCACACAATATTGCTTTCACGTAATATGGTTTTATGTCGCTGTCACCTTTTAACTCAACAAGTGCAATTTTTTTCAGAAATTATAAAAGCATTATTCTTTTAAAGTCATAAATAGCAAATAAATAAATAAAAGCATTCAAACAAATTTACTGATCCCATAATTTACAAATGTTTGAGATATACGTCTGAAAAAATAAATATTTTGAAATATAACCGCGCGCTCTACCGATGTCGATTATTGATCGACGCCTAAACATCGATTAACTCAGTGCAACCCTGCGCCGGCATACGCCAAAAAATTAAAGCTACAAAAAAACTGTAAATATTGGCAAATAGCAAGAAATAGAGCCATAGAATAAGTTAAAATATTGAGTAAAGTTAGAAATACATCGATTATAGTACTTCTATAAGCATGGCCGAGTCAGTAAAACAAGAAATTATGGAATACAATTGGGATAACATTGCCGTTGGTGATTTCAATTTGGATCACTCTGAAAACTTCTTTGTAGCAGCAAAAAATGCAAACGACAATTGCAGCGACGTTGTGAATCAAACACAAGAGCTCATACCTCTTGATTGGAGTACAAAAATTAAGCTGGAGCCTGAAGCAGCAGAGGAGGAGCCTAAGGTGCCGCTCCAACCAAAAAATGAGAATTGTGACGTGCCTGCCGCAGAGGCTGCTGGGCCGCGTGGTCCATCAAATTTAAGATTGGCATGGACACCGGCGGGTAAGAAAGTTGCATGCTCCAGTGTCTCCGCAGTTG
Source organism: Chymomyza amoena (assembly GCA_037043745.1). NCBI lineage: Eukaryota > Metazoa > Arthropoda > Insecta > Diptera > Drosophilidae > Chymomyza > Chymomyza amoena. The sequence continues at coordinate 504,465 of JBAMAX010004332.1, read as the reverse complement.
CTATACCAAAAGCATACAGATACAAAGAAGTATATGAACACAAAAAGCAGGATGCCATGAAAAAACAAGAGGAAGATCAACGCAAAGCGCGCCAATTTCACAGTCAACCAATGCCAAATTTTAAAGCATGTCATAAAAGACTGAGTAAAATACCTGTCGTGCACAAGATTACAATGCCAAAGACTCCCGAGACAATGAAGCATTGGTATGCTGATTTAGCTCGCAGAAAGGAACGCCAGGAAAGGATGCTTAAAAAGGAACAAGAAAAGTCTAAAACATGCAAACTCAAAATATTGCAGGAGCCGTCGTCTCACACCAAAAAGACTTTCTGCGTTTCTCAAACAGAGTCTAAGCGATTTGATGATCAACGTACAAAAGAGCAACTTGATACTTTAGCAGCAATAAAATGCAAGTGGGAACAAAAATTCCAAAAAGAAAACGATGAACGCAAACAACGCGAAGTGGAGGAAATCAAAGATTCGAATATAACGAGTTAAGAACAATATCACCAAACTAAACAGTTGTAAGGCTGTACGACCTTACCACCAATGCGGCCAATGTGTAATGCTATGTAAACAATTTAAAAACTTGCATTTCTACTCTGTAAAATTATACTAATAGTTTATATTTAAGCAAAAGCTGCGCTTTACATATTCTTATTATTATTATTTTAATACACCTTATACTTTATGTATGTAATATGGAATAAGAAATATATAATTATTATTCAGTAAATTTCATAATTATGTTTTTTGAATTAATTAGAAAATCCATTCTTTATTGTTACGAAAACCAATGTTAGTAACGACTACATTACCTATTACATTACATATCACTTGGATTACTCAATTATTGCTTCTGGGTTTCTTACATTTATTTTTTGGTCTTATGGATAAATTATTAACATTTACTTTTTCAGCCCATGGAGACAATTTTATAATTAATTTAATAATAATAATTAGTGTCTTGTGTGCTTTATTCAATTGTAGAAAATTCTTACAGCACCCCGCAAACATTTTTCTTGATACTTATAAGCAATTTCCTGCCAATATAGTACAAACCACTTTCATAAGAATATGTACAAATGTCCACATACATACATATATAATAGGTATGTATAAGCAATGCCTTTTGCGGCGAACACACCTTGTTATAAAGCCAATCCTTAAAAAATGAATAAAACATACACCCACCCACTCATGCATTCAGGGCACTATATACAAGAAGACGTACCAGTTTTAGCGCCCAGAAGTTCCCTCTTGCTTTGCCATATATTTCACTTTATACATTATACCATTTGGCCACGCAAGGACTCGCCTGCTTAATGCGGGGATGATCCGCGGTTCTGTTCATGTTATTAAAGGGCGCGTTTCATATTAATATACAATAGTGAAATGTCAGCGTGTGTGTGTACCATGAAGTTGACATATGCAAGTCCTACAGAACAAGGATTGGCACTAATTCCAAGCCAAGGTTCTAAATGAAAGTTTAGCTGGCATTTATCAAATTAAAGGGATCACTTGAAATCAAACTCTCAGATAGAAATGCGACAAAATAATATAACCAATTTAAAGCAGGGTTGAATTTTGTAGTGTAGTCCAAAAATATAAAACTATGTAGGTGGAATTTGCTCAAGGAGCAAAAACAAGAAAACTTCACTTGGATGAAGATTTGTTGCAAAAAAAACAAAAAAAAGACTGACTTTTTGAACCATTTGAGTATTCTATGGAAAAGAACAATCATTTCAATACCTTTAACTTATAAAATTTTCGATCCTACTTTCATTAATGCTCTCTGACTAAGTAGATATGTAACTAATTTTAGATCTTCGCACAATTTTAAGCAAATGTCGGTGAATAATAATGATAATCACACAACCTATTGCATTTTTCATTAGTAACACATTTTGTTGCCAACCAAAATAAAAGCTTTAGCCGTGATGAAAGCGTTGGCCATTGGTTAACCTGATGCTTATATACACATTAGCTGTATATAAGTTTTCACATATGTACATAAAGCTATCCTTTATATACGAAAGCGATCTATTTACCAATGCTGCGACCAACCCAGACGCTTCGCATCTCATTGGGTATGTGTATATTGTTATAACCTTTTCTCTTTCGTATTTTTGTCTTTAGCTGCCTTTTATTTCACCATTAAAATCTAGGCGAGGGTGTGTTTGGCTGTTTGTACAAAATTTACAAGCTTTTGCTGTCTATCAATGAATATACAATGTGTGTATATGGTTAATTTAAATGCAACTAAGTATTTAATTAAATTTTTGCTACGCCCTGCGCTCCGAGACGATTTGTTTGCACATAATTAAACTAATTGTGCGTTAGGTTTTTAAGGCCAATTAGCCATAAGCAGGGTGCAGCGCACAACTAAACAATAAACTTAACAAAACATCTACAATGATAATGTGGACTACGCCTCATCTTTTGGTGCATCCGCGTCTTGTTCGGATTTTGATTTGTTGTCGGTTGTTTGTGGTGTGCCCAAATCCATGGGCAATCGGTCACCCCAACGGCTGGCTCTGGCGCAGGTATATGCGGGTCTGCAATTGTTTATAAAACCAACGTTTTTATGTGCAAAATATTGCGAATAAGTTGTATCATACCTTCCATGTTTGGCAGCCGTAAAAATGACTTCCTGCAGGTTGCCGCTAGACGTGCAGGTACGGCAAATGGCATGCTTGGAGCGTACTAAAGTAGGACGAACTATTCGCGGCCATTGCTGCGTGGGATCGCTTACGGCACCTTTCTTCAATATGGCATAGCTGAAGAGCGATTCTTTACGATCGCGTCGATCATCACTGCTAAGTCTTAGAGGCGCATAAGAGACAGCAAAGTTGCAAGGCGTACGATCGTTTAAGTCACTCAAACGTGGACAGCGCAGATCGTGCGCACACTGCGTAGAAAGAAAGCAATTAGTAATCATATTATATTATAATTGTAATTGTAAAATGATACAAGAAAGACAGTCGCATATTTGTCATCTCATAGCCACTAAAAATTATATCAAAACTTACCGGAGCAAACGTATGTCCTTCTTCAGATTCATTTGATTTTAGAAGAAATCGACGTGCTTCGTTAACTAGCTCGCTACCTCTACGCGTACCCTCCTCAACAATAATCATATATCCATCACATTTGCGCCACAAATTTCGCAAAACTTCTTTGCGTTTGTTTATGTCGGGCAACTCGAACAAAGTATGTGAGATGACCACCAAGTCATACTGGGTGTCAATGCCAGGCAAAAACTGTCTATAGAAAACATTTTTTAAAGTCACTTGCTTGTTCTCATGTCCATCGCGCAGTATTAATTCGGAAATTTCATTCATTTCCCGTGACTTATCCACATTATAATACTCAAATATGCTGTCCCGCCACAGTTCGCTTGCTACCCACATGCCGGTGCCTACGCCAGAGCCAAAATCAAAAAAACTGCGTGGCGTAAACTGTGGATCACGTGTTGCTATTTCAGAGAATACACGTTTTAGCACCGCATATTCTTGTGCACCTCTTGCAACAGCATAGACAATGCCTTCGTAGGCTCCATACTCTATGGGCTTCCATGCGTAAGTGCGTTGTGCCAGTCTTTTATTTAATTCTGATTCGCGTTTGCGTTGCCAGCGCGATGCCTCCTCTTGGGTAAGTGTGGCTAAGCGTTCGAGAGGCATCTTCGCATTAACTTCCTCTATTACTTTTTGTTTATTGTTTTCGATTTCCGCAATAGTCGGTGGAGGATGCCGTGATTTGATATACTGGTTAAGCAACTGACTGTCATGCTGAACTTTTTTGATGGGATGATCGCCAACAATTCGCTTTAATGTGTCGCTTAGTTTTTGAGTTAATTCTATATGATTTTGTTTTATGATGCCGGGGTGTTTACGAGGCTTTATTGTTGCCTCCTCCAAGCCTATTAGTACGCCCGCATCCACATTCACGCTTATTTTGCTGGTAAAACGTTGTGACACTTGTAGGCTTTTTACATACACTTGTGGTATAAGCCGTCTGGCTTGGTTATTTAATGTAAACTGCATTTTGAGAAATTATTTGTAATAACTATGCATATTATGCAAAATTCAAAATAGTTTGACTATTTGGGGGTGGTAAGAGGAAGCACAAGCCGGCGGCGACCATATGCTAGGCGCCATCCCTGGCCCGTCTATCGATACTTACTATTATCGCAATTTGTTTGGGAAATTTTGCAAATTATAAAAAATGAAGACATTTTAAGATTTGTACAAATTTCCAATTGAGGAATGGATGAATACGAAGCACAAGTGAGTATTCAAAAATGGTTCCAAAATAAGCAATGAACATTTTCTTAATTTTGCAGCTAATGGCCGTAGAGCAGGCATTGCTTGCCACCAGCGATGAAGAGCAACGCTCAGAACTTATAGCACTACGTACAAATTTGCAGGAGCTATTAGCGCTAACCAGAGAAACCACAGCAACAACAGAAGAAAATGAATTGGACGACGAGTTGCAGCGGTTTCAAAATGAGCTTAATGAATTGCAGCAAGCGCCACCCAATGTAGATGAAGCGAATGAGCAGCAACAGCTGCAAACATTGAGAGAAAAATACAATGCAATGCTGGGCGAAAAATGTGCTGCTCCACATGAGCACAGCTGGGGAGCCGTAAGCTATTACAATGCATTAATCTGTGGTGTAGATGATGAAGTTATTGTGGACAGCAACGGAGTCTTAGATGTACGGCTAAGAGTGCTCTTTACAAATCCAACGCATCGTGAAATGTTGCCTTGCAACTACTATCTGGAAGGTGAATGTCGTTTTGATGAGACACGTTGTCATTATTCACATGGCGAACTTGTACCTGGTGCTGCAATAAAATCATACAATGCGCCAGATTTTCACAAGCTATCACGTAGTTGTCCTGTGTTAGCCAAGCTGCCAGATCGTCTATGGCATCGTGGACGTGTACTGTGTGTAAACTTTGTGGAACAATCCTGTCGCGTGCGTTTAGATGGATTAGAGCATAAGGAGCGCGAAAGGGACTTTAAGTTTGAGGAACTTTTTCCTTTAACCACCGAGGAAGATGACAGTCTTAGTAGCAGTGACGACAGTTCAACTGACAGCAATGATAGTGAGATTGAAGATGAATCGGATATGGACGATTTGGCGGCAGCCCATCAAGCGCGCATGGTAGAGCTGAGTTTGTTTACTTTCAAGCCAACCGAGCGGCTAGGTGCTTGGGAGAAGCATACACGGGTAAATATGCAATACTACAAATCCTTTCTTTAATTTAAAATCCTATACTATTCAATAAGGGTATCGGATCCAAGCTAATGGCCAAAATGGGATATATACATGGCACAGGTCTGGGCTCTGATGGTCGCGGCATTGTTACACCCGTAAGCGCACAAATCTTACCGCAAGGACGATCTTTAGACGCTTGCATGGAGCTTCGTGAGGCTGCCAATGGTGACAAGGACTACTTTACTGTAGAACGCAAGCTAAAACGGGCACAACGTCGCCAGCAAGTAGCCAATGAAAAGGCATACGAACGTGAATGCAAAAGAACCGATGTATTTTCCTTCCTCAATGCTAATGTTTTAAGCAGCAAGAAAGAAGAAAAAAATAACTCACGCCAGCCCAGTGACCTAAAACAACACTCGAACAAAACGCTCAATGTAGAGACAGTGCGTGTGGCTGACGATATACGACGCAAACAAAGAGACATAGCCCAGGTTAAACAGTCCTTGAATCGCAATACAGGCGATGTACAGCTTAAAAAGCGTTTGAGTGTCCAGTTGCAAATGCAACAGCAGGAGCTGGCAACGCTTCAAGCAGAGGAACGAAACTTAAGTAAAGAGCAACAAACACGCAAAAGTAAAAATAAAATGTTCGAGTTCTAGTAAAATTTGTTATTATTAATGGCTTACTCACTAATTATGACTATTGAATTCCTAAACATTAAGCAGAAAAAGAGCCTGTTGTTAATATTGCACACATATACTGCTCCAACAAAGCTTGTGCCAAGTGGGAGCCATGCTCCACAGCCAGCGCATAGGCCGTCTCACCTTGCTCATTCGTGGCACTGAAATCCAGATCTTTGGCTAAGAGTTCATTGCAAGTGTGTGGATGATTGCCTGCTGCTGCGTACATAAGCGCGGTGTTGCCAACAATGTCCATATGTGTTACGCTAGCGCCCTGATCCAAAAGGAAACGCACAATTTCATTGTGTCCTCCAGCTGCTGCTAGTAATAAAGGTGTAACCATTTCCGGAGCTTCAGTATTTACATTAGCGCCTGCAGCCACAAGTAGTTGCGCTGACACCAATTGACCATAGGAAGCGGCCCAATGAAGTGGCGTGAAGCCATTAGCGTCTTTCAGATCAATGCTTTGCAATCTAGCCAGTTCCACCTTTACTTGCTCTTCTGTGATTTCTCCTTGACCGGCTCGCTCATGAAAAGACAATGAGACTTCTACAGGACAAAATGTGGCCTCTGTATTGCCGCGCTGTAGATTGGTCAGGACTGTTGCCTGTGGGCGATAGGGCAGAAAGGCGCTTTTGCGTTTGGTAGAATTAGCATCCAGTAAAAGGCTTGAGCCGTGTAAACTAGAAGTGACACTTGCTGCAGATGATGTAAGCTCATCATCGTCAGAATTTGCATTATTTTGCAATGCACTGGCAGGCGAAACCATTTGTTTATCTTTTGTCGTTTACTTATTTTTCTGGTTTTACGACACTGTTTGGTGCTGCAAAATGCCAAAATGTTATCGATATAAGTAGCAAACTGAAAAATTGCCCAGCTGGTTATTTTTTTGTTTTGTTTTGCAGCTCGTTTCAACGTTTGATATTCAATTTAATTATGTAAATATGTTTGTCTGAGTTATTAGCGCTTTCTGTGTGTGTGTTTCATAACAAGCCTTACTGCTGCGCAGTTATATTTACACTTTAAAATTAAAATTCCCTGCACCTGTTGCGCTCATAAAAAATAATTTTCAGTGCAAGCCTGCGTGTTAGTTTGCCTTTTGTGCCCTTTACTTCACTCTTCATTGAGGAAATTTTTTGCAATTCATTTGCGACGAAGTTTATCAACAAAACACACCATTACAACAAAGTAAATGGGTAATAACGCAAGTACGAAAAGCGATGCCGACGGCAGTGAACCACCGCTTGACGGTGGGAAACATAAAATTCATCATTATCAACAAAAATCGAGCATAAGCTCAACAAATGGCAATAACAATGCCAACGATATTGGAGGCGCTGCGAGTAGCAGCGGCAGCAACAACAGTCTCAAGGTGCAACAAACAATGACAAGATCGGCCTCAGGTGCCGATGTTACCGAGAAGTACTTGACTCAGTTGGTGCCCATTGAAAAATTAGCTGAAATACTTAAGGAACAGACATCGGCAAAGTATGGCATTAATGGCATTGTGGCAGATGTTTTTGTTGTGAGTAATTAAGCGCAACAATATTTGTAACTACGCCCTGTTTTACTTGTGCTACTATAGCTATCGTGAATTCGCTTAAAAATGCTTGGAAATGTTTTGAATTTTCACGTCATTGCATTAGTATCGATTTCTTGATTTATTTGCCAAGTAAAATAGTGCGCTTGAGTAGCTCTGACGTCATTTACAATTTGTACTTACCTTTTGCAGTCACAAGTATTCCCTCAATATGTGGACTTGGGTCATCGTCTGTTTCATCAAATGCATATAAGTTCCAGGGCCACGACCAAGCATTTGGGCACTGTAGCATTTCGACAACAGTGTGAGCGTTTCTTGGGCATAATGGATGACGCTAAGGTCCTTGAATGCTACATTAAAATGTACGCGCAGGAAGATAATCCCGATTTCATAGATAAAACTGGTGTCACTCGTTTGCTACACATATGCTATACAATTGCCATGCAGCACTCTGGTAATACATTGCTCTGCACGAACGTAAGTTTTAAATTAAGCACTACAATCAACGCTCTAACATTTTTCTTTGCAGATAAATCGAACGTTTGGTTCGGTTACCAAGTCCATATTTCTATGCCACGATAGCCTTAGTCTAGGCTACGTCTGCCGCTGGTTCGAGCAGAACTTGATACGTTTGGTGCTACTTGTGCACAAATATTGTCTGCACACGTTATCCACAGCCTATCGTGGGCTAGAGCAGCAGACACTATCATGCGGCATAGAGCTGCAAACACCAGTGCTGGAACAACGCAATCCCTTTACAGATACCACAGATCACAGCGCTGTTGGAGTAACCCAACTAGAATCACTAATGCCACTTTCACAGGCTTGGCTGTTGGCAGGCGCACTGCCACCTCTGTATTCTAAGCCGCAAACCATTACGCCACAATCATCTGGCACAAAAGCAACCACATCCAGCGCCTCTACAGCCGTACAGATATTTAAGGAAAAACTCTCAATGATGCCATCACACTGGACATTGCTCTACGATTCTAATGAACATGGTGTAGGTGCTAATCGTTTTTTGCATCATGTTCTGGGCTACCGTGGCCCAACGCTTGTGCTGCTTCATACAAAGGATGATCAAACATATTGCATTGCAGCGCCCAGTGAGTGGAAGGAAACGCATTTGTTTGTCGGTGGCGAGGGTAGCTGCGTCGTACAATTGTTGCCCAAGTAAGTGTGCAATTGTGTGCTACAATTTGGAACTAACATGTTTTTGTTTTTAGATTTGTGATACTGGAGAAAAAGCCCAATATATTGTACCTAAATACGAGCATACGTGGTTATCCCAAAGGACTGCGTGCTGGATCTGACCCACGAAAACCTATAATATCAGTTGATGAACACTTTGAGAAAGTAGATTGCAAAGGCCTTGCTGCAGGTCTAAGCTCCATTGAGGTGAGTTTTGGTACAATAAATTTGAGCATCAAGTTAAAAGGCACCATTTCAACATTCTTAATGAAAACCGTGACAATGTGTTAATAGATACATAGAATAAGAAGTGACTACAAACAATCACAAACTTTGCAGTATTAAATAACGTAGATTCCGGCATCCGTAGGTTCATAAATAAAATAGGTTCAATAAAATTATATGATTTGCTTTTACGGTTAATACATTTTATTTGTATAGATTTTTTCTATGTGTATTTTGTAATAATTAAGCCATTAAGCTTTAAATATTTAACACAGAATATATATATGTATATATGTGATACATATATGCTATAAAAAGTCATAGACATATATCAACGGCAAAGTTCCAGTCTAAGCACTTAAAAAATTAACACTTAATATTGTAATGCTGTAAGTTTTAATCTGCTCTCTGTTACATGGCACACAACGCTAAAGTTAAAATTTTATTACTAACTTTTTGTTCATAATATGCAACATTACAATATTAAAAAATAAAATGCGTACTTCGGCTTTGCCAAAGCTTTAATACTCTTTCCGTAGTTATACGTATGAATTCAACTTTATTTAAAGCCAACAAATCGTTATAAAAGTTAAGGGTTATACCTTACTCATATTGTTACCTTTACTTTATATATATGTATTAGCTGCACAGCTTTATACATATTCATGAAATTAATAATTTTGTTTAATAACAAGCTAGGAAGAGCCCCGCTTCTTCGATGTCTGATTCACAGAAATATTTAAGCACAAAAAGTAACGTGCCTAAGTTTTTGTCGTTTTTTTAATTACCAGCTACGTAAAGAGTATAAAAATTTGCAAATTATATTTATTCACTACCCTTTATATGTGTTTTTAAAATAAGTCTACATTTCTCCATCGTATTACCAACATTTGACCAACAACAAAAACTACATGTATGCCATTTCTTCCATCAGGTTTGGGGCTGCGGCGATAAAACATCACGTGAGGTGCAATTGGATATTAAAAAATGGCAAATAAAGGAAGCGGAACGTCAACGCACAGTCAAACTAACAGCTGCCGATTGGATGGATCATCCGGATCGTTATTTACTCGAACTGGGCGGCAGGCAGAACTACAATAACTAAAGCAATATAAACTGAACGATTTGCGGTTTAAAGCAATATATGGTGTGCCTTTCACCGCAGCGAGATTGTTACGGGGAATACATTTACATATATATTATATTTATATTGGCGGCCGCACGCAGCACATGTTATATATGACTGGACTGAATTTTGTTTTTGTATCAATCAATTAGACTTTGATTGAGCATCGGTTTTGTTTCATACTATCAGCGAATTGTATTTGATTTGATATATGTATTGTATTTGTATTTTTGTATGTATTTTAAAACATTGTCATATGCAATGTCATTTTATTGTATTTTATTCCGCGTGTACTTAACGTCTTGTCGATTTAAACTGTGTTTTTTCGCCTTTTTGGTGTAACTTTTTTACTAATTGTATCTGCCTATATTGTGTCTAATTGAAATATCAGGTAATTTTAGATTTTCTTTGTCATTCTGTTCTGAAGTTAAATGCAAGTATTAAAAAGAAAAGACATGAAATGAAATGCTTAAAAATAAAAACAATTTACAAAACGAAATCAAAGTGTTATTAAGGTTCACAACTGTGTTTTATGGTTGTCGGAATTTTTTGCAGCGTAATTATTGCAGCTTATCAGTCTCAGCTGTGAGTACTTAAAGAACAAGTTATTTTTATTTTGTTATGATTCACGTGATTTTTATAAGCCGAATTTTATCTTGTTTGTTGGCGAAAAGTAAGACAACAATTTTGTTGATAACTAATTTTTTAATAGTCACAGGGTGGCACAAGTTCTAATTTGGACTCTTTCGCAGCTTGTGCTAAATCATAACATAAAAATGCAAAAATTAGAGGATACCAAGTAAAAGTTCGAACTTAATGACCTAATAAAACTATCTCTCTGAATAAGTATAGAGAACAAACAAAATTATGTCCATAACTAATTTTGCTTTAAATAAACTATTAAAAACTGCTACTACTTTAAGTATTATAATTTACCCTGTCACGGTTTGCATATCCGCAACAAATTTGTAGATCTAATTAGTTTTGGCGTCACGGTTTTTGTATCAAAATAAATGCATGTGGCAATTTTCGCATTTTAAACGAATCCACTAAAGAGTATGAAGCTAATACTTTTACATAGGGTGACAGGTTTATATTAAAAACGTATAAATCCTCAATAATAGAAATATAATGAGACCTTATCCTAATAAACTGAACTTTGCTTGCAATTCTACAAATCGAGATTGGGTACATGTCCGGTAGTTTCTTTTTTTATACTTTAAATAAAGACTTTTAATTAAATAATAACACAAGATAGAAAAACTAAACATATTAAGCAAAGCCAATTGAATAAATTAAAAAATAAGACATTTAAAACATATCATGTATAGTTATAATTTAATGTGTTACTTTTTGTATTAAATTTTTTTTTTACAATACGTATGTTTATTAAATAAGCTACGCCCTTTTCTGACCGGCAGTCACAAAATTCACAATTGTTTAGGTATGTATGTATATATTAATTCACTATTTTTTCACTAGGCATTATAGGTATAATTAGCCTAATCAAAGTAGCAACTACTACGTGGAAAGGGGTTTTAGTTTTCGTATAAGGTGTATGGCCCTACGCGTATAAAAATCTTTTATGTATGAAAATTGTAAAGCCTTATGCATGATTTACAACAAAGTCTAACGTACATAATTGCATTCAGTTCAAAATCTACATAAATATTTTAATGAATCCGACAAGCAAATCGAATTTTAGAAAAACAATTGATTCAAATAGCTTGGAACAAAACGAACAGCATGTACATTTTAGGCACATTCAAATTATATGAAGATTCTTTGGAATACAAATGTTTACATACATTATAAGCATGTGAAAACTAATTTAAAATCAGTTTTGATTTTTTTGTTTGTTTACAATTGAAACTAAGGCCACGATTTTATATGCTCTTGAAATAAGAGCTCTAAACGCAAAAGTTTCTCAATTTTGAGTATTTTAAATAAATCTTTTTAGCTTACTACAAAGGAATATCAAAACATTATTATATTTGCCAAATAACTGACCAAATAATAAAATAAGAAATTGTAAAAAAAAATTATACATCCATAAAAAGAAAATTGGTAAAGTTTTGTCAGTTCGCTTGTTTTTAGGTGATGTATTCTCTATCGTGTCTGCTTCTGGCTACTACTACAACTGGTCGCTGCTGTTCCTCTCGATTATCATCATTCTGCTGAGCATCTTCATCGTCGTCATCATCATCATCGCCACCTGTCGAGTTTGACCATTCGGACGCACTTTGATTGCTGCACGTGGCGCTAAACTTCAAACTGCTCGACATGCCAAACGAAACCGACAACGATGCACTGACCGATGAGGGCTCATTTATATTCTGACTAACATCTACATCGTCCCCATCCCCATAGCCCAGCACATCGTTATAACGTTGTCATCTGCCTGCGCCCAACAGCAGCGCATAGTCATCGTTGGACTCAGGTATGGGTGCAGCAGCCGCAGCAGGCCGTGGCTGCAGAAAACTGCTGCCACTAGTCTGTGGCGGTCCTACCCCGCCCAGAAAATGCTGTGGCTGAAAGTCGCTACTGCGTTCACGCTCGCGCAGATGTTGTGTATCGCGTTGACGTGCCCCCGTCGTTGATGTGGCTGTCGGATGGGAGCTTTGTATGCCTATGCCCGTAAAATTACTAGCCCTTGGCAGTTGCAGTTGTTGTTGTTGGTAGTTGCTGCTGTTTTCAAGTTCAACGGCCGCGCCTGCTATAGGAAATCGAGAGGGGTTTTGTGTTTCAGTAAGTGTGTGTAAACGATTGGTGCGTTGTTCAATGCAAACGTTGACTGGCACAATCAGGCGACTTGATGTAGCGCCATATGTGCTATTATGTGCCCTGGACCCTGTAGTTATATTACCTGCTTGAGTAGAAGCTGTAACCAGCGCTTGATCTTGGCGCTTGCTGATTAAGTACTCAGATTCGCTACTAGAGCGTCGTGGAGCTCGCGCGAGTGGTTGATAAGCGGTACGTCCTTGGAAACGACGACTTATAGAGCTGCTGACTACGCCAATGTGTTCGGTCACATCTTCTTGCATGTCTGAAATGTCCATCATGGAAAGGAAAGCACGACACCAACTATGGTTGGGATTGTTCCAATAGTCGGGTGAATTTATATGGAATGGATGATGTGGGAAGCTGTATATGTGAGCCACAGCGGCAATGAACATTTCAATGCAAATGAGAAAGTTCTGAGAGTCGTTTTATGAAACATTTTAGGAAGATTTGAAAAATAAGAATTAATATACAAAATACGAATTAAATTAAGAGCTGTGTTTACTTGCGAAGTACTATCGCTGAGCTAAGGTGACGAATGTCATTGATATGTTTACAATTTTCGTAAGCTACATGCCGCGATTTCTAAATTCAAGTGGTATATATTTGGGGTATACCAATAAATAAGCTCATAAAATGCCAACGACATGTAAAACGCAAATATACACAGGGCTATTGTACATAATAAATATTTTTGATTACTCACTTGCAGCAGCGATGCCAAATTAGCATCACCCACATCGGAGCCGAAAATTCCCTTGATAACTTTATAGTAAACGAGTATATTGAGCACCACGCCTTGACTATAATTAAAATAGCTGATTAGATATGCTCTTTGCATTCATAACTACTTGCGGGCGAACGTACAAAAATGAAAAGAACACCACAGCTTTAATGCAAAGAAATTTGGAAAACGGCTTCATGGGCCGAAGGTCTTCTTTGTTGGCGCGATAAAACAACACCAGACAGTACATGGCAACAAACTGAGAAATGTTGTTGATGACCACAATGTAGGGAAAGGCAACATTTCCGGCGAATTCACCTTCACCGTAAACACCGCTTAGCTCGCAAATACTGAAACAGATAAGGAGCACATTAATATAAGGATCAGCGCTAGTGTGCTTTTGGTGGGCTTACACTGATATTAATGTAGTTATGGGCCGGACTACGGTATACTGCAATATGCCATGCTTACAATTGTGTATAAACTCACGTCCCATGCTCCAAGGACGCATGCAACACAATGGAAAGAAATGATAGACTTGTGGCTTGTACTGCATAGTGGCCTCCAAATCTTCACCGAGATTCAAATAGTTTAACAAGTAAACCATAAAATTGTATATTACATAGGCTTCATAGCATTCACGAAATGAGTCCACATAGATCGAATGCTTTGGAAAAAACAAACCAATCCACTGTAAATAAATAAGACTTATGTTTACTACTCAGACTTTATGCGGTTTCCAGTTACGTTTGCTTGACCCACTTACCGCATTTAACGCATAGATGGGCACCATCCACAATATACGTATGATATGCTTTTGCAATATCGGTTGTGTAAAATGGATGACGTGTTGAATAATGTGCCATATTGACACAGGCACCGTTGAGAGCACAAACAAGCCACCAATTAGTATTACTTGGTCCTTACGCGTGAAACCATCCTTCAAAGAGTTTACAATCAGCAATGGCACCACAATAATAGCAAATACGACATAGGTGACTATGAGTAGTGGTCGTATCCAGATGCGCCACTCCTCGCAGAAGTGGCGTATATCTAAGCGGCACATCTGGTTCGTGCGTTACAAACGTATCGAGTTTAGTAAAAACAAACCACTAAATTGCAGACTGTGGGGTATTTTTTGCAGCTGTTTTTTTTTGCTTTCGTCACAAAACAACGACGACGACAAATCGCAGCAGCAGCGGCGATGTTATTCGTTGGCTGTTGCACTTGCCGCCGCCCCGTTACTGATAGGAATTCGTTACTAGGCTGCTGTGGCGTTTACATGATTTAAACTTTACCACTATGCGCAATATTAATATCGTTTACGTACATATCAAAGGTCTCGCGAGGCCAAAAAGTTTAATACAAAGCAATTAATGTTTATTTTTATGCAAATTCGTTGGCTATTGTTTTTCTTTTTGCAATGTAGGCGAATGCTGTGTTAGTGTGACCGCAGGTTCAAACAAAAAAATCAAACACAAGCCAGCAAAAATGTACGAAAAATACTAAAGTACATTTTGTAAAAATACCGATAAATTACCTAGAATTTTGCTTAATTTATTTTTAATTTGTGTTATTTAAAATACGATTAATCTTACGATTATGATCAAAAAGTTCCCGGAATCATCACCACGTAGCCCTCCCAGCAACACAATTTGATGTCTCTATATTTTTTGTCAAATTGCTACATCGTTTATTCACATTCTATGAAATTTTCAGCTTGATAGCTTAACATTTGTAAATTGACTACATCTGCGATTTTACGTGTTTTCGGTTTTTTCCAATTTTAAAAATGGAATTGAATTTGCAACAACGAGTTTGTATTAAATTTTGCGTTAAAAATGGTTTCAATGGTGCGACTACATTGGGACTGTTACAAAAGTGTTTCGGCGATGATACTCTGAAGAAATCAGTCATTTACCAATGGCACGAACGTTTCAGAAGTGGCCGTGAGTCTCTCAAGGATGATGAACGCAGTGGCAGGCCATCGACATCGAAAACCGACAAAAACATCCACACAATCAAAAAATGGATGAATGTAAACCGCAAATCGACCATTAAAGAAATGGCAGAGGAGTTGGACATTTCTTATGGATCCGTTCATGATATTTTGTTTAAAGATTTGGGTCTCAGACGTGTGGGTGCAAAACTGGTGCCGAAAGACCTGAATTTCATGCAAAAAAGCGACCGCGTTGACGTCGCAAAAGACATAATTTCCAAGGCTGAATCTGACCCAACGTCCATCAAACGGATCATTACTGGAGGCGAGACATGGATTTATGAGTATAACACGCGCGAAAAGAATGAGCCACTGCCCAAAAAACCATGTATTGTGCAGTCGAAAAAGAAGGCGTTGCTCACAGTTTTCATGGATTACAAGGGTGTTGTGTATCATGAATTCCTTCCACAAGGCCAGAGTTTTAACAAGGAGTATTACTGGAGCGTTATGATACGTTTGCGTGATGCAATTTACCAAAATAGACCGGATTTGTGGGAAAACAACTCGTGGATCTTACACCATGATAACGCGCCGTCGCATAATGCTATCGTTATCCGTGACTTTTTGGCTAACAACGGAACGAATACTATCCAACAACCACCGTATTCACCAGATTTGTCGCCCTGCGATTTTTTCCTATTCGATCAATTCAAGAGACCGCTTCGTGGAACGCGTTACAGTAGCCAAGAAGAGGTCATGGAAAAAGCGGAGATGGCTCTGATGGCCATACCGCAAAAAGATTATAAAAAATGTTTCGAGGATTGGATCAAGCGCTGTTATAAGTGCGTTGCAGTCGATGGGGAGTACATAGAAGGGGACAATTGTGATTTTAACGAATAATCTTGTATTTTGAAATTATGAATAAATTCCAGGATATTTTGATGACCAATTTATATACCTAGACCTATAAATGTAACGCGACATAAGTTTAGACATAGTTTTAAAATAATAATATGAATAAATTTTGTTAACAAAATACATCTTAATGTATATCCCTATTCTACAATCTATAGTTATTACTAACTTTTCAGACAAGTAGAATAAAAAAGAGCAAAAACAAGGTCTGAAACTTATCGGGCTTTCAAATTGATTGATATCAAAAATCGCGTTACAAGACGGATAAAAAGAACAGTTTTGTGTACTCGGCGATTCTTTTACCACCGAACAAAAGTATGTAAAAAGATTATTAGGAAATTATATGTAAAAAATTAAGTGTTGTTACTGTGGAAGGTTGTGACACAGGTTTATATTTTTTATCGCTAATCATAACTCATTGCCGTCAGCTGCAAGCCACATTTACTCAGAAAAAGTCATCACTGATACCGAAAAAAAATTTAAACATTAGCTCAAAAGAGTCATCACAACTAGGAAGATTTAACACAATGTTTGAGTTATGGTGCATCATAAGTTCTTGACAAAAAATCGTAGGCTCATTTATATATATCTTAAAGTTATGCGCTGACTGCGACAAACAACATGAAGAAACCGTAGAAGATTGCTTTAAGTGGTAAGTTCATTCGACTTTAGTTAGCCTCATATCTATGTATATTATAGTTTCTTGTATACATTGCACTTGATAACGCTAGATAAGAGAAAATTGTGTGCATACTGCTATATAAAATAACTCTTTTAAACATTTAATATAGTTATTGTTAATATATGGGAATATTTTAAATGTTTATTGTGCCTAATACGCCATAATGATAGAATTTACAATTAGTTTACTGTAATTAATAAAATTAGATAAAATGCACAACAATTTTGCGCCTTTTTATTAGTTATTGTGATGATGCAAAAATAATATAGCATCAATTTGACTGCCAGTCAATATAAAGCGCTTGTTGAAGTCATAAATCTGTTCTTTCAAAACCTTTTTGAAATTCATTGTCACCACACCGGGTACACCTTGATAAAGAGTAGCCAGATCACGTAGCGTGCCATATATGTGTCCCATTTTCGACCACCATTCAACTGGAGATTCGTCCAATTGTACAACAACTTCATCGCGGTATCGTTTTAAATCAGTTTCCACTGTGCTAGTAGAATCACGCTTCGGTGGATTAGGTATGTCAGCAATATCGAACAACTGTTCCAATTCTATGGCAAATATTTGATTAGCAAACTTGTATAGAGTAACCAAACAAACTACTTACTTGACTTTTTGGCACTGCTACCGATCGACTTTGTATGTGGCTCCGTCTTGATGGTCACTGTTGGAGTTGTGGTTATCGAAGTAGTTGCCGCCACTTCTGTTGGTTCATTGCTATGTTCACCTGTTGCATCGCCAAAAACTTTGTTGTATTTTTGTGTCAGCATACGAGTGCATCTCTCCAAATTTTCAATGGTTGTTAAACGATGGAATCTGGGATCTAGCAGCGCAGCGCTTGTTAGCGTGTCGTTGCCTATTATGTGAGTCTGCAGCACTGCAGCAATGGTGCGCTTAATATTCATCATAAGCGCATCATCTTGTTCAACTATGCCCAGTTTCTTGATAAGAATTTTGGATGTTATGGGCGAGAGCATGCTGCAAAGTGGAATATCTTCGCCACGCAAAGTATCCAAAGCAATCTGTACACAAAATTTAAGACTAAGCATAAGTTTTTCAATTGGTTAAATGTATAACTTACTACAAGTGCACTAAGTGCTTCTGTAACAGTCTTTGCTGCCATGACAAGTTGATCCATGTCTTCAGACCAGGATATAGACTCGGCAAAGAATTTCAAAAGCTCATATAAAGTCCATGGAAAATGTTCATTATATGATGGTAACTCGGCCACCTTTGAGCTGATCTCTGCGGAATGCCGCTGCATAATGTCCTTGACTTGATCCAGCAGCGTGGCCACCTCGTCTAGTTCAAAAACGCGTCGCAAACATTTGTCAATAACGGCGACATAGCAGAGCACAATGGGTATGTCTGAAAATGTAAAAATATTCATACATCAAAATTGGTACCAAGTATTTTTAAATGTATGCTTACTTTTCTCCTTCAAGTATGAGTGCAGTATATCTTCTTCATCATCATAGTTTAAATTGGCCAAAGTGCAGTTTGGTAAGTAAAAGTCCGAAAATAGCTCATCAAAGACCATATAATCGGTATATTCCACGGTGGCATACAATGCACTGCGCACAGTTTGATTGTCTTCATTCAAATAATTATGAAAGATGCTCAAAAAGCGCCTTTGCTCTACATTGACCCAAAGTTCAAAGGCCAGAGAGTATGGCTTCTCAGCGGTATAGTCGCGTGTAAAGTCCCCAACTTCCAAGAACTTGGAAGCATGCATTTCGCTTATCAATGAATCAATCTGTATATAAGTACAAATAACATACATATTAGTCTAAGGGACTTATCTTAGTTTCAGCCAGACCTACCTTTTGTGGTGCGGGAATGTTTCCCGAGTTTCCCATAGCCAGGCGAATGAACTCGCTGATGCCTACATCATAGAGCGTCTCAACGTTTCTCAAGTCCTTGATGACGATATCGGCCATCGCCTCAGGCAAATTGGCTATATTTGCTGGCGTATAGCTGCGCAAAAGTGTACCGACACCGCTGTTTTCAGTTTTAATAGGCATTCGTGTATAGTGCATAGCAGCTGGGGGTGCTGTACTTTTACGCTTGCGACCATATTTAATTTCACGCGGCTCAATTGTAATAGAGCGCTCCTCTTCTTCGACCAAATTGTCGGCATCGTCATAAGTGAGTGGTACCATGGTCTCATATAACATAGTTTGGGATGAACTTTCCTCTTCGGCTTGCATGGCCGCAGCGGCCAATGCAGCCTCGTCCATATCTTCATCGGAGCCATTGTCGTGATTGCGATTATTGATGAATTCCAATTTTACGCGCCTAGACGATACATTGCGCTTCGACAATGGCGGATGGCTCACATTGCGCGGCGTTTTACGCGGCGGCACTTGAATATCGTGCTCCTGGCATAAATTTCTGAACAGCTCCTTATGCCTATGTTGCAAGTGCGCCCGCAAATTTGTTGTGTTGCCGTGGTTTGTTAAAACTTTGTGGCATTTAATACATACCACGTTTTGCTTGGTAATTACCTCGTCATTATCATTGGAGGGGAAGCCGAAGTATCGCCAATAGACGCTTTTCATCTTCGGCGAATACAGTTTCGAGAAGTTGAGCTGTGAAACATCTTCGAATTTAAGCTCGGTAATTGGATTGCTGATATCCTCAGTCATATTGGGGCTCTATGTTTTGTTTTATTTAGTGGCGATGGCGATTTATTGGTTCAATGCGAAAAATAAGCGCGCAATTTCTCGATTATAGATAGTCAATAAATAGTTTTTATCTGTATCAGAAAGTACAGTTCAGAGTTGCCACGCGACACTGTAGGCAATCGATTGAGTAAATGCTCCAATATAATTTGTAATACTCGCGAAAAACATCAAAAATATATTTTTAGACATTCAGAGTGTAATGCAATGGTTGATTGTACTATTTTTAATGCTTCAGCAGAGAATAAATGTTTCTTTACGCGTAGTTTAGTTAACACTGATTGCATCACCAATCGATAGCTGGGGATTTTGTGTATTCGACAAGGGAAATTTCCCTTGGGACATTTTAATTTCATGATATGGCGTGAAGTTGGTTGCGATTTCCTTTTTGATTAGTTGTTGGGAAGAAAAGGTGCGTGAATTTTTTGTGTTGCACAGAAATAAATAAAATTAACACACAAACAATATGTAAAATGATAACATATATACCGCATAATGTTCAATAATTCCAGAACAATGCTATGTTATAAAAATATTGCAGCAATATGTGTATTTATGTAGCTAAAATTAGCAAAATTCGCTAGCCACGTGGTGTGCGGCAGCAGCTGCAGCTATTGTGCACCAGCAGCGCTATTTGGTTACTATCAGAGTTAGCGCTAATCTGTTTTGTTTTCTTTTTGCAGCCTATAAAAAACCGCCAAGATGGGTAAGGGTAATAATATGATTCCAAATCAGCACTTCCACAAGTGGTGGCAACGCCATGTGCGAACGTGGTTCAATCAGCCTGCGCGTAAATTCCGCAGACACCAGAACCGCGTCAAGAAGGCCAAGGCTGTTTTCCCACGTCCTGCCAGTGGTCCTCTGCGCCCCACGGTCCGTTGCCCCACCATTCGCTACCACACAAAATTGCGTACTGGTCGTGGTTTCACTGTGGAGGAACTGAAGGTAAAAGTTATTAAAGCTTATTGGCATTGGTTAAAAATAACAACTATCTTGTTTTAAACAGGGTGCTGGTTTGACTCCCGGCTTTGCCAAAACCGTTGGCATTGCGGTCGACCGTCGTCGCAAGAACAAGTCTTTGGAGTCGCGTCAACGCAACATTCAGCGCTTGAAGGAATACAGAAGCAAATTGATTCTGTTCCCCATTAATGAGAAGAAGATCCGCAAGGGTGAATCTTCCTTGGAGGAATGCAAATTGGCTACCCAACTTCGTGGTCCAATTATGCCTCTTAAGAAGGAGGAACCTGTCATTGAGTTCCGTGAAGTCACTAAGGACGAGAAGAACTTCAAGGCATTCGCTACTCTGCGCAAGGTGCGTTTGCTAGAAAAATATTTATTTTTATATAGATTAATAATTAAATCATTTTAATTATTTGCAGGCTCGTACTGATGCTCGTCTGGTTGGCATTCGCGCTAAGAAGGCAAAGGAAGCAGCTGAGAATGAGGAGGGTGCCAAGGGTGATGCCAAGAAGGCAAAGAAGTAAATCGCCTTTAAACCTGATAATTCTGTCTACAATAACAAAAACCAGAATAAAGTTTTAGTTTTTTCATAAACATGAATGGCTGGGTTTCTGTTAAAACGATTGTTCTGTTTTTACTATTCGTTATCGTTTTAAATCGATACTTATTGCTTGCAAATCTGAAAACGATAAGCAAAATTTACAGTTACTTAAAAAATGCGCGAAAAAATGGCTTTGTTTATTTTGTGTTAATTGTAATGCAAATTATTTTAAAATAATACCCGAGATGTAAATTTATTCGTAGCGAAACATATTTGCTTTATCCAGTTGTTATAAGGAGGCAATACAAAATGATTGAAGCCTTGTGGTACATTACGTGCAACACATCTATTTGTATATTGGCAGAGGACTGCAGCAAACCAAGCATTCTAAATAAGTTAACAAACTGCATTTGAGTATTGTTTTGGACATAATTATATGTATATAGATAGCCGGTAAGCTAAAAATATATTTAATTCTAAGTTTTTTAACATATTCTTGTAAGATCTACTCAGACGCCTACTTTAAATGTGCATGGATATGCAAGTATGTACGTACGTTTCTCAACCAAGATACGCCTTGGATTGACAACTTCTTCCGATGGAGGGGGAAAAAAAAATCTGCAACTAAAGTTCCTGTACCCGTGTCCAACAAATGTTATGTCAAGGAAAATTAGAGGCCGTAAATGTAATCGGCCTTCTGTAATGGGTTTTTGGTTCTTAAAGACAAGGCCTAAAACCATTAAATGTAGCCACCACGGAGAGAGAGTCTAAACGAAACAAAAAATGATTTTGGACACTACTATATTCCGTTCGTGTGCCGTCATAAAAGTAATTGAAATCTGGAAATGGATAAATATGTATATTAAATCTACTATTTGAATCATTTCCGACTTCCTATCCATTTGTCAGAAGCGATGGCCTTTGTTCATGTTAAATTATATTGCTTAGTATAAAGCATTTTGTATCATATATTTTTAAAAACGTTCAAGTTGCTGGTTTAACTCCATGCCCAGGGGCCGGTGTAATAGAAGGGCCAGTACTTTCCCCATGGGCTCTGGTTTTCTCTCTACGGCCTTGTATGCACATATATGATTCTGATTGCAAGATTGTTCGTTTTAAATTATTGTAAAATATATACATACATATCTCTAAAAAGTGGAAAACTATTCAAACTTCGCCACAAAATTTGTAATCCATAATTTTTAATTCAGCGTATATTGTTAACTTTTACTACCAGCTGCCGTGAAATCTGTGTCAATTGGAACGTGTTCTCGTCATCATGTGATAAATGTGTTTTAGCCTTTGTCCAACAAACTCCTTGGGTATGTCTTATAGAAAGTGAAACGCGCTTCCTTTAATCCCAACATTTTCGTAGCGCACATAAGATCCAGGTAAAAGGCAGAAATTGTCACAGTCGAACTGTCGACAGCTGTTTATTGAGTTAGGCGTGCCTTTTGTTCACCATGTTTTTGCTTGTTTGTTTCTTTTCCATGATTTTACGTGATCTTTTGTTTCGTCCTTCTTTATGCTATTTAGACTATGTTGCGGTATTGCAAGTCGCTAAGCTAGTCCTGGTTACAAACTCAACTGCATCACATGTTTATCCAACAGAAGGGAGATAAATTTATGTGCAACTTGGTAGCAGCACATTATTTATAGCCATATTCTTTTGTTCCTTGGTCTGTTTTTCTTCTATAGTATCTTGCCTCCCCAGTTTAGGTATCCTTGTTTATGAAATTTGGCAACGTGTCTTTTAATGAGGCGTTTTTTTTCGGAGTCATATGTCGTGTTCTCATTAACCTCGTTTTTTCATGGAAAAGGATGCTGACTTGATAAATGTTACAGGGAAGCTGCGCCAACATATTTAACTTAGTTTTGGATTTCGTTATAGTCATAAGAAAAACGTATAACTATTTGAATAGTCAAAGTAGGTCACAAGCGGAATGCTAATAATGCTATCGAACTGCTTTTCAAAGATGGGAGTATTAAACACGTCACGGCCTTATATGGTTTTGTATCCTTTTGTGAAAATTTTTGTTAAATAGGGTTGGCATTTCGGCAATTATAGTTAAATATTACCATTACCCTTTTGCCCAAAAGTTCAACTACATAAAACGTATTGGAAAATAGAGTCAAGTTATAAATTTTTCCCGCACGTCTTCCACCTGCTTTACACCAAGCCTTTAGCAATTATCTATTTAGCCACTCAGAATTCAATTCAAATAATAAGTAATTAATGTAAAAATATATAAATTTCAGAATTCGGCTGCAATTTCTGGACCCATAGATCATAAAATCAAGCTCATTTTAAAATTATATTCCCGTGGTGTTCCCGTCCCTACGCTACTTTATGTGGAAATCACACAAATATCTTGGCTGCAATTTCTGGACCCATGGATCATAAAATCAAGCTCATTTTAAAATTCTTTTCCCGTGGTGTTCCCGCCCCCTACGCTACTATATGTGGAAATTATAAATGTATCAGACAATCGCTACGATTTTCAAGTTTGCCGCCCCGTGGAAGCTTTGCTACAAAATTTCGCTTAAGAGGGCTTCTTAGCAGCAGTCATGCATGTAAATTCATGTCCAACTCATTCGACCTATAGATCATAACAGTTGCACTTTATAACCTTTATGTCAAAACACTTAGCTGCTTCATTTACGAAACCCTTTAAATTCAACCCACTTGACATGCAAACACATGACCACAATTCATCTAGAAATTAGAATCACTTGCTAACCGCATATAAGATTTATGCCACTCTAACATATGCAAAAGCAAAACTTTCACTGCATAACCACAAAAAAACCAAAAACATGTAAAAAAGGGTTGCAGCATCCATCCATAACAAAGGAAAAAAAACCACCATCCAAGCAACATATTCAAACGACCCAATTCAATTATCGGGTTGCGGATGCTCACAATGAACGCTCTCAGTGACACCAGCCCGCACCTTGAACCTTGTTTATGCATTTCACTGATTTTTATTTCATTTAACCTTGTTTTCGGAGTCGTTGGGCGTTGCGCAGTTGGCCTCGACTCTGTCGCTTGTTTCTTGTCAAATGCATTCAAATTTTTATTATTGAAATTTATGAGCGCAAAAGTGATTTTCCACATAGTTTTTCCAGCCAACCCCCCCAGTTTTTTTTTTCGTATCTTTTTGTCATGTTTATAGCACAGTTCTGGCTTTATGCTGGTGGTTGGGATTGGTGGTTGAAGCGGTAAACAAGGAAACTACTGCAGCACCAAATATAATTGGCAATTGTTTTTCTATTTTTGTGCACCTTTTGGTGGCAGTTGCAGTTACCAAGTAGACAACTTTTTTTGCAACATGTGTGCGGCAAGCAAATCAAATGCAGATTTCATTTTGTGGCTTCATTTAAATGTGATAAAAGTGTTATGCTTAAGTTTCACAGAGGGAAAACTTTATTTAATTTTAAATGAAATTCAATTTTGTGCATTTTTAACACTAATTCAAATTTATATTAACTCTAAATGCTTTAATTGAGTAAGCCGAGGGCTTTAGTTTGAGTTACGTGTTAAATAAATATGGTATATGGAAATTTCGGATCAGTTTGCACCTCCAAATCCGTCATGCATGCAGGTACCACTTGAAGAATGAATATTCCTCGGATTTACTCTCATGTTTATAAAGAAATATGTGAGGGAGCTCAAAGTCAGTCCTGACAACTCTGCTCGCAGTGACTAGTCACTTTTAAATAGGCAGCCACTAACCTAAAGAGGAGACGCCTTTTGCAGCCGCTCATTCTGAGTACAGACGCTACGTTATGGATCGCCACATGATCGCGAAGCTATGATTCGCTTTAGCACAACTAGCTAGCCCCCAGAACGGTTGTTCAGGGGGTTACCCAGAGGTTACTTGATTTGGAAGTTTGTGAGCTGCTTGGGCCGTTCAGCAGCGTTCTGTATAATCTGCAGTTTTACAACTTTTAATTTTTAAAAGCTTTTAATATACAAAATATTATTGATTGGTTGCATACTCTTTCATCCACAGATTTTTAATTTGCTTAGGTTTCGTTACTCTTCGTAAAAACTGTGGAAGTGATTGCCAACAAACTGCAACTATATAGCTTGTCTCGATTCTTCGTCCAGTATAACTCGCTAGTCTGACCCAAAAATGATTTAGAACTTAACTGGGTTAGTGCGTTGCTTTTCAACCAAAAGTTTATCAACATAATTGCTGAAAGCATTTGTAAACCGACTGAACAACACCAACCTAACCAACCGCTCCCCTTAGTAGTTGGTTAATCTGCATATACATTTGTG
Organism: Chymomyza amoena; assembly: GCA_037043745.1. Classification (NCBI taxonomy): domain Eukaryota; kingdom Metazoa; phylum Arthropoda; class Insecta; order Diptera; family Drosophilidae; genus Chymomyza; species Chymomyza amoena. The sequence goes on along the minus strand of JBAMAX010004332.1, from coordinate 478,954 downwards.
CGACATGTGAAGTGTCATTCCAGTGGCTTCCATGCCGCATAAGTACATACATATGTACATATATGTGTTTGTGCATGGTTAGTACTTGGCCGTGCATATGTACACACATACATATGTGCTGTAGCATAAACGCAATCAGTGCTTAATGATCCATAAAGCAATTGGATTAGTGCGTGCCTGCCAGGCAAATTCAATAGCAGGAACAGGAGCAGCAATGCCTGAAGGCAATTTCCCTTGAAAGCTGAGAGCAATATTGTGAACGATTAGCATTTCAAAAATGCTCAAGCAGAATTTAAGCTACTGTAAAATCGATTAAAAACATATGCAAATTTTCAATAATCTTCACATGATGTGCGTTTGTTTTGTGGTTGAGTCATTTAATGGCGCATTTAAAGAAAAGACTCTGGTATTGATAAAAAGATGATTAATTTTAAAATTATTTTTTATTGAATTGAAAGTTGTTAAGATTAACAATTTACTCACTGTTTTGTCTTGATTCTTATTGAAGAATTAGTGACATTTGTAAACCATTCCAACAATTAGTAAAGTCCAACAAAGCCTATACATATATATTTATAATATTTTCATTAAATAAATAGTTCTTGCCTTTCCTCATTACTAATTTATTCCAAATTTGTTTACTTTTTCTCCATAGGAAACATGAGAGACCTGAAGTTTGAACATCGTCTTGGACAGGGATCAAGCTATGTCACCTAACCGAGCATCTGTTTGGAAACTAGGTTGTGTTTTTCTTTATGCAATAACAACTTATTGTGGGACTACGGCCTGTCGTCATCTAGGAGATTCTGGGGCAGCTGGTGAGGATTTTTTGATACGTTTGGAACTTCACATTATTATTAAGAGTACTATGCATTACGAACACTCAGCTGGTTTTTAGAAAGCCTAGTTATAAAAAAGGTTAACATTTTTATAGTTGTTCGATTATATTTTTGTTTCTCATTGCTAATTTATTCCACATTTTGATTCCTTTTGTCCAAAAGCATGACAGAGTAGACTTTTGGCAGTGATAACAAACAAAAATGGAAACTAAGTTGTGAAGAGATTCTACTTTTTTTATTGTGCAATAACAACTTGTTGTGGGAATACGGTCTGGCGTCGTCCAGGAAATCCTGCAGCAGCCAGTGAGGATTTCTCGATGCGTTTTAGCTTCAGTAGTAAAAGCTTTCCGACCGAAACTTGGAACTTCACCTTGTTGTTAAGAGTACTATGCCATACGAACGCTCAACTGACCTTCAAACGCCTAGTTATAAATAAGGTTAAAAATTGTATACTTTTTCAATTCTATTTTTTTTGTAATCGGTTTATACATATTGATACCTTTTATCATAGGAAGCATGACAGACCATGTTTCACCAACGCTGCAATTCCTGGAGCAATTGGCTAGGATTTTTCGATAGTAGAAACTGTCCTGTCGAAACTTGAAACTACGACATGTTATTAAGGGGTTAGGCCACCTTCACGACCAAAAATCAATGCATATATTAGGGATTTTTTTTTAATGAAAATCGAAGAATGTTGAGCATATTCATAAATATACATTAGTGTGTTTATTGAAAATTTCTCAATTTTTGAATGGAAAAATAACGTCAGTATAGTCATTTGAACGAAGCCTCTCCAACAGGTCAAGTACAACTGGTACGCAGTGTAGTGGGCACAATTGCAATGAACTAAAACTATAAATAGGCCATTAGCTATAGAACAACGTAGCATTTTGTTGAAATTCTGAATTGTCTGAAAACTGCGAAGGATTCCGCAAAAAATCGAGTTTTCATCTATGTTTCTGATTGTTTTATTCAAAAAGAGTATTCCTTCCAATTTGAAAATCCTACGTCACGCACAAGCTGATGGATTTACAAAAATTTTGTTTTAAAAAACATTCAAATCAGTCAAGAATTGAAGATGTAGCCCTGCACACCATTTTAAAAAACGTCGTTTCGAGAAAAAACCGTTTAAAGTATTCGAGCACGACTGCAACCGCTTTTCCGCATGGCTTCAAGTGTCAAAAAGTCATTTTGCCGATCGAATTGTTCTAAATTAATATACTTGGTGTATTCTTAAGACTATAAGGTAGCATTTCGAGGAAAAAAAAACGATTTTCCAAAAGTTAAGAATACTATGCTGTGGAAAATTTTAAGTATTTTATTTTATGAGTTTTTTTCAACATACATAAGTTCGGCTTGGGTAATTGAAAAAACTGTGTTTTTGCCTGAACTTTCTGTAATCTGAATTTTTGTAAAAATTTAAGAAATCTCGTGTTAATATCTTAACTTTTGGAAACCCCGCAACAGTGCCTATGCTCCGTCTTCATTCATTTCAAGAAAAGATTGCCTTTAGTAATTTAAATGTTGACAGCTTTTCCCCCAAGCCCCCTTCGTTAAAATTTTGTATGTGAATCATTTTATCCATTTAAAATTTAAATTTTAAATGCAATTCATGTTTATAAAAAAAAATAGGCCATAGGTTTCAAATTTAAATTTTTATATATATTGTTACAAATTTTAATCGTTAAATATATATTTTTTTAGATAACTGAATAAAAAAGTGTTGATGCTTTAACTAATGGAATCCCCGAAGTGAATTTTACGCCCATCTTGCACTCATCTTGGCAGCACTGACATCCGTTTCGATACTAGACAATATTACAACACAACCATGGAGAACACACGGTATTGAGGTATTTCTTTTTTAAGTCAATCCATTTTAATTATCGTCTCTTTTTAGTTCTTTGCTCACTACCAACTAAGAGATTCACGTCAATCTGAACATCGCCTTAAGCCCGACCCTGGTACATACAATTTTAAATGACTTAATTTAGTTCAACACTATCCCGTGTTTTGCTTCATTTCCACTTTCCAACCCATAATAAAGGCACACGCTCCATATTTGTATAAATATTATTCCAATTTGTTGACTTTACACGCAAGTCCATTTAAGTAATGTTATTTAACAAGAACCAATGCATAAATAATTTACTTCAAAGTTGTTGTTGCTTTAAATAAAGCTACATAAATTAACAAAACTTAAACTTAAGTGCAGTGACATGCAAAACAGTGTGTAATATACTGTGGCACAATGCCCCAAAATGTTGCAATTGTAATTGTTGCCCCCGTTGTTATGGTGTCCGCCTCCCATATGTGCATGCAAATTGATTTGTGCTGCACTTTCGTGCCGTTGGGCAATGCAAAACGCGTCACGTCAACGCCAAAGGACATTCAACTTTCAACCGAGTGTTACAAAAGTAGTAACAATCGAAATTGTTGGTTTATGTAATTTACAATTTTTCATGCCAATGTCTGAATGGTTCGGTTCGGTTCCTAACCCTCATCCAACTCACATCTCTGATGCTGCCTCATTTGCATTTTTTTTGCCAATTATTTTCTTTGCATATGCAAATTCCATGGCAATTGTGTTTATTCTAATGCGATTTTGATATTTCGCGCCCATTTGTTTGATTCGGCTTGCAATTTGCATTCTTTACGATTTGTTGCTAGTTTTCTGCAACCTTCATTGATCACATAATCGACTCTAGATGCTTTTTGAATTGGCCATAAAAAAGCAACAGACGGTCTAGGTAAGTGTTCTGGAGTACTACTTGGGGTATAGTGCTTGTATCAACATGAGGGTCCTTTTAATTTAATGCGCTTTTTTATGGCGTGCCAATTTTTGATAGATGAAGCGTGAAAATGTTTTGGGCAGGGAAAATTATGAAGTGTCTACTTGATATTGTTATGGTTAGATTGGACTAGACGACCTGTACCTAGGGCGTGTTCATATTTGCATATTTGATTAATTTGTTTGGTTTTTTTTTGGATAGTTTTTATGGCAAAATAATAAGCATTTATTGTGAGCTGAGGGGGAAATGCATTTTTTGTCATAAAAAAAAGTGGGAAAGAGCAAACTGAATAGCTTAGTTAGGTTGTTGTTGACCCACAAAAGAGAGCAATCCATCTGTTAGTTTTGCATTTAGAAAACGGGTGTGGGTAAGTGTTTAGTACGATTTTATACAATGTTTGAAATAAAACCAAATTTTCATATAAGAAACTATTCTTTTGAGTAATTGGTAAAATCCGAGGCAGATAAAATGTTTCAATTTATCGCCAAAAACTAAAAAATGATTAGGCTCCCAGATCTTGTTATACTAATAATTTATGAGAACTTGATGCTAATTTAAAGTAAATAAATAAAACAATATTTTATATATTTCAGTTCATATGATCATAGATAAATAAATGAGTTTCTAGTCGTGTTTGGCTTAAATTTGCGTCATAGAAATGTAGCAACAATGGAAATATACAAAATCAATTCCCATGTGAAATTTGAAGTCTGTAAATACGGAAATTTTTGCGTAAAATCCTAAATTGCAATTGATGAAAGGACGCCGAAACAAAATGTGAGTAAGCAGTAGCAAATAATATAAAAGGTTTTTCAATAACAGCGCTACAAAAGTTTTTTTAATTAAAACAAATACGGTTTTGGATATCAATGAAATTCTTTATTCCTGTGAAAGCACATTCGATGCCATTTTGTATGGAACTCGATTTCTTTTGCTGGTCCAGACGCTGAACCCAATTTTCGACGGTTTTCAAGCAAAAATCGGCCGATACTGCTGCAATTTCATGTTCGATATTCGTACGAAGTTCATCAATCATCGCTGGATTGTTGGTAGACCATAGACTTGACGTAGCCAGACAGGAAATAGTCTAACGGCGTCAAATAGCACGACCGAGGCCAATTGGCCGCCTCGTGAGATAATACGTTCACCAAACTTGGTGTTCAATAAATCGATTGTGACATTCGCGGTGTGGCTTGTGGCGCCGTTCTGTTGAAACCACATATTGTCCAAGCCTATATCATCCAATTCGGGCCAAAAATATTCGGTTATCATTGAGCGGTAGCGATTCCCATTCACAGTAACGTGCCGGTCTTGATCATCACGGAAGAAGTACGGCCCAATGACGCCGTCGGCCCATAAGCCGCACCAAATCGTAATTTTTTCAGGATGCAATGGTGACTCATACAGTACGTGTGGATTGCTGCCTGACCAATAACGCATACTTTGCTTATTGACGAAACCATTCAGTCAGAAATGAGCCTGAAGATGAAAATCCGGATCATTTTCAAGTTGTTGCTCAGCCCATTTCACGAATATACGACGCTTCTGGGGTCATGCGGCTTTAGTTCTTGCGTCAATTTGGTCTTGTAAGATGTAGGCCAAGTTTTTTTTCGCAAAATTAGCCACAACGAAGTCACCAAACGCTTGAGAACGACGTGTGAGAGACTGATTTGGGTCTTCCTCAATATTCTCGACACTACGGTCACTTTTTTGTCTCACAGGCACGGGAACATTTTGTAATGTGCCTGTGAATTCAAATTTTTCCACTAGACGCTCAATTGTTGATCTGGCACGACAATTATGACGACCATAAATTGGACGTAGTGCTCTTAAAGTTGAGGCCCATGATTCCGAATTTCGTTAGTAAATTTTAATAATTTCGACTCGTTGTTAGATCGTATATGTTTCCATGATAAAACATTACTGAAGAGAAATGTCAAGAGAGCGGGAAAAATTATGGCATCGTTTGCTGTCCCTATCGGTCTTCTTTTTTAGCGTCTCTATTGGAAAACCCGATATAACAATATTTTATATTTTTCAGTTCACATGAGTCTGGAAAGATGAAGGAGTTTCTAGTCGTGTTGGGTTTAACTTTGCGTCATTGAAATGCAGCAAAAATTAAAATTTCGAAAATATTTCTAATATTAATTAAGCCTGTAAATGGAGAAATTTTTCCGTAAAATATTAAGTTGCAATTGATGAAAGGACTCCTAAACAAAACGTGAGTAAGTAGAAGATAAAGCATGTGAAGTACCTTCTGACAAAATTTCTTGCTTTAAGCCTTTTTTAGAGTGCATCGACTGGCTTAGGTGGACACACGAGCATGCCCTAATGATAAAGATTTAATCGGTTTCTTTGGACGCAATGATTATGCTGATGATACACATTCTTTATGAGATGATAAGATGTTTTGTAGTGACATTACGCACCGTTTGTAATCCCTCAGGTTAAAAAATAACTAAAGTATTTTAACGATTTGAATAATTAATAAAAACTACTCTTTCAGCTAAACGATTTAAATAATCTTGGCTCGAAATAAATGATTTGTGGAGAGGTCAGCTGTCAACTGCTAAAAAAGTGTCTGGACAAGTTTTTATCAAGAAGTTTTTGGGCGGGCAGTTCTGTTGTTACTCAACACATCACCAGGGAAAAATTTTATTTAAAGCACAGGAAAAATTTGTGTGAAACATCTAACAAAGGCTACATTAGTAAGTGACCTTGCTTACTTACTTATGAACTTTTTTAAAAGAACATTTTCTTGTTTTCTTAAAGTTGGCCGCGTCCGCCCTTAACGTTCGCATTATTTTATATTTAACATAAGTGAAAAGTCCTGTCAAACTTCTTAAGCTGCAGCAAAACACAAAAATCTCGCTTAGAGAACTTTTAAAAATGAACATATCGAACAAATTAAGTTTAAATGAAGATGACGACACACCCAGCTTTTAGAAAACAGAAAAGTTTCAAAATTATGATTTTTTTTTTATCAGCTGCTTGCTGTTCAATTTCTGATTGATAAGTTGCCCAACCCGAACCTAACAAACGCACACATGTTAACTTTCCAAAACCTAGAAGATATAAAAAATGTTCCACTGACGTTAAAAGTTTAAAATGGCCACGGATCAAACAATTATGTTGGTCAATTCATAAAAATGTTCACAGTGTCATAAAAAATGATATCCCAACTTTAAAAATCGAATCCAAATCAATTTCGTGCCTTGAACAAATCGATTTTCGGTTATTAAGCGTCTCACAGTCATTAAAAATTTTGACAGTTTTTTGACAATTTATTGATACTACGGAGCTACACGCGACAAATAACAACAATCAAGTAGTGCAACAAAAACTGCACCACAGAGGCAAAACTTTTGACCTGCACAAATTGCCAAAAGGAAAATAAAAAAAAAGTGGACAAATGTTTGCCCGGCTGTGATGGAGTATCCATCCCATTCGCATCTGCAATTTTCAAGTGGCAAACTCGCGCAACCCTCCTGCCGCGTGTTAATTTGATTAATTGAAAGTCAGGCGGCGGGAACGAACCAACTTTTCGGGGTGGCTCGATTTCAGGCCCACGGCGTGATTAAATGATCGTTTGGCTTGGTCACAAGGGCTGCGGTTGGTGGTTCTGTGGCCGGCCTCTCTCTCTCAAGTAGCTCTATTGTTGTTACATTAACAGGTTTAGACAACCCTAGCAATTGGCTTATCTGACAGTTTTTTTTTTATTTTTTATGTATACTTTTCAAAATTTAAATATCGCATTACATACAGACACTTGATTTTTAAGCGGTTGCATTCAAATGTTTCACTTGTTTTGCCAAATGGGCGGGTGGTTTGGGTTTGGGTTGGTTGGTCTCTGGACAATTTTCTAACATGTGTTTTTTAGTATAAAATTTAAATCTGTTGTAGTTTGTGTGATGATTATGCGATAAAGTGAAATTTGTTGGACAGGCGACTGTTGGGACTTGGACAGTTGCTTAATTGTTTAACGCTTGAAGAACTTTTCAATTGCTTTTGAATTTAAAATGGCGTCAAATGCTTGTGGGAAATGCTGGCAAAGTGGTTAAAAGTTTAATTTCGTTAGTTTTGAAAAAAGTTTAATAGAGAAAAATAGTAGTATGATTAACAAGTGTAGTATTTTAGGTAGAAATTCTAAAAAACTTGCCATTTCCCAATATTAATTAAAATATTCCCTTAGACAAACAAACAAAAACGTTCTTTGAACGCTCTCTCGTATGGGAAGCTCTATGATATGCTCAAATGATTTTGACAATATTTAAGTGCTTGGGATCTCTTCCCAATCCTAAATTTGACTACGGCATAATTTTGGTTACAATGGACCAAAAACATTCTTTTAACCGATCTTTCCTGTTGAGGGTTATATGATATGTTCAAACGATCTTTTGATAATATTTGGTAAAGTGTTTGGGAACTCTAATTAACTTCCCAATCCCAAACTTGACTATAATATATCGAAAAACAAAAAGAAACTTTTGTTTTTTTCGAGATGTTTATAATCCGATATCGAAAAATAAAATTGTTTTTCATGACATACATAAGTGGTTTCTCTATTCTTTACCATCTCTGAAAGCTCATGAGGACGAAGAGACATCCTGGTCGTATTTTGGATAACTTTTGGATGCCTTCGTTGTCTCCTCCTCTATCTTACACATATTTTATACTTTTTAAGAATTTTTTAGACGTTCTTGAGGACGGACAGACAATCGGGTATATCTTTACCGGCTACTCTAGTTATCCTGATCATATTTTAGGTAATCTTAGGATTAATTCGGCGTCTCCTTCTCTTTACCTTACATATATTTTATACTTTTTAAAAAAGATTTTGACGTTCATGAGGTTAGTGTACATAGCCTCAAATATCTCAAAATCCTGACGTGATTCTGATTTGACTTCGGATTCAGATTCTACGCAGCAAATTACTTCGAAAATTACCCTTAGCTTTCCAACAACTAAACCATGTTGACCTGTGCTATCGAAACCATTGAAAAGCCTTTGCTTTATGCCACGTTTCATAGCTCCTAACATCCACTCCTGATGTCAACTTGTATTGTGACTATGATTTCGCATCAAGCTCCAATTGAAAAGTGATTTTGAATTTTTCCTTCTGGCGTCTTAATATGCATTTCCATGAATTTCCGTGCTATGTAGAAACCCTATTTTTAAATCGGTAGGATAGCCTCCGTATAAACGAAATAAGAGGCTATCCAATCCCAGTTTTAATATATGAATTACAAAATCAATAAAAACTTTTATCCATCCAAATGTCAAAAATGTTTCCTTAAAATTAAACTCCATGATTAATTGAGTCCATCTAGCTCCTACTCATTTGGCTGTGGGTTGATCGCTGATTGGGACCTATTTCCAATCTATGCCCGAATTAGCCAAAAGTATTTTCTTTAATCCTCGTCCCTACAAAAACTTTAATCCGCCATTTTCTCCACTCGTGGGCAATAATTTCCAACGCCTTAAAATAAAGCCCTCTAGCTCCTTCCGTTTGGGGCATTAATATTTGTATTTAGTGCCCCATAAGATCAAGGGTATATTGGATTTGTGGAGTCTATGGCAGAAGGAAACATGGCAGATGACTATTAGTTCTTTAAAGCTAGACGTTTGCAATAACTTTTATAATAATATTCCCAACTATTTTGTCAGTCGCCTCTATGTGGAGCATGGGTATCTCTAACATATTAATAACTAATCTAAGAGAACAGGGTCCTATAACCTATATGCGATGCCGAACGGCGGCGTTTTGAATTAATTAAGATTTTTTGGGCAAATAACTTTAGGCAATTAAGCTGTCTGTTTATAAGAATACCTAGATTTCAGAAAGTTAGAGGCGATAAATTTCATTTCAGAAGTGCATTTGACATACGCAAGAGACGTTGGTTAATTTGTCCTCCTTGTCCTCGGGATAGATTTCAGTAGCTCTCTGAAATGTTTGCCTTGTATATAAGTATATTCCCTTATCTTGTGTCCTTTGCAACTTCACCAAAGCCCTATCCTTGTGACACTGTAGACACACTGAAAAGCCCACAAAACACCTTTAAACTTTTTCTTACCACAAACCCGACAGCAAAAAACCTCACTGAGCACACTTTTACACCTGTGGCAACCGCAAAGGACACTTAAAAGTCACTCACTCCTCTTACCACAAAAAAATGTAAAAACCACCCCAATTTTGTGACGACATTGATACACTATAAATTTGCTTTGCAGTGTCCCAACCCTTTGGTTTAATTGCGCTGGCATATCATTAAAATCGTATATAGTAGTGGTTCCATATAGGGATTGCATAAAAAAGCCTAAACTTGACAATGACAGCAGTCCTAAGTCAATGGTTGTATAACATGCATAAATTATCTGTAACTGTAACAGTCGCACAATATTTCACTTCATTAACGTAACGCCAGGGTACGGAGTGTTGGTTGGGTGCAGCTTAACCCTTTGCTGGACAAGAAGCAGCCATATGCAAATAATGCTGCATCATTAGTGCGTGTGGCAGTGGTAACATCATAACAATCAGTGCAGTGCATAGGCAAAGGGTTACAAGGAGCACGTGTACGCATTGTTGTCATTGTGGGCAATGGCTGGGAACTTTTGGTTTTTGCAAAACCTGCAACATCTATGCCAGGGTCATGTGCTTGGCATTTGCATACACCACACACACGTGTTTGTTCACAGCGATTTGTTCTGTCCAAGTTGTTGCAATGCAGCTGGAAAATAACTCAAAGCTAATTGTTATCTGTCTTCGGGGAGAGCCTGTTATCCCTAGGAGACGCGTTGCAGATAGCGGATAGCGAATAGCGAACTTGTTCAAGATTTGGTTGGTAGGAGAAATATTAAATATCTGCCGTGAACCACACAGGACGGAGCAGGACTCCGTTACATAACCAACCTAGTCGAGAACAGCGGTATAACTCTAAAGGAGCCAAAGGTGTTTCTATGGAAAATATCAGCGACTGTTCATCATGTAGGCGCGGCTGAAGCTGGTGTCTGCCTTGAAACAAGCAACTCTCTATAGAAATAGGAAAAAGTTGCGTCTAGTCATCTAAAAGGGAGGCAGCGCGTGCTAGACCACAGCCTTGCGCTTATGACCATCGCACGGGAAGCTGCCAAAAAGAATACTTGATATGAAAATATGAATCAAAACGACAGGAATAATATGTCTCCAGGAGGAGATCTGCATCGGCGCCACGCACATCGGATCTGGAGGTGCGAAATTCATACTGTTCTAACAATAATTCACCCATACCAGAAACCTCCGTAAGGAGGCCCTATGCTCCATAAGGAGATGAAGGGCACCATAACAATTGCTATCTATCATCTGTAATAAGAACTCTTCGCTGGAACTCTATTCTATTAACTTTCGATCAGCCCCAATTTCGGTTTGGTTACTGCCTTAGCCTAACGCCTACCCAGCTTGAGACGTCTACCACTCTATCTGCTTTATATGTATCTTCGAGTTTCTTCCCACACTGCCACACACACTCACACATGTTGGTAAATTAAGCCACCACAACAAATTTGACCTTGTTAAGTTCCAAAGCCTTAACCAGGCTTAGACTGAAGTTATGCTCCAATATATTCAGCAAGCGTCGACAAGTCAGTTACCTTCCTCAGTTTTTTTTTTAGCGATCGAGAAGCTTGCGTTGGATACAGATGCAAACCAGTCGCATTTAATCCACTCATAAGTCACGCCGCCGTGCTGGGCAGCGTATCTTCAAATGAGTACACAGAACAACATAGTTTTTGGAATCAATTTTTATAATGTCGATTCGACATTTGGCAGTACACTTTTGGCGTAGTCAAAATTCGCTTGAACTAAGGAAAATTTCGTAATTTTCAGGCGACTGAGCATTTTAAGTTCTTTATGAAAGATTTGATTGATACAAGAAAACTAGTTGGGATGAAGCGGTTGAATTTAAGGCACATAGTTCACCTATGAAAAGGTTCGAGAAATAAGGTGCGTTTCAGTAAGCGGCTGGCCTTAACTGTATGGGCTCAAGAGATGACAGTATGAAAAGGAAATGTTGAAAAAAATGCTTTAGAACCACATGGTTCGTTTATGAAAAGTTTAGAGAGTGGAGGAGTGTTTCAGTATGTCGGTAGCCTTAACTGGATGGGTCTAAAAATCGGTATTTGACCTTGCAAACCCATTGGGTACTTCAAATATGAGAAAATGTTATCAGAAGCTCTGACGATTAGGAGAAGATACATTGTGATTGCACAGCAATGCTTAATTAGTGCAACCAGTACCGGGGAAAACCTTTCTTTAAAGATCTGAACAGTTTGGTAAATCTCCTAATATTGGAGCTGGCTCTTATTAGTTGGTGGTTGGTTGTTTGAACGAGCGCTTTCACACCGTTTTGTTGGCACATCCTCAAAAACCACCTCGTTAAGTGGTTGTTTGGGTGTACAGCATGGCAAGATCCAGTAAGAGCGGTTTAGGAACATCTGGAGGCTGTTGATGACTAATTCCGCCAGCTCTCCAAGTCCATTGAGAAGCAGGCTTCGTGGGTTGTCCATTCTATGCTTCCAAAGAGCAGTGCACATACAGGGAAAATGGACGGTCTCTGTTTCTTCTGACTGGTTGCAACTATGACAGTGAATATTATGAGAAAGCCTCATTTTGGCCGTGTATTCTCTAATAGACCAGAAGCCAGTGATGACTGACGTCATCCTAGTGGCATCTCTTCTATTCCTGTTTATGAGCGATGTGGTTTTTTTGAGGATATTTCTAGGCCATAGAGATGACTAGTCCTGCATGTTACAACACTATTCTACGACTCGCTATTCGAATGTATTTTGTGTTGATGTCTTCCCTAAACACGTTGTGATGTGAACGCCGGTTCCTCGAGGGCCTCACTCATGGCAGGCCCATTTCTTGCCAGTTCGTCGGCTTTTTGGGTTCCCTCTATATTCCGGTGTACCGTATGGTGATGCTCCTTCTGCTTTGTTTCACCATTTTACAGGTTCTGATTTCAGGCCCTGAATAGCAGTCTGGTTATCCGACAGAATAGCAATGCCTTCCTAATAGCAAACACTTCCGTCTGGCAGACGCTTGATAAAATGGGAAGGCGTACTGACTTGTTGATGTTAAGATTTTTAGAATAAATTCCTGCATCGACACCTGAATCCATTTTGGAGCCATCCGTACAGATTGTGGTGTCGAAGTTATTTGGCCATGGGTTCTTTCCTCCAGCGTCCCGTCTACCTTAACCTCGGTGCAGCCGTGCGCATCGTTTTCATAATGTGTAAATGTATTGGTAGCGTGGTAGCGTCAGAACATTAAGTGCCTTCCTCCCAGCATCTAATTTGTAGAGGATTTTTTTTTGCTATTTTCAAACACCAAACTTCATGTCAAGCTGGCATGTTTTAAAAAATCAAAAATCTTAAGAAGCTCATAAGCGATTCAAAAAGACCCAGATTGTAGAATACGTCAACGAAGGGTTTATGGAAAGCTGCTCATTTTTAGTTCCAGGGCTAAATCCCTATGCGAATTAATGCACAAGTCCTAAAAGGTATTTCAAAAATTTAACTGCTCCTTTATTTTGTGGAAGCCAATAGGAATTCAGGATTATCCATCAAAGCTCTTGAATCAGAGCTGTTGTTGACTAGTGTTACTGATGTTTTAAGATTTCAGAGCTTTAAAAGGCAACTTTAGTTGATTTCTTTGCTTATTCAAAGTAAATTTATGTTTTTAATGACTCTCTTATTCAAGCCCTAATCAACTTTATACGCAAAACATTCCAACTATCTTTATAAATCAACCTTCAAAACTTTTCTCATGGCAATTCTCTGCAATTCATGCTCATTATCCATGCCTTGCTCAAGTTTTGGCAATCTCTGGACGCTCCGGCCACTCAGCACTCAAAACTCAGCAACAGGCAGCGTTTTCTCACATCATGACACCATCTACAAGAAACAACAACAACCTACAATAAAGAAGATCTTTTGGGCTGCCGCCGCTGCCAAGTGCATGAACGCCGCCGTCTGCCCGCCTGTAATGCAAAGAAACTTGCGCAACAGCAAGGGCATAACAATAACAACAAGCAGAGGCGTTCTTAAGAGGATAAATCCTGCCAACAAATAGTTACTGAATTTGGTAGTCCCTTTGATATTTATTGCCGTAGCTGCCACTGATAACAAACAAAACAACAAACTTAAAGCTGTGTGCATAAAAAAAAAGAGCAACAAGGAACTTCAACTACCAACGCCATGATGATGATCGCACAGTGCTCCAACAGGCATACCAACCATGCCACATATGCATACAACACCGAGATGATGCGACGATGTGATTGAAACAAAACATCTTATTATTACCTACGACCGGCCAAACGACCGACCAGTCGACCAAAGGAACGACCCCGTGCGACCTCGATGTGTGGTGCTGCACCGGCAACGTCTCGGAACAAAAAAGAGCGTGCAAAAATAATTCCCACGCTCAGAGGCTGCCTGCCTCTTGTCGACAGCGTCCCATATAAGGCGCATACTCTCTGCAACGAACGTCCTTAACGCCCGCTCCCGCAACCTTTGTGCAGTCCACCAAAAAGATTGTGCGAAAAATGAGCAGTGTCGAAATTTTTTGATGCCTTCTACAACGCCCCCCACATAAAATGCGTTTGGGTAGGCCGAAGAGCCGGGCTAACATTGTGATTGATTTCACTCTGGTCAAGCTTAATTTCATGACTTTCACAGCTCATTGAGCTTGAAAAATCACTAACTAAGAGATACCGAAGGGACAGGTTGTCAATTGACAGGTATCAAGTGATATAGGGTCTCATAATTAAAGTCTTAAATGGTGCGTAAAATGTATATATGTATTTACCTTTTTTTGGTATGTGATTTTTGGTTTTAAACTCGATTGGGGTTAGTAAGAAAACAGGCTGCGGCTGTAAACCGTTTTGTTAAAGTTGTTTTTAATGTTGCCAAGATTTTAAAGGGTAGTTGGAACTGCGTATTAAACAATTTTTGTCAATTGCTTTAATTGCCTCATTCGGCCTTTAAATTGGTTTTGGCAGTTTCCTCTTTTTGAGTGTTTATATTGCGAAAATCCCTTAAAACGCTCTCAATAACTTTTTAATATTGTTATGCTGGTAATTGGAAAAATATAACATCCTCTTTTTCCGGCTAAATAGATAGCGTATACCTAAACGCCAGACATATATAGACGTAGGATTATAGACTTAAAAAATCAATTACCATTGGTATTTTTGCTCGCATTGTATTTTTGTACTGCATGGGGTTACATTGAATAAGGAGTCGGCTCCAAATTAACTTTCAGCCAAATTTACCGAGAAACTTGAACTAAATTGCGCCTAGAAATTGTACAGATCTTAGAAACTACTTATGTAAATATATGTTTATGTACTATACTACCTGCGCACAATACTGCGGTGCATCAGCCCTGTCGAAGGGGGGTAGGCAATATGGGAATTATCCCTGGGCACGAAGTTCTCCAAAGGTGTAGATATAAAATACATCAAGCATTTAAATTCTTTGAAAAAATGAAGTGCTCTAGGGATCGTCGATAGTCAGCGCCGCCCACTGCTTTTCTTTTGACGACACTGAAGAGCATCATAAGGCTTTGGCTAAAAAATTTAACTTCTATTATGCCTTGTACCAATAAAGTATATTTATTCCTGCACAAAACAACCGAACAGAGCTATAGAGACCAAAGAGTAGAAAAGATTTCTTATTGACATCTTGCGCCATTTCCATAATAGCTTAAAATTTGTTAGAATTATATATTTTGAGCGAGATTTTCATAGATTATAGATAAAAATGTGACTTTTTTAGACGGTCCACCCTATAAACTGTACAAAAAGGAATCTACAGTCAGTGCCGAACTCTGTATGTATACTGGAATAAAAATATTCTTATCTCATTATGGGGTATTGGTATTGGAACACCCCCTTCGTTTATTTGAATTCGTTGGGATCAAAATTAACAGTTTTTGCAAAGAATCTACGGTCAACAAAATCAACAAAATTCCTTATCGCATGGAAATTAAGGTAAATACAGGTAATGTTATAGTCGGGATATAGGAGGCCGCATAGGGGTCGACATAAAAATAACAAAGCAGATCCTTTTAACGAAGAGTTTCATGTGAAACAAATTAATGGTTAAAACTTTCAGAGATTCGCAGGGAACTGGTTCTAAGTCTTAAACCGAGTTTTCGCATATATGGTTAGGGGGCGTGGTACTATACATACATATATTGTTGGTACGGTTTTTGGATGATATCTTTTTTAGAACAAGGTCCTTGACGATTCCTGAAAATTTCATCCATTAACTATTTTTTTCTAATAAACGTATTTTTTGAGTCTTCATTTACTGTACTATAAATCTTGTACCAATCAAACACTTTGATTCAGAGTTTGTTTTGAATTTTCAATTTTTCATTGTCACCTTGATTTGACCTTTAACCAAAAATTCTCAGGTTTGCAGAAAAAATATTTTTTTGTTAACTAAGGTTGCTCCAAATCTTTTTTTTTTAAAGCTGAGCCGTAAAATGTATAAAAGACAGCTCCAAATTTTTGTTAAATTATTATCAGGAACACTAGAATAGTCGCTGTAGACAAGGAATAATTCTTTCGGTTTTTGTTTATTTGTGATAACATAAACGAATGGGACATCCACAATTTCTTTTGAGATTCAAAGTACTTTAGCTTACTTTGACATATAACTCCCGAAGGTCCGATTGTTCTAAGACGCGTTTTTTTTGGCATCATTTGTACGATTTTCGTTTATTTATGAGGGGAATGTTACCCAATTTGTCGATATTATTAATATTTCGAGTTTCCTAACATAGAACCGATTGATAGAAACAAGTTTTTAAGACATAAATCCATTTGCTTACGAAAATATCATATTGAAATTCAACAGTCAAAAGTTTATTGAGCTCCTAAGCTATATGAGATAATATAATTCATTTATTTTATTGTTCCAGAATTTGACGGTTCCCTTTTTTTTAGAACTTACTAAGTAGGTAGACTATTATTGTTTATTTATATACGACAAGTTTTCTAGAATTGAAATTAACAAAATTGAATTTTTCAAAACATTGAGTTATTACAGACTAAGTTTGAGTTTGTGTTAACATAAGGTACTTAAGAATCTGAAGGTTCTATTGTGATTACATCCCAATATTTTCTTTATAGAGATTAAAACTACATACTAGATCAGTTTTATATTTATGAAATTTAATAATGCAATATAAGAGAGTCGGTAAACAGAAACCGAACTTTATGTTGCCGCTCTTTTGGTACTAGAATGCAAATCAGGAGAAATCCGCTGGGACAGCTTTAAAAACTTTCGTCTAGGCATCCGCAAAAGATAATTCTTTGACTACTTTCTCAGTCGCCTCTAAGCGGAACATGGGGATCTCTATTAATAACTGTTTAAAGAGAACAGGGGTCTACAGTTTATAGAAGAATCCCAACATCGGGGTCTTCAATTAATAGAGACATTCTTGGGAAAATATCGTCTTTGAGCTAGGCAAATGCACCAGTGCTTCTACGGGGAATCGAACCACCTACCATCAGGTTGCAAAGCGAGTACGCTAAAGATGGCACCCGCAAAGAGCCAATTAAATTTATATATTTTTGTATGATTCCATATACATATATAGTAGTGCATATGGTTGTGGTCAAAAGTTGGCAAAACAAAAAATATTACATCCTTTACGGAAACTCTTCATGTGTAACTCAAGTCGAAACTTTCAACTCTGAAACCCCCTTAGCCAAATTCATTAAGAAATATCATTTTTGACAAACTTGAGCAGACACAAAAAAAAATTAAGTGTCCAAATATTTTCAATGAAAGTCGAGACGGCGGCGATCGAGATGCCTGAGAGTCGGGCCACCTCAGGGATGCTTTTGCAAAATCTCTGCTATTGATCTCAGCGTAATCAAGTTACCGAATCAACTCTTTTGATTATGTTGCACAGTTGCCGAAAAAGCCAGCAGAACCCAGAGCCACCGAGCCACCAACAACAACACCACCAACAGCAACGACTACGTCATGGTCGTGCAACAACAGGTTGCAGGTTGTCCGACGTCTGGTGGCTGTTTCAATTCCAGTTTGTCTCAAAGGGTGGTTTACTCAACACTGCGCTGCGTTGGTGGTGTGGGCAGCTGCAAAGGCAACGGTTGGTGGTTGAGTTTCGTATTCAACTTGTTCCTGTGGGATAAGCAGTGCCGGCTGCACTTGGCACTTGGTAGTTGGACATTCGCTCGCTAAACGCGCTTGAGTACGGTCGTGTTTTGTTGCGTGGAATCAAATTGATTTGCTAAGCTGCTGTATCTTGATGAGAGATAGTGTTTGCCGTTGAGATTGTAAAATTTAAATCAAAGAAAACGGTTGAAAGTTCAAAACGCCGTCAGTTCAATTAAAATCAATTTAATGCAATTTGTGTAAAACATAAAAAAAGTGTAACGTACATTTTTGCAAATTTACTCAGACACCCGAAGATTGTGAATTATGTTTGTCTAAGCAGACAATTTCAATTAATTTGAGTCGCGTGTGCTGTGTGTGAGTTTCGTTGTTGTTGTAGTCTTATCAAGACGTCAACAGTCAAGCCATTAAGATCCAAGTTCTCTAATCAAAAAACATAAACAAAGGAACACAAAATACAAAACCCCCCAGACACGAAAAATGGCTGATGAAAGTTTGCATACAATGCCGCTGGAGCATAATATAGACTTTCATATTGTGACATTGTTTGAGCGTTTGGAGGCATTGCGCAAAGATGCACATGGTAGCAATGGCATTAACAATCGCCTTTCCAGCACGTTGCAAGCGCCGAAGCGCAGCATGCAAGCGGAGATACGCACCTTGGAGTTCTGGAGGTGGGTGGACCGACATAGTTGTCGTCTATAGTCTGTAGTCTTATCATAGTTGTCTATTCCCTGCTAGACTTTGTTTGCCAGCTTAAGTAAGTTTACAACGGCTCCCAGTCGCTATTGTTTACCAGCTCAATATAGTCTTACTTGATGTTTTATGAGCGTTGTTTTAATGTTGGTCCATTGTCTTTGGGGCCATAATGGATTTTGCATGGGTTCAAACCAGAGCACGTACTATATTCATATTGCAAAAGTTGCAAGTGCAATTTTTAACACAGTTTTGGCAGTTTTATAGCCGTATAGTGTATATAGTACATGTTTTACATTTTTGCCCTGAAGTTTTTTTTTTTTTAGACATACTAGGGTACATGTGTTGCTTTGTTGGCGCAATCAATCAAATCCAGCTAGAAATGCCTAAATGTCATTTAAACATTTTTATTGACAATATTTGTTAGAGGCAAGTATTTTTAATTTTAACAAAAAGAAACAACTCCTTGTGACAGTTTGACTGAATGTTAAGGGCGTTTATTTTTTGGCCTTTTTCGTAGGGTAAATTCTTTAGTGTCTTTATATTTGACAGATTTTAGGGCTAACAAATATTGCAGCTTTTTAGGAAATTTAAACATTTATTTTGGAAACCATACTGTTAAAAAAAATAAATATCATCTAAAATCTTCTTTTTTGAGGCTCTATGCTCTACTTAGGAGTCCAGAATTCGTAGTAGTAGCAGTTGTTGTAACGTCTTTAAAATAAATTTGTATACTGACGAACTTTCCTATATGGAATTCGCCCAGCAGCAGAGTATTTGTTATATACGTATACAATAGTATATGTATTACATATATTCTTATACATAAAGTAGCTTAAACATTCATTACATTTATTTTAAGGTCTTTTTAATTTTCCATAATTCCATGTAATGGCATTTTATTATTCTTTCTTTTTTGTACCCTTTTAATTAACATTCACTGAGAAAAACAATCAACAATTTCGTCAAAAGTACAGCCAGAGCGCTTTTTTTATTTTTAAGAGTAAGAAAGCTTCTTTTTAAATAGAAAAATGTCAAATTCAGAAAGCTTGCAAATGTAACTTTTTAGACAGCTTAGAACACAGAAATTATTAACTTGAGAATGTTTAAAATAATATTAGGTAGAAGTGTTTACAAAGACCATTTTTAGCTCATTTTAAGAATTTGCAGTTGTTATGCTGAGATTGAGATTATTTTTTTTTTTATTTTAAGAAAAATAGAGATACAAATATTTTATCAATTATAGAGCTAATAATCTAGTTAGTGAATTTAGAAAGTATGGAATGATAACTTTTTTAGACAGTTTACAACACAGTAATTATAAACTTGAGAATGTTTAAAAATAATATTAGATAGGAAGTGCCTTGAAAGAGCATTTTGTAATAATTTTAAGAGTGCACAGTTGTTATGCTGAGATTGAGATTATTCATTTTAATTTAAGAAAAATAGAGAACGACAATATTTTGATTAATTATAGAGGTTCTGGTCTAGTTAGTTAATTTAGAAAGTTGGGAATTACAACTTTTTCGGACAGCTTTGAATACAGAAATTATTATACTTGGGAGTGATAAAAATAATATAAGATAGAAGTCTTTTGAAAGAGTTGTTTGTGCTCATTTTACGAGTGTTCAGTACTGAGATTGTGATTATTTACTTTAATTTAAGAAAAATAGAGCAAAGTAATTTTTTGTTAATTATAGAGTAAATAATCTAGTTTAATTAGGAGCTGCTCTTTTTCTTAGTGCAGTGGGAAACCCCCAAAATATGTTATATTTTTTTTCTCGAAATGAATTCTGGGTAACAAAAATAATTTTACGAAAGGTTAGACTTTCTGCTTTAACTTTTGTTAAATTCATTAAAATTAATGTT
The DNA here is from genome assembly GCA_037043745.1 of Chymomyza amoena. NCBI lineage: Eukaryota > Metazoa > Arthropoda > Insecta > Diptera > Drosophilidae > Chymomyza > Chymomyza amoena. Next base: position 458,559 of record JBAMAX010004332.1, on the reverse strand, counting down.
TTACTAATATTTATTGATTACTATAATATTTTGTTTTTATAATTTCTAATAATCAAATAATATACGCTTATATTAATAGTATTGCCTAATACCTTATCTTAGTAAGGCATATTATAGTTCGAAATTAAATAATTCGGGGGTTTTATGTTGAATTTTTCCCCAAAATTAAATTTACAATTTAAAATTTTTTTTTTTTTTAATTTTGATTATATACATAGTCTAAGCAGAAAAGGCTGAGCCTGTATCTCTTAATATATTTTAATATTAAGATCTCACATTTTATAATAACAAATTAAAGAGAATAATATAAATCATATAAAAAATAATAATCAATTAGTAATCTTAAAATATAAAATGAAGCCTAAATTAATTGTTGAATTTATTATGTTTTAAATAATATGTTGTGCTTTATTTTTAACAATACATCTTAAATATTTTTTCTTGACGAACATTTTTGGAGGTTATTTTTTGCGACTATTTTTTTTATATGAAGTTTTTTATTACATACTTTAATTTTGTATTTTGCCTTAATCCAAAAAATCGTTCACAATATTACATTTCGTTATGAAATATAAAAAAACAGGCTTTTAAAAAAAACAGTATGTTTGGAAAAAAAAATTTGGTAATTGGGTCAAGTCCGTTGTTAAGTTGTTGGCTTTTAGCAGTTGACAGTAATATGGACTCAAATAAAATCCTACGATCTCATAAAATCAAAATCTAGAAGAATAAGTTCGATAGTCATATCATTTTTTTTATTATTGCAAACAGAACAACATTTTTTTTGGGTTTAATGTTTGTTTAACTTTTAAAATTGTTATTAAAAATTCATGTGCTAAGCACTTGTCAATAGTTATTTCGGGCCCTACTTTTCTCTTGACATCTCTGCTTAACTTTCTGATGAGTAGTCCCTACTTAATATTATAATCAACAAGCATATTTTGATAAAAGTATAGTAAGGATTTTGATGTAAAGTTTTTTTGATTTTAAATTTAATATAATTTTTGTATATATGTACATAAATTTACTTAATTTAAAGTTTTATGTTTATTTGATTTAAAATTTGATATAATTTTTTGTATTATATAAATATAATATCATTTTTTATATATGTACATAAAGTTATTTAATTAACATTTTTTATTTGATTTTAAATTTGATGTAATTTTTTGTATTATCTGTTCTGATGGCAAAGTTGTATTTTTTATTTGATTTTAAATTTAAATTAATTTTTGTATTTTATAATATTGTGAGAGTGGATTGTGTGGGTGCTTTTAGGTTTCATTAGGACTCATCGGTCAGTTCAACTGCTACTGTAAAATCCGCACTGAAAAACATTTTGTTTAATTTGGTCACTCTTTAAAGTGAAAATAATATTAATAATCCGAATTAATATTTTTTTATTAATCTGTTTTTCATAATTTAATTAATTTTGTTGTATGCTAACTTCTGTCGTTGTGGGCTAAATCGCCTTTTTGATATGATTTTTTTTTTAATAAATCATCATATATAGTACATACTAGTTGGTACATATAGTTTATGTACATAACCAATTATGACCAGCTGCTAACTGATATTTTTTATATATTTATTTTATTACCTTTAACTCTCTGCAAATATATTTACACTGTTGAAACACATATATTATATAAAATATTTAATATATTGTACAAGCTGTCTGTATACATATATGACCATTGCTCTTTCGTAGAGTTTTTGCGTAAAAATCAATTTTTAACCTCAAGCTATTTGTGTAAAATAAAAATCACTTGACAATATATTAAAATAATTAACATTTTGTCATGCATTCATAAAGTAATTAAATCTTTTTCGACATATAAAAGGCGCGTCAGATGCAGCAGTACATCAGTAAAAAAAAAAGACGAAAAAAAGTAAATTGAAAAGGAAAAATTCCTTCATAATTACGCGATACTTTATAGAAACGTTAAGCCCCAGCAATAACCATGTGATGACGGTCATTCAGTCAATGAGTACGTCATAGGGTCAAAAAGCTGACCACAAAGAAAACACAAAAGCGCTTTTTGTCGATTCCACTTAAAAAACTACGCTAAAATTCAAAAGTTAAACAGAAATTTATGAAAATTCAAAATTGCAACGTTTCTTGATGTAGACGGGGGAGTGGGGGCGTGTGGAACATGTAGCCACAAAGGGTTTGGCTTTTGCAGCTGTGAGGGACTTCAATGCGCGCAGTTTGTTTGATTTTTCGTTATCGTGCGCTGTTGGTCTGGTCGGTCTGGTCGGTCGCTCCCTTGAGCTTGGATGGGGGAGCTACACGCGCGAATGCAAACAGCCGGCAGCTGCTTATGACCATATCCCTGCCTCAAACTCCAAATCCCCTGCCCCCTGCCCCTTTGTGCTGCAACACTTTGTCGCAAGCTTAATTGTAGCTTGCTTGCGAAAATATGCAGAAAAACTAAGAGATGGAGTAGCTGAAGCGTACATGCCCTTCAGCCAGATTATTTCGGTTGATATGTAGTTTGGTCAGACAATATTGAGGAAAGCGTGTTTTACTGAAAATTACTGGATTGTGAAAGCTTAGAGTATTGTACCAGAAACAAAGGTTGCGAAAAACGCAAGTTCAGTTTAAATTGAAATCTCTTAATACGCTAAATGTTTTATGGCAGTTTTAAAGCTCTGTAAAGTTGTAAATTGAAAATTGATAAAAAAAAAAGTTTATCGACGTATTTCAGTTAGTGTGATATTTTGAATTTGATTGAAAATGACTTTTCGCACGCAAAAAAGTAATTTTAATGTTTCTGGCTCTAAAAGATAAAGACCGTAGGCTGTGCCCTTGTAATCAACTAAAGGGTGATTTTTCAGTTCGGACTTGCCTATTAGCAATTTAAATTTATTATTTTTTTGAGGGAACGTTAAGTTATCTGTTCTGCTAACAAACCACTTCAGCTATTGGAAGTCATTAACCATTTCATATACTTGTCGTTTCTGTAAAACATTCACTTAAATGAGCATATTTCATTCTGAATAAAATTAAAAAATAAACTTAGATCCCTTGACTTTAATGTTTCATTATTATTTACCTTGATTTTTGAGCGTTCGAGAATCATTTTAGTATATTCTTTTGGAGAAACGTAAATTTGCAACTTTTGGCTTATAATCTAACTTTAGACAAAAATAATCGAAATACTGACCAATTATTTGTTATGAAGGGCTAAAATTAATTAAAAAATTTTCAAACATTTTTTTGCAATTGAATTTTAGTCAAGTAAAGCATTTTCTATACAAATATATATAATCTCAGAAATATTATTAAATCTAGTAGGACTGACTTAATATTTAAAAACTTTGTTTTTTGACCTCTATACACTAAAAATCAATCGTCAAATACAATTCACCTGCCTGGTGCAAAAAGCTTGCATTACAGCGTTAATCAGATAACACTAGAAGTTCACAAAATAATGTAAAAAAAAACAAAACTTTGAATTATTTATTCATTAATACTAAATTTCCAAATGAACTACTTTTTTCACGTTAATCTGTATTGCATATTGAAGTGTGTTTTTTTGAGAGCGTCCAGATTTTAATTTGAAATTTTTAAATAAGATTCTTAGTTTAAAATTTAACATATTTTCGTCATACAATCAAAAAAAATTTTTTTTTGGAAAACCTGGAAATATTTTATAGAGATTCAAGTAGTTTATAAGTTAAAATTTTAGATGAACTTCTAGACCAAATTTAACATATTTCATTCCTACAATCAGAGAATTACTATACTCTCTTTGGAAAACCTGGCTTATAACTAAAATTTTAGATGAGATTATGGGTCAAATGTAACATATTTTAGTCTTACATTCAAAGACCTTCTCTCTTTGAAAAACCTGGTTTACAAGTTAAAGTTCTAGATGAGATTCTAGGACAAATTTAACATACATATAATCATACAATCAAAGACATTCCCTCTTTAGAAAACCTGGTTTATAAACATTAATCAAAAGTAGTCTATTATATTGAATCATATATTGAAGTTGGTAAATAAAAGACTTCTCATGTTGGCAGCAGAGTTTATTTATAGACTTAGCCGAAATCTTTGAAATGCTTGAAATTAAAAAAATATATTTCACCAGCTTTATTTTTGTCCTCCAATAGTTTTAAAGTGAGAAGATTAGCTTGACTTTTAGCATTTGTTTGAATCTTCAAAAAAATTTAAATCAAATTTTGGCCTCTTATTTTTTAATTTTGTAAAGTAGTTAGAAAATTAAAAAAAAAAAGTCGTCATCTATTAATTTTTTATTTTGTAGAGTATATTTGTTTTGCTGAATTTTTGCTTTAAACTTTATTACATGAAATAATTATGTTTAATTTTTTTTTTATATTATTGTGAACACAAATAAGTAAAAACTTTCATGCGCCATCTAGCGACGTCCCCGCCGAAGATTATAAAATTAAAAAATTTAAATTCATTTGTTTTTAATTTTTATTAACACTGATAAAAAATGACAATTTTAGTTTAAATCTCTATTACCTAAAATATTTATGTTTAAATTTGGGCTATTTTATTTATTCTATTGTGAACACAAGTATGCGCCATCTAGCGACAAAAATAAATTATGCTGGGGATAGCGATTAATATAAAATTAAAAATCATTTGTATTTTGTTTTTATTAACACTCTTTCTAAAATTCGAAAGTTCAATAATTACAAAAATAAAAAAAAAAATATAAGAATTCAAATATAGCAAAACTTAAAACAAAACAAGACTTTAATTCAAGTTTTTATATGCAAACTAGTTTAATCCAAATATACAATTTTAAGTCGTATAGCAACAAATAGACAAAACTTTTTCCTAAACTTTCTCACACGATCTTCTCTATTATTATTAAATATACAATCAGTAAGAGTATTTATAAGAAAAATAAGCAGAACGCTTTTGCATTGTTTGCAAATTGTAGTACACAAAATAATATAAACAATATTTACTTTAATCATATGAAATGACATGCTTATGCAGAGTAGTATTCCCTGCACAACTCTTGCACCCTCCTCTGCTCATCCTCTAATGTTAACTCTGTTTTTATGCATCTTCTCCTTCTGCTTACAGATCCATCATCAGCGAATGTTTAGCTTCGTTCTTCTATGTGTTCATCGTTTGTGGCGCTGCTGCGGGCGCTGGTGTGGGTGCCAGTGTGTCCTCCGTATTGTTGGCTACAGCTTTGGCCTCCGGTCTGGCTATGGCAACACTAACACAATGCTTTCTGCATATATCGGGTAAGTTGTCGTTGTAGGGTACAAGAAAAACAAGCTAGCCAGGCAACCCAGCCAGCTCAGCCAGAGGCACCAAGGCGTGCAAATAAACAAATGGGCGGCAAGTGTGCTTATTGTGTCTGTGTGTGTTTGTGTGTGTTTTTGGAGTATGTTTGACTGTCTGTGTGTTGTTGCCCCCAGAGTGGGGCGCAACAGAAATTGCGTGGGAATTTCGTTTTGTTGCGTTGTTGCTGCAACATCAACCACAGCCAAGAGCAATAACAGAACAGCAGAACCAGAAGACACAACCAACCCCCAATTCTTTTTTTTTTTTGGTTTTAATTTCGAAAAAGAAGACGCGACACACTGCAGTTGTGTCTGCACCAGGGCGGCTCTTATCTCCGGGCGCACTTGTAGTGCCGACGACTTGTACACTTCTCATATATTATACATGCATACATATATATATATATATACGTATATATACTACTTATATATTTGTTCATTTGCGTTGACATTCAAGGCAATTAAATGTTTCCACACACACACCAGAAAAAAATAAGAAAAATGTTTTGCAGTATTTTTTAGCTGGGAAATTGCAATGTTGGTTGGGGCTCTGAAACTATGCAGTCAGTTTATGTTTATTCTGTTTCTCGGACACTTTTAGAGTGAAACATGTGTTTTTGATTTACTTGTCTTTCTTTTTTCGAAAAAATAAAATTGTATATTTTAGTTATGCTTTCTTGGTTTTTCTGTGTTGTTTTCACAGGCAATTGGCAGTGCATTAAGTTATGTGATGTTATCTTTAATGTTTTCCTTAGGAATGTTTTCCAACGAAAGTGTCAAGCTATTATTTAACGAGGGAGGGCTAGATAAAAAAAGTATAAAAATATATAGAGCAATAGTATATAGAAAATTTATTTACAAGGAGTTGATATCTTTTGGCATTTTTGTTTGTTTATTTAACGTCATTCGTGCGGGTCAATTTTTATTGGATTGATTTTATTGAAATCATATATGTAATTAAAAACAACTCATATCATTTTCAAAAATGTTTCAAAAAGTAATTAAAAACTATTTAATTTGTTCATATGGCATTAATTTTCAAGCAAATCTGGAATGGGGTGTAAATATATAGGCAATAGTACACAGAAAAGTTTTTTCCAAGAAGTTGCTATCTTTTGGGGGTTTTCGATGTTTATTTTTCGTGATTCATGCAGGGCGATTTTTATTGGATTGATTTCATTGAATTAATATAATTAAAAACGACTCATATCATTTTTAAATAATGTTTAAAAAAGTAATTAAATACTTTATTTAATATTTTCATATGTCATTCATTTTCTGCAAAGAAATAAAATAAAATGATTGAAAATTAAGAGCAGATACTTTTGGGAGAACTGGGTGAATGCGGAAATAAATCTGAAATTGGGGCAAATTTAATTTAAAGTGGGATTTCGGATGGAGTTGTATTAACACTACTGTGCTGAATACTACCCTTCAGTACTGCTCGTTGAAGAGTAGCCACATATAGGTTACCCGTCATATTAATTCCTTAAGAAATTCAAAAAAGTGACTTTTATACATAGCAACCTACCCTAGCTTGGTGATAGAATCCCTCTCTGCACCTCCAAGTGGTGTTTTGACTGTTTTGGTCCGCGAGTGGTATTTTATTTCACACCTACCCTGCATAATGCCAAGCATTCCCCTATCCGGCTACCTGGGGACGCTTCCCACTGGAGACATGACAACTCCACACGTAAATAGGGTTATCATTGTCGGGAATGTCTTCCCATCGTCTGTATTACTACGCAACAGTGATATCGCCTTCATCCATAAATTAAATGCCCTATAAACTCGTTCCGTCTTGCACTCAAGTGATATCGCCACCTTACTTGCGAATGATTGTATCGGTGAGTGGTGAATTCACCACTCACGAGTATATCAGACTAACATAAATTGTCATGAAAATAGTCTTTGGCAATGCAAGAATCTATTCATTTTGTTTCTGAGCTAGACCGAGGTCATAAAGATGCAAAATTTTTCGTGAGTCTTAAAGTCGAATTTACGAAAATAATTTCTTGGCAGCGGAGTGTGTCGCTCTCACCAGAAGAAGGGCATAGCTATTTGGGGGTCAAAGCCCAGATGCACGTTATCACCAGACTAGAACCATCCCGGATAAATAAGTTTTCATATGCAACTGGAGCTAGCTGAGGAGCTCTGGGGTTAGTAGGGGGCACATAGTAGGGTTACCAGATGGTCCGAGTGAATAACAATGGACATTCCACAAGCGACAGTTTGTCATGGAAAACTGACATATGGTATAAAATTCGAGATGAACAGTACATCCAGAAAACATTACCAATAAAGTCGCTCCCATATAAGATGTTATAGGGGAGCTCTACTTGGTGCGGATACATATGATTTTAAACCTTCGAAAATTTTCGAAATATAACAACTTCGGATTTGTTTTCGTACTTTGATCCACTTTGTGTCGAAAATATGCCTAAGTACTTGGTAAAAGATACGATAAATATGTGTGACACAAGCTTGATCGGTCTAATGGAGTTGAAAAAAGTTAACATTTCTGAGAAAAAAGAGAGCAAGCGAACAAGAGACAGAAAAGCAGACATGTTCGTTTAAAACCGAACCCTAGGCTTAATAGACTTCAAGGATTACAGTGCAGTTTCCTCCTTCCTACGTAATTATTGTGTTAACTATTGGTAGACCCTATAAAATATGCAGCTATATTCTTGATCAGCTTCAATTTCCGAGTCGATACAGCCATATCTATCGATACGTCTGTATGAAGAAAATAATCTGATTCACTATAAGAGGTAGAGAGGTACAAATTTTACCAGAAAATGCGGTATTCATATCGAAATCTTCTGTTCAACTCGTACCAGAATTTCGCGTTTTAAAGCCGACGCACAAAAATTATGAACAGTACTAGAAAGTGTTATGAACATTGCCGTTAAAAATGTCGGATAGAGAACTACAAAAGTTTTAGATAAAGTTTCACTTTTTAGACGCACTCTTCTCTATAAACTGCACTTATTCAAGCTTTATGTAAAACTATTCGCAAAGAAGCTACAGTCTGCTAAAACCGGCATGTAGACGAATGCAACAGATCTTTTGGAGTCCCCATGTTTATATAGATTTCGATATTATTTAGGGCTTGTAGTGTGATAGAAAATTAAACAGCTTTTTGTAAAGACAACCAGTTCTATTTATTATGAACTAAAATAATATCATGGGTATAAAAGCTCAATTTTTTTTCCGATTTGCGGCGCCACTTAGAAGTATCTACGGACAATTCTTAGCATTTTTGCCGAGGAAACCGTAGGTCTATCTTGAATTTCGAGCCTGCAGATTAAAAAAAATAGGTTTTTTGCCTATAATTACAAACATTTTAGCATTTGGATTTTTTTACCTAAACTTGTAATTTTTGTATGTGTATAGGGGGGTTTTGGTAGTCAAGGAATAACTTTTTTGTTTATTTTTACTTATTAGAGTGCCGCCAGAGGGCGTTTCATGCATATTATGCCATTTTTTAGCTTCTTTTACGAAAAAAATTACGAATATCTTGTGAAAATTCAAATAACTTTCACTTTCTTATATACAATCCAAATTTTAACTAACCATAATATTCAGCTTTAAAATTAAAGTTAAACGAGTCTTAAAAAAAAAATGATAATTCATTCGTTGAACACAATAATTACGCGGAGTTGTCCATAGACCTATGATTTCTTTGGCAAAGTTGCTTTGAATTGTCCGTAGAAAACTCCTAGGGGCAGCCGTGAAACGATTTTTTCGGCTCCATAAATTTTTTTTTTCGCAAGAATACATTATTATATTATATTAATTGCTATAGTTTAGTTGTCTGTGATTATGATTATAATTTTTTTTTTGTTCACAACTGATTGTTAGCCTGGCACTCACGTCATTAGTTGAGCATTTCGGCATTTCGGCCAGGCACAGAGAACACCCTAATTATGTTGCACGAAATTTATTGTACAAGATATTATATTATTAATATTAGTTTTCTGACAGTTGCTTCAGTTACATAAAAATTTCAAAAACTATAAAATCAATAATGATCCATCGCTCGTAATCCAGAGCTATAGCTCGAGATATGCTTCCGCTTCTTGGGTATGGTATTTAGTACGTCTTAGGATGTGCTCCGGTTGTGTACTACAATGATGCGTAGCTTATTCAGCAGCTTACCCAACTCTACGAGATATAGAGATTAGGTATACTGTTTTATGCAGCTAACTTAATTTACAGACAATTTAATTTCAGTCGAGGGCACACAAAAATCGATTTAGTTATTAATCTCATTTTAGCTTAACCCGTGAACTAAGGCCTAAGCAATCCAAACTTAAATTTCTCATGCTCCACTGTGAAAAAACGATTTTTTACCTTAAGTTCAACTTATTTTTATTCACTGCGTATAAAATTAAATCGATTTAAAATATTAGCTACGGCATTGAAATGAATTTATTTCTAGCTTTCTTTCAATTTATTTTTGCTGCCTTTTTTTTATGAGCAAATTTAAATTTAAAACCTTTAAGCCGAACATTTTGTATTAGCCTCTCTTCTATAAATTGTATGAACTCGCATTGATTAATCCACTTATCTGTTTCTGTTTTATTCCACAGGCGCCCATATTAATCCCGCCGTGACATTGGCCTGCTGCGTAGTCCGAACCATATCGCCGATACGTACCGCAATGTATATAACCGCGCAATGTGGCGGAGGCATTGCGGGAGCTGCTCTGCTCTATGGGTAAGTAAATAAATTAAGGAATAAAAACAAGATTGAAGCTGGGGCAGGAGCAAAGTGGGAATTAAGTGCTGCTGATGTGTTAAGTAGGTGTTGCCCCAGAGAGGGAACCGCATTAAGAGGTGGGAAGCTCTTAACATATTTGCTTTTTAAAAGTATGTATATATTAATGATATTTGTGGGGCTTATGATTTATAATGTGTGTGTTTATTGTAGAATTGAGGAATGTTTGTGAATAAAAAGGACTTATAACATTGGGAGTAGGGGGTGTTATAATTAAGCGATTTTTATGGATATTGTTGATTTGGCAATGAGGATAAAGAAAGGGCTTTAAGGGGAATGTTATTAGAAACTTTTGCGTTTGAGAATAAATATCGATGCTCTAAGTTAGAAATCTGTTGAAATCTGTCAATTTTATTTTAGTCTGAAATCAATTGATAGTTTGAGAAACAGCTTAAGAGGTCTTCCTCAACATTGCCTTAACATATTTCTCAACCATTTTGGGTTCTTTTCTTTACTAAAATTAAATGAAAAATAATTTTCCTCTTTTATATCCAGTTTTATTAAATTAAAATGTTTTCAAAGCACTTCAGCTTACATTTAACACTTGTTTTCCTACAAAAATTAAAAGTAATTTCCACAACTGCAGATATTTTTCCAGCTCTTTAAGAGCTCTAAGCTTAACCTTATGGTATTAAAAGAAAATAAAATAAACTAAAGAATTTCAAATGAAATCTAATGGTGCTCAATGTCAAATTGTAAATCAGTGTGCAAGAAGCCATTTACACCCAGCACTTGCCATAGAAATCCCATTACGCAGCCAGTCCAGGGCCAACAGACATTGCAGCTAGTCCTGGTTGAGAGACTGTACAGTCTATTCCCAGGAATGGGCGACACCTAACCAAAAACATTTACAGGAAATACGAATAACTACATAGCTCATGTGCAAAAATGAGAAAGAAAAATATATATAAAGTATATATAAATAGGATATGCAGGTAATGCTGACAAATCGTAAGGCATACATAGTAAAGTCCTTCACACACACCTGCAGATGACGCAGGTAGCTAGGCATTACCCATAGGAGTATATGCCACTATGTGTATATCTATCTAGTAGAGTAGAGAAAGAAAAAAAAACATCTGCCGCTTGGGATGTGATTTCCCATTTGGAAATGCGTTGTTCGTCTTTGTGTTGAAACGTTCGTTCTTGTGGCAGCTAGATAATTGTTCAAGGATACGACGCATAAGCAGGGGTAGAAATCTGAAATACGAAATCCCTGGGCTGTCAACATTTTTCGTGTCTATCTATTAGATACAGGCACGCACTTTGCGCAGGATATGCGTGTGGAATAACAAACTTTGTAGTAAGAAAGAAAAAGAAAAATGTCTGCGCCTGCGTAGCATTCTTTAAAAATTCGCTCCAATTTTTTGTTCTCCTTTTTGTCTTTTTTGGGTAGCTGTGCATTGAACTCCTTTGGAAAGCAGCAGCAGCAACAGCAGCAGTCTGTTTAACATCTGTTTTGCTGTGGATTTTTACCCTCTTTTTGTATCTTAAGTCTTATATATATTTCCTTCGTCTCGATTCCCTTATTTGAAGTGCGTTGGCATCTTGCGCGCTGGTTTACTTTCTACCGCCGACCAGTTCCAAAACATGTTTCAGCTGCCCTTGCTCCACCAAAAAGGGAACTCTGCTCACTTTTTAGCTGAAACATATGTTCCAGAATTGATCATATATGTAGGTATATACTATGTAGCTAAAATGTATACACTTTGCTGATTAATTGGTTTAGATTTGGGCGCTTGGCTTGTGGTTTTTCTTTGGGATTATTAGTTATTGTGCATGATTGATGTGAGATTGAGGTTTCCTCGAAGCTGTTTAAAACAGATGCTGAGATTGAAGTGTGAAAGCGGCAAGGTATTGTTTTTGTAAGGATAATTACTTTGATGTGTATGTGTATGCCTTGAGCATGTTTGAGGTCAGAAGTTTTTAAATTTTGTATAATTTTAAATGTCATTGCAGTAAAGGGAATTGGTCAAAGGGAATTCAGGCAGCATAAAGTTGAAATCTTCATCGCGCTGGGTACTTATTCTGGAAAGATTCCAACTGCTGTTCAAAAATTGACTATCTATTATGGTAGGAATTGGAGTCTTCTTTTAAGTTTTTGAAGTTTATTGAATATTTTGAGATACAGAAGGTAGAGTCATTTTTAAGAAGTCTAAACCAGCATCTTCCTAATCGAATGTTATATTTGCAACTAGAATTTACTTTTGGATTTCTTAAGTCTTATTCCTAATTCTCTTCCAGTTCTAAACATATCTCAATGGAAGCTGATTTTTAAGTCCTCCAAAATATTTACTTTTCAAATTATAATTTATATATTTATATAATTAATTATATAATTACATATGTATCCCAATCCCCCACTAGGGGAAATGAAATTTAGGAAGATTCTATAATTATATAAGAAAGTTATCTCTATCCAAATTCATTTTCATCTCGGAATAATTGCAACTCGGAGAAATTTCTTTGGGCTTCCTTAAAGAATTCTTCTTTTTGCAAGGACAAAGTAAAAGCACGTTCTTTGGCTTTCCTTTGGATTCCAGATGCCCAGGTTGCACCTCTGATCTTGCAATAGCTTAACGAATGCTCCCTTGTAAGTACTCATGAAACAGTTCAGCGCCTTTCAAATTATGTATCAGAATTTAGCTGCGATCTATGTAGCGAAGCTAGGACTGAGGCACCTTCAAAGTATAAGCACCTTTTTTGGATTTCCTTTGGATTCCAGATGCCCAGGTTGCACCTTTGATCTGGTCATAGCTTAACGAATGCTCCTTTGCAAGTACTGTACGGCAGGAAACAGTTCAGCGCCTATTAAATTATGTATCAGAATTTAGCTGGGATCTATGTAATGTAGCTAGGACTGAGGCACCTTCAAAATTTTATTGAAATTCTTTTTCCTTTTGCTTTTCTTTTGGATCTCGGAATGCCTTTGAATTTGTTGTAGACCTGAGACATACCTCAAAGAATACTAATATTTTCTCCAAAGCGAGAAGCAGTCGAATGCCTATAAATTACATAGCTCTAACCGATCTCAGTGGTGATCTAAGTAATGAAATTAACTAAGTTTATCGTGATTATAAGAGACGGAATTTTATTGGAATTTTCGATTTCTTTGTCTTTCTCTAGGATATCAGACTATACTTTTTTCGATCCCAGATTTGAGACCAAAGCAAAAAACTTTTGAATGCCTTTAAATTATCTGGGAACAAGAGCTCCAACCGATCTGAACTGTGATCTAAGTAGTGAATGGGTTATTGAGGACGAAATTCTAGGCACCTCTTTGTCTTTTTTTAGTATCCTAGGCTGGGTTCTCTTTGTCTTTCTATTAGATCTTAGACTGTACTTGATTTCACCCCAGATCTGAGACTAAGCTCAACAGATGCTTATTTTAAAGTGATCCAAAGCAAAAAACTTTAAATTATGTAGGAACCGATTTGAGGTCTTATCTAAGTAGTAAAGGGATTATTAAGGACGAAAGTTCTAGGCACCTGTTTGTCTTTTTTTTGTATCCCAGACTGGCACACTGCTCCCGATCTGGGACGTATCTCAAAGGAAGCTAGTTTTCAAGTGTCCCAGAGCAAGAAACCTTCCAACGCCTTTGAGGTGATATGCTCCAATCAAATTGATCTAGTAAAAATTGATACGTCAATATGCAACGCAAGGCAATATGCGAAGAAAATGGCATTAAAGCAACGATATGAATAGAAAAAATTACCGAAATGTGTCGTTGTTTTCGGAAAGATTTAGGAAGTGCTTGCAAAGAAAAATGGGATTCAAAGAATTAAAAGCAATGCGAAGAAATTAGCATCAAGTCAATGTGTATATAAAAGGTCTTGGTTGTCGGAAGGATGTGGCCCTGGTGAACCCACTGAAGCTCAGGCGTTAGTAGAAGACCATTCAAAATTTGAGATCAACTCGCGGAAGCGATAGTTGCACTAGAGCTTGGTATGCAGGTTTGTCCAGAAACGGGTATATCAACTATTACACATATAGCTATGGCACTGGCACAGAGGAAGTTTCATAACTAGGTATAGAGACACGCCTAGAAAAGACCAAGCAAAAATGCAGGAAGTGTAAAGGAAATGAGGAAATTCACTATTTCTAAAAAATCGATACCTTACGTATTCCTGCCTCAGAAGACATAGTCCAAGAATAATATTTCTTAAAAAAAGGAACATGCAAAGTTGATTTTTGAAACCGCCAGTTGGAGTGAATTGGCACTCCAATTAAAGAGTGATTTTGGAGATGTATTGGACCTTGCGGAGTCAGGGAAGGCTGGGCTTCAGAAAAATCCATAAAGAACGCAAATTAATTAAAGAGCATGCATGGAATTTCCGGCCCTCTAGCTCATGTAGGACTTACAAAAATTCCCGAGTAGAAAATCACGAAAAAAAAGAAGATAAATAGGTCTTTATAAGAGATCTTGGAAGATCAAAAGGCATAAAAAATATGAATTTACCATATGTATATAAAAGCTTCTAAGTTTGAGCATTATTTGAGTATTCTCTTCAGAGAGAATACGCTATGCAGACTTAATACCTTAATACAAAAGCGAAATGACACTCCAATTCGAAATTGGCTTTTGAAAAATTAAAATATGTGCATCTGTCAAGCTCAGAAAACCCTAATCTTCGATTTAACGAATTCGTGATAGATAACAAATAGCATTAAAAAGTTCCTATTCTTAAAATTCGAAATGAAGATGGAGTATCTAGCTTTTTATCATGTTCGTCACATTTTATAGATCCAAGTACTCAATCGTCAATCGATTGATGTACAAGCATCAGTCAAGATCAGAAAACCCTAATCTTCGATTCAAAGAATTCGTTGTAAGATCGAACAGTAAAAAGGCCGATTAGGAATGAATCAATCAAGCAAAGATAACAAATAGCAATGAAAAGTTCCTATTCCAAAATTTCCAAATGCAGATGGAGTATCTATTGTAGCTTTTTATCTTGTTCGTCACATTTCCAAAGATCAAAGTACTAAATCGTCAATCGAGCATTACTTGCTTATAATTAAACCTAAGAAATAAAGGCACAGAGTACACACAGTTCAATGATTCTTTTCAAGATTATCCTGGTGCTTCTTATGCTTATCATAAGAACTGCCTAGAACCCCAGGGTTGCGACACGTTCCGCTGTCGCCAGTCTTAGCTCTGCAGCTTGACATTGCCACTACCCTAAACATTCTTTCGTATTCGTGCCATATGTGCTCGTATCCGAATCCTCAACTAAATTAAGTACTTGTATGTGTGTGCTGGAGTGTTTATTCTTGCCTATAGATAACACACTTGAGTACTACGTATCTGCTCTTTTTAATATTTTGTTGTTTTATGATTGCTTTTTTTTCAAGAAAACAAAAAACGCTTGAAAATTGTATGACAGGAACAGAGATCAGGCATAAAGCATGCCCGCAGAATATTTTAAGTATTGATATCCGCTCTGCCCGGCAGTTATTTGAACTGTCTTTATTGTTGTGCTGAGCTGCATTTTGATTTGGTACTTCTTTTCTGGAGGTCTTTAATTTTTTTCTTATACATATATTTTTGCTGGGTTGTTCTTGGACGCGGCGAACGCGCGCGCCAAGCACGTTCCAAAAATGCCAATGCCGCAGTCAAAGTCAAAGGCGAAACCTTTGAAAACTGGAAAATTATGGACAGATAAAAATCAGGTAGTCAGTCCAAAGCCAAAAGGAGTGCAGCATAATTAACATTGGGTCAAGTCTTTGTTGTTGTTGTTGTCTGTGCCTTGTGCGCATGCGCAAAACGCAGGATGCGTTCGAAACTTGAAATCAAACACGTGTCGTAGTTGTTGTTGCCTGCAACTCCTTCAGGACTGCGTCTGGTTGGTCAGCAGCGGGCAGCTGGAAACAAAAAACGGACAGATACATATTAAAAAACACAACAAAAAAAAGATACTTGTACAAAAACTGCTTTGTGGCGCACACCTGCTGCCCAAAATTACAGTAGTTGGATACACAGACAAAAACAGGATTTTCAAAATACCATGAGGCAGGCAGAGACACTCGACTCTAGAGAGAGCTGGCATAAGCTGGGGACTGTTGAGCTGTTGCTGAGCAAAATTTGAATTTTTAATGCGCAGACAATGGCTGGATAGAGGGAAGAGGAAGAGCATGGCAAAACCGAACCTGTGACTGGGATACAAACGAAACTGTTTCTTGTGTATTGTGCGGCTTAGGTCTACTTAGGGCCTCCGTAACATAATTTCTTCATTAAGTTGTATGAATGCATTTGCAGTTGCCGTAGATTTGTATCTACGAGTAGCATGGAAATGCACTTCCTGAACAGAAATGTAACTAAAAATCAATTCGTGTCACATACACATTGTGTACGGATATGCAGTGCATACAGTGAGCACAGAAATTATGCGAACACTTTTAAATTGTGCGCTGTAATTAGCGTATAGTTGTGAGGACTAAAAAGTTTTTTAAAAATAATTTCGAAAATTAACTTTTTTAAATAAAAAGTACATAACAATATTATGTTTGATTAAAAAAAGGGAAAAAATCAGAATATCTATTTATGGGCTTAAAAATAGCGTAGTCTAGAAAAAAACATTTTCAATTCAATTTATTACACATTAATAATATTAAGAGTTCAAGCTTTTAATACTATTTTTACTTAAATATGTTATTAACATTATTGTTATAATATTGGGTGTCAAGATTATAGATCATTTATTATTTGTTGCGTAGATAATTACAAATCAATACCACTTTGAGAGGAAAAAAAAATTGATATACGAAATATTTACAAAAACTACCATAAAAATTATAATGACAGAGCTAGCTCAATAATATGGGGAAATGGGGAGTATATACATCTTAAATTAAAGTTATTGAATAAATATCCCTTACCATTTCAATGGTAATTTAATGTTAATTGAACGTATTATAAAACCAGGGTAGTTTAAAAATCATTTTCCATATTTTGTTTTGTGTTTTTTTTTTAGTTTTTTAAGATCTAATTCTTTAATTTGATTTATCACGAAAAAAAAAATATTTTTATAAGCATAATCTTTTAGAAATTTAGTCTGGAAATACCTCATTTTTAAAACATTTGGTTTTTAAAACTAGTCGACTTTTTTCAAGTATTCCTAAGTCGAAGCCTCCGAAGCCATATTCCAAGAATTAATATGCTATAAAAAAAATACGCAAAGCTGATTGATTCAAGCCGTAAATTTGACAAAAATGTCTTCCAAATATAATCGCTGGGTAATTTAATTATCTACAGCTTAGTAATAATAAAATGATAAAAATAAGTTTGGTGCAAACGGAGATATTTGCTTTTAAGTAGAGATACTTTTTTTATTTCGGAAAGTAGTTTTTTTAAAAAATTTCGAAATCCGTTTCATGAAAAAATTTTTGGATTGCATTTTCGGTTTTAGTCTGCAATTTTACTACGGAAGATAGATTAGATTTTATAAACCTATCTCAAACCATAACGAATCAATCAATTTTCAAAATATAATCCTACAATTCTAATAATTTGTCATTATCTTTCCCTCTATTGAATTTTTAATGTTTGGTGAGCCACTTCCCAACACTTTCTCATTTTCACAAAATGATTACCCCGTTCTCTCCTCTGCAGCTTTCTTAAAATAATAAGTCTCTTCAATCCATTCCCCACTTCGTAACCGTTTGATTTTTAATATTTGATAGAGCCACCTTAGCTTTTATGAACCACTTCGAAACGGTGTCTCGTTTTCACTTTTTGCAAAATGATTGGTTCCTTCTCTACTCTTTTGTTCTATAATTATTTGATTATTAATATTTGGTAGGGCCACCTAAGGTTTTATGAGTAGTTTCCCAAACTTTCACGTTTTCACAAAATGATTGGTTCCTTGTCTTTCTCTATAACTATTTGCTTTTTTATATTTTGTAGGGCCACCTTATATTTTGTAAATCAATTTCAAAAACGATTCTCCTTTTCACTTTTCACAACTTGCAAGAAGAAACTCTCTACTATGCCGCTCTACAACCAGTCGATTTTTAAAATTTTATAAGGCCACCTTAGGATTCATTAGCCACTTTTCATTTTAATTTCTCAAAAAATAATTCCTATTATTTCCGACTCCGTAACTATTACATATATCACATATTACAACTAAATTTTTTGTTCACTTTTTATGACTTTTTATTTTCACTTTTTACAAAATAATTAGTCTTTCCCATACTCTTCCACTTCTGCTGTCTTCAGAGATTCCTTGTTTTTTTATATTTTTTTCTACACCAAAAAAAAGTTTAAGTATTTTTTTAAAGATACATCTCTCTATTATCTAAATAAATTGTTTGTGCTATATAAAAAGTTCGTCTTGTTCATTTTTTACAACATGGTAATTTTTATATATGTACATTTCCTTATAATATGAAAAAGTTTTTGTGAAGTATGAATAAAGTGCCTAAAAGCCTCCTGGTAATAAAAATACCATTCGTCAACATGACAAAAAAAGCTACTTACGACAACTAGCTAAAACATTTACCTTTAAAATTTAAAGGCGTTCGCATAATTTTCATACCCACTGTATATGCACAGTTCGGCATGGCAATTGAATTACGAAAAACCTACAACTACAAAATAAAAAAGGAACACGAAAAAAAATTGTTTCACCTTTCGGCTTATCGAGTCGCAGCATTGAAACTGCTGCATCCTGTATGCCTCATCCGGTGGCAGTTGCTTGTGCAGCACAGGTGGTCCACAATTTATGCTCCTCCAACCTAGTTGCAAGCCCTCAACACCAGTTAAGTGACATTTAACCCATTTTCAGCAGGTTCAATAATATTTAATGTGCAAAAATTAGTTTAAAATAACAAACATGTTTGTGTTATTTTCTTTAGTTTGGAATTTAATTTTGTGGCAAAATATTTATTTAGAAAAATGATAATTAATTGTTATGACCTTAATATATGTATGCATTTTTAAGGGTGTGAATTTGTTGTGGAGGCGTGTTTGGCATGTCAGCTATTTGGTATTTTAATAGCCTGTCTATGAAACTTTTATGTGTTTAAATTTAATGGTCTTTTAAGTTTGACTTTAGTTTTTGGCAAGAGAGTTATGTATTTTAAATAAATGCTAGGATAGTTAAAATACAATAGATATTTACAAATAGCAATTATTAAGTATATATGGTGATTTAAATTTGTAACAGAAAGTTTAGTATTAAGTTAACAAAGTTCTTGGAAACTAGTTCATTTTTAATGTAAATATTTAAAGCATATACCTATATCTACGAAGAACTAGGACCTTAAATAGGACCAATAAGATGATAGAGGTACATTTAATATTAATTTAGTGCATATTTTTTCAAAAATGCGATTATTTATCGAGCTATCGATTAATTAGACTCAAAAAAACTTTTTGAACCAAATTTTAACAGGTTTCGGATTTTTGGGGTTTCATTTAAATAATAACGTTCTTTAGATCAATAGATGATTCTTTAGTTTGAATGGCCAGTCTGAGGTCTCGAAAATAAATGCTTTTTTAATCACATTTTAGGGAATTTCGGATTGTTAATTTTATCTTGATAACAATTCTGGTGTAATAAATCTAAATGTTAATCAAGATCCATAATTCATATTCTTTTCATTAAGCACTTTATTTTTAAGTCTTTTCATTTTTTAATTAAAGTCTTTTTAGTATATAATACAAAATCTAGCAAACACCTAATCCTAATGGGTGCCAGGTATAAAAATACCGCACGCTAACTTTGTTATTTTAATGTAGAACGCTTAAGAATTTCCACAACCATTTTAATGTCATGCAATAATTTCATTAAAACCACAAGGAAAGCACGATACCATCCAATAACCAATGCCCTAGTCCACTTTCAACTGGTAACAGCTGCATCTGATGTGCAGGAATTAAAGATGTTTAACAAAGTGCAGCCAAGCATTTTTCTACATTAAACATAACCTCACTTTCAGTGCACAACAAAAAAAACAACATTATTTTTCCTCTTTTAAAACAAACATAACCGCAAGAGCCACGCACACAGACAAACTGATTTTGAAGTTTACTGTTTTTTGTATGCTTTTATTTGTATACCCTGTAAAACATTGGGTAAGGGAGTATTACCGAATTATTTTAGTGGAAGAATAGTAAGACTCCTTAAAGTATGCAACAAAAATGAAAACAGATGACAAAAGAAATAGAACGTCTGTTTCTTAAAGTCCAAGGGTGCTAGGGTTTTGTTTAGAAGGAAGTTTATTTTATGTTTTTACTGCTATATTTTTCGAATTTTTGTTTGTGTAAATTTTACTTTTACCCCAAAAATAATAATCTGGACATGGTGATCCAAAAAAACTTTATACGTATTCTCATAAGGCAATTTTTGATTTGTTTAGAAATCACTCATTAATAATTTCCAGGCCCGCTGTTGCTTATAATGGCAACATTGGATTCAAATACTCGTTAATACATCGAGTGCCCAAAAAATTTTTGCAAAAAGTGTGTTTTACATATATCTCAATAATGAATTAATAATACATATATTCGTTTTTAGTTATATTTACACAAAAAGTAGTTTATTTGCTTTAAAAAAGACAAGCTAATCATAATAAAACAAAAAATCTTTGTTAACAACAAAATATTAAGTTTTGTGTTAGGATTCTTCTAAAATCTTATCAGGAAACATGTCGTTGGGTGAATGAATTTGTTTTCTGTGAATATTTGTGGCTAGACTAAGATAATTCTGAGGTCAAATATTTCTGTAAGTCGTCCAATTTCAATTCTGGTACCTAATGAAAGGGTTAAATAAAGGAAATAATGTTAATTTTAAAATAGTAAACTATGTTAATTAAGTCCTGATAATTGCCAGAAGATTTCAAATCGTTTAACCTCATATCAAGTTCAAATTTGGCGCATTCGAATTTTATTTATGGTACTTTATGTAGTATAAAGGAAGAAAATCGTCAAAAAATCGAACTTTTTTATTTCTCTATGGCGTTTTCTAACAAAAAATCGTATTCTCAAGAATTTTTTTCCCAAAGGCAAAACAGTTTTTCAAAATCAGTTCTTGGCGTATATAATTTCTTGCAGTTTGTTAAAAAGAAAAAACTAAATTTTCAGAATTTTTATCCAAAAGGGTTTGGCTTGGCGTAATTAAATAATTAGAAAACTAATTTTTCTGACCGACTATTCAGTCGCCCCTATGTGAAACAAAGGGATAACTATTAATAGCAGTTTGAAGAATCGAAGAAAACTATTGAGGTTTAAGGAATATTTTATTAAAGTTTTCATAACAGACTTCCTTTAGAACTTCAAGTTATAAAAACGGCGTGGAAAAACAGCTTTTTGCAGACATAGAGTTTATGGAGAAAAAAGTAATTCAATTAGCAAAAACAAGTTGCTTTACTTGTATTTTGATGCTATTCGAGATCAAACAATCTATTGATACACAAATATTTTGCAGAAGTATTCAGAAATTGGTATTTTCAGCCAGACAAATAAGTTCTGAAGATTATTTTATTAAAATTATAATAATTTTTAATTAAATTTTAAAAATAGTACGAGTACAAATATTTCAAAAGAATTGGAAATTGGTATTTTCAGCGCCAAAAAAGACTTCTAAAAATTCATAATATTTTATAAACATTCTTGTAATGCTCGCAAATTTTAAAATTATATCCGTACTCATATATTTTAAAAATTTGCGAGCATTACAAAAAATGTTTATAAAATAAATTCGCAAGAAAGTCCACATTCAGATGAATTGTGGAATTTACCAAAAATCCGCAGTCCACCGATTTTTTAAACGAGTTTACGAAAGTATTAATATTTTCAGGGTAACCTAGCAGATGACGTTGAAAATTAAAATTAGTATCAAAATCGGTAAAAAATTTAACCTCTTATTGCAAACAATACATACCTAAAAAAAAGTAGGCGTGAACATTTTTCTGTAATACATCTTAATAAGTTGTAAAATGGTTTTCAAACCCCAAAAACAGTAAAATTTACCAGAAATTCTTGAAGTGGCCCCAGTTTATTGTCTAAAAACTAGTTTTACAGGTTACAAGATTATAGAACATGTTTTGTAATTTTCGTATCAAAATTTTCTGCTTCATCTAGGTATGGCCAGTGAAGCTATTCTTGATTATCCCTATCATTGCAGTAGCTGATAAAGTACACCTAATCTTGAAAAATTTCTAAAATAATTCTTAATTATTCTAAAACTAAATTTGATTACTAGATTAGATAGTGATTACTTGAGGTTAGAGTGTACTCTATAGTTGGTATCCCCCGAATGTAATTGTTTCTTTATGTAACCGCTTGCTTTGCTATTGCAATTTTTGTTGTCCTTATCGTGCAAACAATTTACAAAAAAAAAAGGAAAAAAAAACATAAACTGAAGCTTAACGGGAGCATAAACTTGCGCCATTTTCTTATTTCCTGCTACTTAGTTGCTCCTGTGATGTGTGTGTGGAGGAAGTGTAAATGTGTGTTCACACTTTGCCATGAAATTAGCACGTTATACATTTATGTGAAAAGCCAGTGAAAATAAAAAACCAAAAATAAAGCTGGAAAATGGAAAAGCAAACTTTGCAACAAACTTGCTGGTCAGTCTAAGGAGCATAAGTATATATATTTATGTGGCAGAGTTGGCGCTGAAAAGGGGTCATCAGGAGCTTGGTAAAATAGATGAGATTTTTAGAAATTTTAAGCATGACCTATGGGATAGATCCTGGGACTGCCCAAATGACCAAAAAATCGGAATTTATTATAGCAAAAATTTTGTGAACATTAGAGTATTATTTTGAGACCCTATACTCCAATATAATAGAGTCTGAGTCGAGGAAACATTGAGTTGGGCGTTGTTACTTAACTATGTACATTTTGTTGTTGCAAAAGTCCTCAACTTTTAAACTCAACAGCAAGCGTGAATCTCCTAGGTAAGTCAGTCGGTTAAAGCGGCATTTAGGACTTACTGTCGCAACTTACTTAAGCCAAGAGCAGGCCCTTTCTGATACCGATAATGGGAGTAAGTGGTAAGGATATAGAACAGAATTCGAAGCCACAACCTCTGGGATAAAAGTCTAGTGCACTATCGCTAGGCTATCGAGACCACGTGAATCCCCTAAATACTGAACAAAATTTTTATTAAAAAAACCCGCACAGAATGCCGGTTTATGGAAAAAAAAATATGATCGAATTTTCCAATTTCCGCTGTGATTAAAACTTGAACCCCCGTCCAGTTTTCATTTTGACTCCGCCACTGTCCTATGTTGCATGCGTGTTTGTTGCAACTTTAATAAACGACCAAGTGCAAACAGTTTTGCTTGCAACTATCTTTATTTAGACTGGGTGTGAAATATGCTTTGCCAAAAGGAATTTGATTCGGAAATAAATTTCATATTTCATAT
The DNA here is from genome assembly GCA_037043745.1 of Chymomyza amoena. NCBI lineage: Eukaryota > Metazoa > Arthropoda > Insecta > Diptera > Drosophilidae > Chymomyza > Chymomyza amoena. The sequence continues at coordinate 435,114 of JBAMAX010004332.1, read as the reverse complement.
ATTTTCACTTTATCTTTATCTGTTTGAGCATGAGTATGAATGTTGCATGCACACAATTTATTGCCACATTTGGTTGCCAAGCCGCAAGCAGACTAAAGAAACGCCAACTTATTGCCGCTTACAGCACGCTAAGCTGTACTCAAACATCTAAATCCATTCCTCCCCCTCGATTACCCTCTCTCTAACTAACTTCCTTCCGCATTTTGCACTTTGCACCTTGCTTTGCCAGGCGTCACTCAATGCCATTTCCTATTTGCCTTTTGCTGTTTTGCTTCCCTTTTTAATTTTTTTTTTATCGTTTTCTTTTTTCTTTTTGGTTGCTATTTGTTCAAGTACTTTTAAGTGCATTTGGAAAGCATTTATTTCCGGATTTTCAGTTATTCATGCTGTAAGTAAAATGGTTCAAATGGTTGCCATATTGGAGGTTATGTATAAATCCTTGTGAGTAAAAAGCTTAGCAAATATTTACTTGACATTGTCCTTTGTGCGCTCGCCTTTAGAGATAGCGATATATTATGAAGTTTGCACTTAACTTGAAAGCGTTCCAAGCACAATATTGAATACAAATAGAGTGCAGGATGGTTTTTTGGATCTTCATTGCATGCATATATATACCATACAGAAGGATTAAGATTAATTTTAAACTTTATTAAAGCATATTTCTTAACTTAATTGAGAATTATTCCTATTTTAACGAAGTGGTCGACTCGAAATACATTTTAAACCTTTTGTTTCCTTTGCAAAATTGCTTAAAAGGAACCAAAGAAACGATATCGCTAAAGGCCTTTACACCGAAAAAATTTGATCCACCCCAATAGATATAATTAGTGAGCCCGGCAGACGTTGTCCTGCCTAAACTTTTTGAATACTCTTAGTAAGTGAATAAACATCGTAAGATTCTCTAGTTAGCTTATCTGGAAAAATATTTAATTTTTAGATTAGTTTAGCTCGATTCAAACTTGCACCATTATTAGTCGAATATCGCGCTTCACGGGTCTGTCTTAACCGAATTCTTTCACGTTAATTGCGATCTTCACGTTCCTGGGCAGTACGATTAGATTGATAATTAATTTGATTCGTTGCATATCTTCCAATTGACATACATCATGTCATGATCGATTAGGAGACGGCATTCCAAATTGTGCTAATGCTTTATTAACCATCGCCAAGCATAGATCTTCAATATGAATTAATTCATTCATTGTAAACTTCCGGCGTAAATTCCCTCACTGGATTACGTTTTGCTTGACGTACTCGAAACAAAATATCTTCTGATAAATAATCATGATATATATCCTACACTTCACTTGGATTTGATGGAAAACTTGTTGCCAAAATAATGGCAAAATAGAAAACGTATTTCATATGGATGAGCAGTAATAGCAGCATCTGCTAAAGTTTGATCCCAGTGAAAATCCCTTTCCAATAAATTCAATTTTTAACATGCGTCTCGATACGTTGCACACAATACGCCATTCACTGTTCTCAATGATTGAAACGATATTGGACCTCGAACATTGATAAACAACAATATCAGTTTTTGTATATAAATCTCCGTATTGACCACCTCTAACACACGCAAAAATCAGATTTGAAATTCATCGACGCATTCATGAAAACCTTCGTAACACGTATAACATAAGTTATTTTTATATCTTATATATAATAATATATATATATTTCCCCTATGCACCATTGACAGCCATCGTGTATACTCTATCGCACATAGTCGTCTTAAAATTACCTATCAAGTCTAGTCTTTTATATCAGCCAGCTTTTGTCTCTATATACACTTGATGGCCATCATATTTTAGTAAAGTTATTTTAAGACAGTTTCAACTGTTCATAAATTATTCAGTAAATCATGTTTTTAGCATTATGTTGCCACTCGAGCTCAAAACCATTCCAGGTAGCTAGCTGGTGACATGGTCTCGACTGGAACAGCTTTTTCAATCTAATCAACATGGCTGGCACCATATGTTGGCAGACTCATCGGTATTATCAAAAATTTAATTGTTAATAAATCATAAAACACCAGAAAGTTTTACGAGACACACACACGCTCATTGAAACAAATCCAAAGTATGTCACTTTAACAAGTCGTTTGTGGGTGTGTATAACAGCTGCTTTTTGTATGTATAACAGTTAGTACATATAACATGAGCCTTGAAGTAGGCTACAACTTTTTGGCAACTTTCATGTAATTGAAACTTTGACAATTTAAATTATGATGTGTTGGGTGGTAAATGTCGGTGGTACATGGACGCTATGTACATGGATAGCTACTTTATGCTTGCTCATAAAACAGTAGAATATATGATAGATCAAACAAAGGTCATAATATATTAAATGTAATCAAAAAGCAGCATTTTTCAAGGTATTTGACAAAATTCAGCCAGCATTGGATAAACTCATCAATCTAACGATTTGGGCTCACGGAGTTGCTCAAACGAATTTTAGAATTAATTGCTAAAGCCATTAAAGGTGTGTAGATGCTCACATGACGTAGGCTCCAGTGCCTCATATTTCTAAGTTCGTGAATTTCCAACACATACATAAAGGGTCTGAAAATACCAGGACATTCTTCCAAAACAAGGCTTATCTCTACAGAAGCTATCATAAAAGTTTCAACTAAGGGATGCTACGTGTACATCAAATACTAGTCAACATTTGCGATTCCAGTCGATTCCTTTCTATTACTAATATTAGAGCTATTAGAGGGCACTCTTGGCTGCGCAAGATAGTTATAAAGGAACAACGAGTACACTCTATGCCACCAATATATTCAGCTATTTCTCACTTCCTCTGCTTACTAGGCATCAAAATGGGCCAAAGCTGCTCTGAATGACCTTGGCTGTCATATCACAACCTATTAAACCTCTTCTTCAAGTCCTTGAACACCGGGTGGGGCATAGGGCGGCGACAAACTTCCTCCATTCTTCCCGATTTGCGGCCAGATACTTCAGCTGTGACCACGTTTTACACTGTGTTGCTGCTTTGGCCAATACTGTTGATTTCCAAGTAGTTCTTGGTCTACCAACTCACCGTGTAGCTTGAGGATTCCATTCGAAGGACCTCTTCACGATGCTTTCGTTTGGTCTCCTCAACGTGTGGCCAATCCAGCGCCACTTCCGCTGTCTAATTTCGACATTCAAAAGCTTTTGACTCGTTATGCGTCACAATTCTTGATTCGATATAATTTGCGGCCAACGGATCTTAAGAATGTATCGAAGGCAGCGGCTTACAAATGCCTGTAATCTTCTCGTGATGGAAGTAGAGACTTTCCATGTTTCACAGGCATACAGCAGTGCAGATTTGACATTGGATTCGAAGAGCCTTAACTTGGTGCGTAGGGAAATTTGACTAGAGTTCCATACTGAAGACAACATTCCAAAGGCGCTGCGGGCTTTACTTATTCTGCTGTTAGCATCCAGATCCGTTCCTCCGTCTGACGATACAAAACTTCCTAGATAGTTAAACTGTTTTACCTCCTCAATGGGCGTCTGTCTCAAAATAAAGGGCTGATGTGTTGAGCGGCCAGTGTGCTTTATTTTGGTTTTGTTGCAATTGATCCTAAGACCAGTCTTATCTCTACTGCAAGGGAGTGGAGTGATTAAACCTAGCCCAACCCAAAATGAGTGCTTCATTTAATGCCTACTATGAAAGGTCTGAAGAAAAATAGTTAAAGGGATCATTCATAAACTACGTGACGCTCCAGCGGGGAGGGAGATCTGGCGAAGCGTCTAGAGACACAAATATCATATGGAAAATCTTTTAAAATATTACGTTACTGTATCACAAGGAAGGGGTCTATTTTGAGGAAAATCAACGTCACGTATTTTATGGATGATCTCTAACAGAAGAAGCTGGAAACGAATCGAGGGAACTAAATTTAAACAATACCATTAGATTCTACCATAATAGTAAACTAAATTCTATTTATATTTCTGTTATAAATAAAAAAAGCTAACTAAATTTTATTTTTCTATATATTTACAGGGTGACCGTGCCCGGTTATCAAGGTAACCTGCAAGCGGCCATCTCGCACAGCGCTACACTGGCCGCCTGGGAAAGATTTGGTGTGGAATTCATTTTGACATTTGTTGTTGTGCTATGCTATTTCGTTTCCACCGATTCGCTTAAGAAATTCATGGGCAACTCGGCCATATCCATTGGTGCTGCCTACAGTGCCTGCTGCTTTGTATCGGTAAGTCAAGTTCCTTTCCGACATTGATAGGCATTGTACAAAACAAAAATTTCCACCTGCCTTTTAGGCATTTTTATGCCTTTGACTGCAAAAAAAAAAAAATCGCAGCATGACGGTGCGGCGCTTAAGTGGCAAAAAGGTTCACCAGTTTGCGAGACAATGGTCAGCAGGTAGCCCAACTGCTGACCCATGTATAATTAATTTAGCCAGTCATTGTCCATAGAGCCGCATAACGGCGCGCAAATCAAAAGAAAATATTTAGCACGACTCTTAAATGTTTCTCTCTGTTCTTTTCTTTTATTTTCTTAACAGATGCCTTATCTGAATCCAGCGCGCTCCTTGGGTCCCTCATTTGTGCTTAACAAATGGGACAATCATTGGGTTTACTGGTTTGGTCCACTCGTTGGCGGCATGGCCTCGGCACTGGTTTATGAGTACGTATTTAATTCGCGTCGCAATCTGCGACAGGCCAAGGGCAGCATTGACAACGACTCCAGCTCTATACATTCCGATGATGAGCTAAACTATGACATGGATTTGGAGAAGCCCAACAAGTATCAACAATCAACAGGCACCTATCCGCGTGGTCAATCAGGCGCTGCAGCTGGTAATGCTGGGCAACATGCAGCTGCTAATATGGCGCAAATGTCCGGCGTAGTGGGCGCTGGCGTGGGCAACTTTTGTCAGAATTTGTACACAGCACCACCGCTATCCAGCAAGTATGAGCAACAGCAGGAGCCGCTTTATGGTGGCACACGCTCCATGTACTGCCGCTCCCCAACCTTGACGCGCAGCAATCTTAACCGCTCACAATCGGTTTATGCCAAAAGCAATACAGCCATAAATCGGGACATAGTGCCGCGTCCTGGTCCTTTGGTGCCAGCTCAAAGCTTGTATCCTATGCGCACCACACAACAGCAGCAGCAGCAACAGCAGGCGGCGGTTACAGCTGCGCAATCCTCACATTTGCAAAATCAGAATGTGCAGAACCAAATGCAGCAGCGCACCGAAAGCATTTATGGCATGCGTGGCTCCATGCGTGGACAGCAGCAGCCGGGCACAATACAACAACAGCAGCAACAGCAACAACAACAGCAGCAGCAACATTTGCAGCCCGCACCACAACAACTACAGCCTATGATGTCAGAGTCGCAGCCACAACCACAAGGTTTTCAGCCAGTCTATGGTACACGCACGAATCCCACACCGCTTGATGGCAATCACAAGTATGAGCGTCGTGGTCTGGGCGATGCGCAACTTTATGGCTTGACCGGACCACGTAATCGTGGTCAGTCTGCACAATCCGATGACAGTTCCTATGGCTCTTATCATGGTTCAGCGGTTACACCACCTGCACGTCATCCAAGTGTGGAACCCTCACCCCCACCGCCACCAATGTTGATGTATGCGCCGCCACCACAGCCCAATGCAGCTCATCCACAGCCCATACGCACACAATCAGAGCGCAAGGTAAGCGCACCTGTTGTAGTATCCCAGCCGGCAGCCTGTGCAGTGACCTATACCACATCAGCGGCGACACCAACCACACAACAGCAGCAACAACAACAACAGCAGCAACAACAACAACAACAGCAGCAGCAGCAGCAAATGTTGCTGCAACAGCAACACCAGCAACAACAACAGCAGCAGGCACAACAGCAACAACAACATTATGGCATGTTGCCGCTTAGACCAAACTGAAAGCGGCTCTCCTGGGGTCCCATTACGGTGCCACTAATGCATCCGCAGCTGCATGCTCATCCCGCTGGCACCATGACCCTGCATAGCTGCACTCTAGCCAAGCAAAGTAGTTTGTTTTAGTTACTGTAAGCAACACAACGGGCATCCAAAGGAAACGTACAGTAAATAAATATACTTAGTAGTATAGTTTAGTTCTAAGGATTCATAGTCTATATAGCTATATAGATAAAATGAAAGCATAGCCACATTGTATTATTGGTCAAGGAACTCATTACCTAGCAGCATGTAAACAACGATGAATTAGAGCAACGATACATATAAGAAATACTACCCATATATAGAGTTAATAACCATAAAGTTGTACTTCCAAAAAGTCTATTTAAGCCTAAATTTAACTGTTTAAAAAAAAACGTGTTTAAAATTCCTTGAAAATAGTTAAGTTTGGGCTGCAGCATAATCTAAAACATAAAGCGGAAAGTTGGAGTGGTTGCTCAAGTTTTGTACTGAAAAACTTGGAGTCTGCCTATCCATACAAAACCCACAACGATTTAAAAATTTCAAACTGACTTAATGTCAGCTGTTTTGTGATTCATTTCAAAACGTACAAAAAATCATATATACATAAAAATTTAACCGAAATATATTTAGACTGATTGATACGTATACTTAATGTCAAGTTTTTGCAAATCTTTTTATGTTTTCATTTTTCTATCTATTTGTTTTTTTCTAAGTGAAATCTATGTTTATTTTTTTGTGAAACCAAAATTTGTTTTAATTTTTTAATTAAGCTTCATTTGTATATAACACAGTTTTGCTAAGCCTTTAAACTTATTGTTAATTAAAATAACATATTATGTACTATAAATGTTAGGGCTATTAAGCATTAAAAGACAGCTAATTATAAATTTACATATATGTTACATATACATATATGTATTATTATAGATAATTACTTTAAAAAATGCATTGAATTATAATAATCGTTAGTACTCATTATAAAAGTTAAGAAAATAAAATAAAAACAAAGATATATTAAATACAAGAAATGTTCTACAAATAAAATGATCGTTTTATTTTGACAATATGCTGGATGGGGGAATCTACGAACAGAAGCATTTTGTTGCTGATGAACACAATAAATTTGAATTTTCTGAGTATTTGGCAAAAACGAAAAAAATTTCAATCGATTTTCGCTAAATATTGACGGACTTCAGCGACCAGGCGAACAGAAATGATAAGCAAGCAGCAGCGAAATAAAAATTATTAAACTAACCAAATTTATTAAATAATAAAAATAAACAAGCCAAAATTGTAGGTTACAATATTTTATTATAATTTTATTAGTATCATTATTATTATTGTTGATATATTATAAAAATAAAGCAAATTGCTTAAATAATCTATTATAATTTTATGAGTATTATTATTATTTTAATAAATTATAAAAATAAAGCAAATTGCTTAAATAAGTAAAATATATAACTTTATGAAATAATAAACATAAGCCAGCTAAAATTGTAAATTAAAAGACTTCATTTTAATTATTATTAATATTGAATTTTTATAAAATGCAAATTGTTAAACTAACTAACTAAAAGAAAACTAAAATTTTAAGTTACTATAATTTACAAAAATTTTTATTATTATTATTTTTAAAATATATAAATAAAGCAAATTATTAAACTAACTAAATTTATCAAATAATAAAAATAAACAAGAAAAGTTTGTAAGTTAATATATTTTATTAATATTTTATAATTATTATTATTGTTATTAAAATATTATAAAAATAACACACATTATTAAATTAACTAACACGCTAAAATTGTAAGTTGCATTATTTTATTATAATATCTATAAATATTATTTTTTAAATAAAAATAAACTGAAATAACTTAAAAAGCATGTTTTTTATTTTTAAAAAGGATTTTTTGTTTCAGTTGCTGAAAAGGCTCTAAAAATATATCATATACTCTGGATGGATAAATCTATGGAAAGAAACATTTTGTAATTCAAAATCCCTTGAAATGCCTAAAGCCGTTACTCAAATTCGAATATTTAAATTTATTAAAAATTTGCAAAACCAAAAAATTTGCACCCGATTTTCACTAAATTTTGACTCTGAACGGATTTCAGCTACCAGGCGAACAGAAATCATAAGCAAGCGGCTGCAGAATAAAATTTTTTCTAAAACCTTCACTAAAAGTATGCCACACTTTTTTTGCAAAAATAATTTTTATGTGAAAATTTTGTAGCATACTTTTAGTTGCTAATTTAAGTTGCCTGCTGCTTTTTGGGCAATTCTGTTCGCCTGGTATTTCAGCTGGCTTCGAGACCATTTTGTATGGAAAAATTTATTAAAATAATTTTTTTTTTTAACGTTTTTTGCGTTTGTAGTGAACATTCTGTGCCGCTGTAAGGCATTAGTTTAGAATGTTACTTTGTTGGGCTATATTTTTTTTTAATTTTTCAAAATCTAAATTTTTAATTGGATTTGTTTGTACTGCTGTTTCAAGGTCTGCCAAATTTCAAGGTCATTCGATTTAGCAATCTTTTAGATCCTGCAATTTCCCCAACCCATCTGAAAACTTTGAAATATAAAAGAAAGATGTAGTTTTCGTTTCAATTATTTATTTATTCAAATAAAATTATATAGCTATTACAATCCTTTTAATTTTAATGCTTACTTTCTATGTATAACTAACGTTTACATATTTTTAAACAAACTAAAATTTTCAAATAATAAAAATAAACAAGTTAAGTTGTAAGTTACTATATTTAATTATAATTTTTGTTATTGATATTATTATAAAATTATTATATTATTTATTATATTATTATTATTATAAAATTAACACACATTGTTAAATTAACTAACAAGCTAAAATTGAAAGTAATAAAAATAAACAATCTCAGTTTGTAAGTTACTATATTTTATTATAATTTTTGTTATTGATATTGATATTAACATATTATTATAAAATTATTATATTATTTATTATATTATTATTATAAAATTAACACACATTGTTAAATTAACTAACAAGCTAAAATTTAAAGTTGCAATTTTTTATTCTAATTTTTATAAATGTTATTATTATTTTTTAAATAAAAATAAACTGAAATAACTTAAAAAGCATGTTTTTTAATTTTTAAAAAAGGATATTTTGTTTCAGTTGCTGGGCTCTTAAAATACATAAAATATTTCTCATGAAGCATATTCATATATTCTTTTCATTTGGAAGAAACATTTTGTTGCTTAAAACCTGTTGAACAATCTAAAACCGTTACTCAAATTCAAATTTCGAAATTTACTGAGGAGCATTTGGCGAAAAAATATAAAAAATTTGCGCAAATTTTTACTAAATTTTGACTCTGAACGGATTTCAGCTACCAGGCGAACAGAAATGATAAGCAAGCAGCAGCAAAATAAAAATTTTTCTAAAACGGTCACTAAAAGTATGCAACACTTTTTAATTTTTAAATATTTTAAAAATTTTAGTCGGAAATTTTGTTGCATACTTTTAGTTGCTAATTTAAAGTTACTTTCTGCATTTTATGCATTTCTGTTTGCCTGGTAGTATCAGCTGCTTGCAAGACCATTTTGATAGAAAAATTTCAAGAAAAAATATATTTTTTTTTTAGTTCTTTTCAGGTAAGAAAAGTTTCTTTACAAAAAAGGTGAATTTTCCAAGTTTATACACGAAATTCCTTTTTTTTTTATTTCAAATTCTGTTTTATATTTTCCAGCAATTTATATATTTGTTTGTATTATTCAAAAGTTCTTCTCGGCTATTTATTTTTTAAAATCAAATATTGCAAGTTTTATTTATTATTTAAGTAGAAAAGTTTATTTATTGGATACAAAATGTTAGCCAAAAATGGTACATAAATATAATAATAAACTTTGTAATACGATGTATTAAATACTAAATACAAAATTAGTGTGGTTTCATTTAACATTTTGGGAATATTATTTATTTATTTTTGTTTTTATTATAATATAAGTTTAGATTCATATTACGAATTACTAATATCCAAATCGATCCATAAATGCGGAAATTATGCGTTTTCCTAAAACTCGAAATTTCGGATACGAATTTGTTTAATAAATGCTCTTCATAGGTGTAAAAAACAAATTAACCAGAGACTTGAGAATTTTTTATTTTTAAGGATATTGTGGAGTTTGGAAGCATAAGTGTGCTGCTTGGAAACTTGCCTTTAATGCAAGGGTATGTAAAACGATCGACTTTTTATACACAATTTTAGTCTAAATTTTAGACATAACTTGTAAAATACTGGCCCAAAGTCGAAAAGTCTTGGTGTTTTGAATTGCTCTAGGCAGCCCCTTTCGAATGGCATACAGGTTTCCAATATTCTAGACTTTCGGTTTTATGACCATAAAAATTTTGTGATGTAACCCCTTACCAAAAAAATGGCAAAAATTGAAATTTTCCAACTTTTCCAAATTTTAATGCAGAATAATAGTGATTCATAATACGAGTGTAGAACACCAGGATTTTTCCAAATCTATCCATAAATGCGGAAATTATGCGTTTTTCTAAATTAGGTTACTCAAAATTTCGGACACAAATTTGTTTAATGAGTGCTCTTCAGAGGTGTAAAAAACAAATTGACCAGAGACTTTAGAATTTGTTATTTTAAAGGATATAGTGGAGTTTTGAAGCACAAGCGTGCTGCCTGGAAACTTTCTCTTTAATGCAAAGGTATGTAAAACGATCGATTTTTTATACACAATTTTAGTCTAAATTTTAGACATAACTTGTAAAATACTGGCGCAAAGCCGAAAAGTCTTGGTGTTTTAAATTGCTCTAGGCAGCCCCTTTCGAATGGCATACAGGTTTCCAATATTCTAGACTTTCGGTTTTATGACCATAAAAATTTTGTGATGTAACCCCTTACCAAAAAAATGGCAAAAAATTGAAATTTTCCAACTTTTCCAAATTTTAATGCAGAATAATAGTGATTCCTAATACGAGTGTAGAACACCAGGATTTTTCCAAATCTATCCATAAATGCGGAAATTATGCGTTTTTCTAAATTAGGTTACTCAAAATTTCGGATACAAATTTGTTTAATAAGTGCTCTTCAGAGGTGTAAAAAACAAATTGACCAGAGACTTTAGAATTTGTTATTTTAAAGGATATAGTGGAGTTTTGAAGCCTAAGCGTGCTGCTTGGAAACTTTCCTTTAATTCAAAGGTATGTAAAACGATCGATTTTTTATACACAATTTTAGTCTAAATTTTAGACATAACTTGTAAAATACTGGCGCAAAGCCGAAAAGTCTTGGTGTTTTAAATTGCTCTAGGCAGCCCCTTTCGAATGGCATACAGGTTTCCAATATTCTAGACTTTCGGTTTTATGACCATAAAAATTTTGTGATGTAACCCCTTACCAAAAAAATGGCAAAAAATTGAAATTTTCCAACTTTTCCAAATTTTAATGCAGAATAATAGTGATTCATAATACGAGTGTAGAACACCAGGATTTTTCCAAATCTATCCATAAATGCGGAAATTATGCGTTTTTCTAAATTAGGTTACTCAAAATTTCGGACACAAATTTGTTTAATGAGTGCTCTTCAGAGGTGTAAAAAACAAATTGACCAGAGACTTTAGAATTTGTTATTTTAAAGGATATAGTGGAGTTTTGAAGCACAAGCGTGCTGCCTGGAAACTTTCCTTTAATGCAAAGGTATGTAAAACGATCGATTTTTTATACACAATTTTAGTCTAAATTTTAGACATAACTTGTAAAATACTGGCGCAAAGCCGAAAAGTCTTGGTGTTTTAAATTGCTCTAGGCAGCCCCTTTCGAATGGCATACAGGTTTCCAATATTCTAGACATTCGGTTTTATGCCCATAAAAATTTTGTGATGTAACCCCTTGCCAAAATTTTAAAAAATTGAAATTTTCCAACTTTTCCAAATTTTATATATTTATAGGAACCTCATTGAAAGGTCATTTGGATGGCACTTTCTCTTTCTAGCTCTCAAGGTCAGCCGCCACTCAAGCGCATTTGGAAGTATTTCAAGGCGTTCGATGATTTCTTGAGCTTGTGACCGAACGTATGACGTCGCCAACTTTAGGGATTTTCAGGTCTCTTTCAACGTCCCTTGACCAAGGGACCATTGGAAATTCTTCTGAGGATTTTGCTTTACGCCACTCTAATTTTGCTTATGTGTGACTTCGCCGCGCATACTTCCATATTGGGATCAAAATAGGATTATATATGGTGACCTTGTTGGGCTAATCATCTACTCCAGTGCTATAATAGATTCAAAGCCAACAAACGAGCCTCGGAATAGACGGAATCCCAAGGCTACCCCGACGCCTAACAGCAAATGGGTATTGAAAAAGAAGATCTTGTTGGAAAGGTGGAAAATAAAATTACAGGGGTAATTTTCGGGTCCGGACCTCCTTCCCCAAAAGTCAAAAAAGTCTTTTGCGAGCTCATACGCTTCGAAGTAAAGAACTCCCCCTCCAAATCCAAAACCCTTTCGTGGCATATAGTATATGTATATTATTGCGAAATGCTGCTAAATCCATCTAAATGGTGTGAGAATCAAGTCCTCATCTCCAACTTGGAGATAGTTCCTATTGAAACAACGCACCCCTACTCGGCATTCAACAGAACTCTACTGCAGTATGCATATTAAGCATGCTGGGTCAAATAAGGAATTTTCGCCAACTTTAACATAATTGAAATTCAAAAAAATTGCAGATGCCCCTTAGTACCAGAACCTTGACAAGTATCTCGGAATTCGATTTGTTGGTGACATAATATATAAACTAAGCGGCCGACACAGGGAACGCTTGAAATTCCTTCGTAATTAACTTTGCTTCATCCACGTGATCTAAGACGCCTTCAGTTAATCAAAATCGCTTTATTTTTCGAAACTTTTAAACATCATTTAAATAATAATTGTACATCTTACATGAAAAATAGCATAATATACAATTGGTTGCCGAGATTCAATTTTTCTAAACTATTGGACTAAAGTCCCAGCTTTAAGCTGACAACCATTTATCTTTTCTTCCAGGGCTCCTGGCTAGCACGTTATATGTAAGTTCATTACAGAAGCACATTGCCATAGACATTTAAGATGGTCACACTAATTCTGTAGCTATCTGTTAAAAACGGTTAATTGAAAAGTCTGTAATTCCATATTTTACAATAATTTGATTAATATCGTATATTAATTTGTACAACTTAAATGTTTTGTTGATTTTTTATTGTAGCACATTTACATTTCTATATAATATATATACGCTGAGATGGCAACGCTGAAAAAAAAATCAACCTTGGTGTTTGTTGCTGTAATTTGAAACGGTCACATTGATCACGTACAATCGCTTTGAAAGTATCGCAAATCATTTTTTTGCATTTCACGGCGCAATTTCCAAAGTTTATTTTTTGCGAGTTTTAAGCATGCAAGCTTACTTAACTTCGAAACTGAGCTTAAGAGCCATGCGCGTTAAGCATGCCTTGACCACGTTCAAAGCTACAAGTCCAAAATATATCGTGTGCTACGTAAAAACTACGAAAATAAAAAAGCTTGCAAAAAATTCTGTATTGCGCGTGGAAAATGAAATGGATTGCCATAAAGATGGCGTCGGCGCCATGTTTAATTTGTTGAAGAATGCCTATTGTAACAATTTTCATAAGTATTTTCAATTGGCAACGGAAAAATTCAAATTGAGTTATTATCACGCCTTGGGACTGCTCGAGTTTTTCGCCTTTAATGCAGCCGAGGTTCTTCGCCAATTATCTGGTGTGCGTAACTTGGTGTTGGATGTTGATGTGCCTTGGCGACTGCAGGTCAAAACCGTTGCTGAGCAACCGGTTTTGAAAGTATGCAAGATTGCTAAATTTTTGCGCATGGAGATGATGGTGCCACATTCTAAATTGGCAGACTTTTGGGAGGGCCGTCGTTTGCGCTTACAAAGATGTTACTACAAGAATTCTATACTGACTGCAGCCTGTCTACTGCCCGATGATAAAAATGACTTTGAGTTGTCTGGAATATTGCTGTCTTTAGATAAGAATGCACCAGATACGTGGAATATCCATAGGATTATGACATATGAACTTTTAACGTTCATAGGTTTGTTAGTCCTAGCCACCACCAAGCTACCCATTGTTGACCAAGAGAAGTATTCCTGTCGCCAGTTGCAACGGGCCTTTGGAAGGCGCTTTAAAATTCCGGAAAAAATGCTGCCATCTTATGTAGCTTTACTCTCGTTGACGGCTCTTTGGCGCGGCCTAGGTTCTGTGCCAATCGAAATACTATCCAAGATTCATCTATCTCTACTCAATGATTAACGTGTTTATATATTGTATTGTATTCCTTATACAAAAAAAAATATTGTAATTACACAACGAATTGTAGTATTTTTATTTGTAAATATAGCATTTGGTATTACAAAATTGTTAAAGTTCTTATTAAAAAATAATAATTCAATTGTTTGTTGCTGAATGTTGGTCCCTGCTATGATTATGTAAAATCTCCCTTAAGACCCCAGCGCACTATTGCTGTAATAAAAAAGTTGATTTATAAATTTCATGTTAGTGGTTCTAATCCGTTTTGAAATTACTTACCTTTTATTCATACATTATTCCGTATTCATTACTACTTATGGATAAAGCATCGTCATCCTTGTTATTTTAAAGGATATAGTGGAGTTTTGAAGCACAAGCGTGCTGCCTGGAAACTTTCCTTTAATGCAAAGGTATGTAAAACGATCGATTTTTTATACACAATTTTAGTCTAAATTTTAGACATAACTTGTAAAATACTGGCGCAAAGCCGAAAAGTCTTGGTGTTTTAAATTGCTCTAGGCAGCCCCTTTCGAATGGCATACAGGTTTCCAATATTCTAGACTTTCGGTTTTATGACCATAAAAATTTTGTGATGTAACCCCTTACCAAAAAAATGGCAAAAAATTGAAATTTTCCAACTTTTCCAAATTTTAATGCAGAATAATAGTGATTCCTAATACGAGTGTAGAACACCAGGATTTTTCCAAATCTATCCATAAATGCGGAAATTATGCGTTTTTCTAAATTAGGTTACTCAAAATTTCGGATACAAATTTGTTTAATAAGTGCTCTTCAGAGGTGTAAAAAACAAATTGACCAGAGACTTTAGAATTTGTTATTTTAAAGGATATAGTGGAGTTTTGAAGCCTAAGCGTGCTGCTTGGAAACTTTCCTTTAATTCAAAGGTATGTCAAACGATCGATTTTTTATACACAATTTTAGTCTAAATTTTAGACATAACTTGTAAAATACTGGCGCAAAGCCGAAAAGTCTTGGTGTTTTAAATTGCTCTAGGCAGCCCCTTTCGAATGGCATACAGGTTTCCAATATTCTAGACTTTCGGTTTTATGACCATAAAAATTTTGTGATGTAACCCCTTACCAAAAAAATGGCAAAAAATTGAAATTTTCCAACTTTTCCAAATTTTAATGCAGAATAATAGTGATTCATAATACGAGTGTAGAACACCAGGATTTTTCCAAATCTATCCATAAATGCGGAAATTGTGCGTTTTTCTAAATTGGGTTACTCAAAATTTCGGACACAAATTTGTTTAATAAGTGCTCTTCAGAGGTGTAAAAAACAAATTGACCAGAGACTTTAGAATTTGTTATTTTAAAGGATATAGTGGAGTTTTGAAGCACAAGCGTGCTGCCTGGAAACTTTCCTTTAATGCAAAGGTATGTAAAACGATCGATTTTTTTACACAATTTTAGTCTAAATTTTAGACATAACTTGTAAAATACTGGCGCAAAGCCGAAAAGTCTTGGTGTTTTAAATTGCTCTAGGCAGCCCCTTTCGAATGGCATACAGGTTTCCAATATTCTAGACATTCGGTTTTATGCCCATAAAAATTTTGTGATGTAACCCCTTGCCAAAATTTTAAAAAATTGAAATTTTCCAACTTTTCCAAATTTTATATATTTATAGGAACCTCATTGAAAGGTCATTTGGATGGCACTTTCTCTTTCTAGCTCTCAAGGTCAGCCGCCACTCAAGCGCATTTGGAAGTATTTCAAGGCGTTCGATGATTTCTTGAGCTTGTGACCGAACGTATGACGTCGCCAACTTTAGGGATTTTCAGGTCTCTTTCAACGTCCCTTGACCAAGGGACCATTGGAAATTCTTCTGAGGATTTTGCTTTACGCCACTCTAATTTTGCTTATGTGTGACTTCGCCGCGCATACTTCCATATTGGGATCAAAATAGGATTATATATGGTGACCTTGTTGGGCTAATCATCTACTCCAGTGCTATAATAGATTCAAAGCCAACAAACGAGCCTCGGAATAGACGGAATCCCAAGGCTACCCCGACGCCTAACAGCAAATGGGTATTGAAAAAGAAGATCTTGTTGGAAAGGTGGAAAATAAAATTACAGGGGTAATTTTCGGGTCCGGACCTCCTTCCCCAAAAGTCAAAAAAGTCTTTTGCGAGCTCATACGCTTCGAAGTAAAGAACTCCCCCTCCAAATCCAAAACCCTTTCGTGGCATATAGTATATGTATATTATTGCGAAATGCTGCTAAATCCATCTAAATGGTGTGAGAATCAAGTCCTCATCTCCAACTTGGAGATAGTTCCTATTGAAACAACGCACCCCTACTCGGCATTCAACAGAACTCTACTGCAGTATGCATATTAAGCATGCTGGGTCAAATAAGGAATTTTCGCCAACTTTAACATAATTGAAATTCAAAAAAATTGCAGATGCCCCTTAGTACCAGAACCTTGACAAGTATCTCGGAATTCGATTTGTTGGTGACATAATATATAAACTAAGCGGCCGACACAGGGAACGCTTGAAATTCCTTCGTAATTAACTTTGCTTCATCCACGTGATCTAAGACGCCTTCAGTTAATCAAAATCGCTTTATTTTTCGAAACTTTTAAACATCATTTAAATAATAATTGTACATCTTACATGAAAAATAGCATAATATACAATTGGTTGCCGAGATTCAATTTTTCTAAACTATTGGACTAAAGTCCCAGCTTTAAGCTGACAACCATTTATCTTTTCTTCCAGGGCTCCTGGCTAGCACGTTATATGTAAGTTCATTACAGAAGCACATTGCCATAGACATTTAAGATGGTCACACTAATTCTGTAGCTATCTGTTAAAAACGGTTAATTGAAAAGTCTGTAATTCCATATTTTACAATAATTTGATTAATATCGTATATTAATTTGTACAACTTAAATGTTTTGTTGATTTTTTATTGTAGCACATTTACATTTCTATATAATATATATACGCTGAGATGGCAACGCTGAAAAAAAAATCAACCTTGGTGTTTGTTGCTGTAATTTGAAACGGTCACATTGATCACGTACAATCGCTTTGAAAGTATCGCAAATCATTTTTTTGCATTTCACGGCGCAATTTCCAAAGTTTATTTTTTGCGAGTTTTAAGCATGCAAGCTTACTTAACTTCGAAACTGAGCTTAAGAGCCATGCGCGTTAAGCATGCCTTGACCACGTTCAAAGCTACAAGTCCAAAATATATCGTGTGCTACGTAAAAACTACGAAAATAAAAAAGCTTGCAAAAAATTCTGTATTGCGCGTGGAAAATGAAATGGATTGCCATAAAGATGGCGTCGGCGCCATGTTTAATTTGTTGAAGAATGCCTATTGTAACAATTTTCATAAGTATTTTCAATTGGCAACGGAAAAATTCAAATTGAGTTATTATCACGCCTTGGGACTGCTCGAGTTTTTCGCCTTTAATGCAGCCGAGGTTCTTCGCCAATTATCTGGTGTGCGTAACTTGGTGTTGGATGTTGATGTGCCTTGGCGACTGCAGGTCAAAACCGTTGCTGAGCAACCGGTTTTGAAAGTATGCAAGATTGCTAAATTTTTGCGCATGGAGATGATGGTGCCACATTCTAAATTGGCAGACTTTTGGGAGGGCCGTCGTTTGCGCTTACAAAGATGTTACTACAAGAATTCTATACTGACTGCAGCCTGTCTACTGCCCGATGATAAAAATGACTTTGAGTTGTCTGGAATATTGCTGTCTTTAGATAAGAATGCACCAGATACGTGGAATATCCATAGGATTATGACATATGAACTTTTAACGTTCATAGGTTTGTTAGTCCTAGCCACCACCAAGCTACCCATTGTTGACCAAGAGAAGTATTCCTGTCGCCAGTTGCAACGGGCCTTTGGAAGGCGCTTTAAAATTCCGGAAAAAATGCTGCCATCTTATGTAGCTTTACTCTCGTTGACGGCTCTTTGGCGCGGCCTAGGTTCTGTGCCAATCGAAATACTATCCAAGATTCATCTATCTCTACTCAATGATTAACGTGTTTATATATTGTATTGTATTCCTTATACAAAAAAAAATATTGTAATTACACAACGAATTGTAGTATTTTTATTTGTAAATATAGCATTTGGTATTACAAAATTGTTAAAGTTCTTATTAAAAAATAATAATTCAATTGTTTGTTGCTGAATGTTGGTCCCTGCTATGATTATGTAAAATCTCCCTTAAGACCCCAGCGCACTATTGCTGTAATAAAAAAGTTGATTTATAAATTTCATGTTAGTGGTTCTAATCCGTTTTGAAATTACTTACCTTTTATTCATACATTATTCCGTATTCATTACTACTTATGGATAAAGCATCGTCACCTTCGCTTGAGTTGCCATCATCACTTTTGTCGTCTTTGTCGAAACGTGTATTTAAAATATTCCAGAAAAATTTATATCCTATAGATTCTTCCTTGTCATGCTCTACATCATAGACGAGCCAATGAGCATTCTGCTGTGCGTGTAAAGAGTTAAGCAATATGGGCCAATGCCCTTTGATGACCTTTTCTAGATTTACATGCACATAGAAGCCATTTTGTTTCTGTGAGCATAGCTTCACAGGACCTAATAGATTTAGAATACAACGCTTCACTGGTACCGTAACAGTCACTTCGTATACCAAACAATTTCCGTTGAAACTGAGTTCAAACTGCTCCTCTGCATTTTCGAAAAACAAGTTAATATCACAATGTGTCTGATTCCATTTGACCTTGGGACGCACAGCGTTATCGGCAACAACTGCGCATTGTAAGGCTTTGCTCACTTGAATTGATTTCTCTTCTTGCTCGGCAGTTTGTAAGGGTTTGCTAACTTGAATTGTTTTCTTTTCTTCCTGGATAGTTGGCCGCCGGTCTTCAGCTAGCACGTTCCAACCACCTATGTAATCTATATATTCCTGATTCAATGAATTCTGATGTTCTTCAATCTTGTTTGTTTCATTGGCTTCATCTTTTGTAGGCGGAATAGTTTTAGCCATTTTAACATCCTGTACCTTTTCCATCACGTGCTTCGTTTCAAACTTAATGGGCTGTTGATTTTTCTCGGACTTCTGAGTTTCTTTATCCAGAACACAATTGCTTGAGGTATCGATAGGATTGGAGTTATTGGCAATCACTTCTTTTGTTACGTTGTCAGTTGTAATATTAGTGCTATCATTTAAATTTATATCCTGTAAATCATGCTTCACACAAGCTAGATCGTCTTCTTCATACAATTTTGTGCACAATAGCGCATATTTCTTACGTAGCTTCTCAGCATTTTCATTTTGAAGCTTACAATAACTTTTGCTTAGCAATTTATCAGCATAACAGATCTTATACACGCTCGTATTCATTTTTTTACATTCCTCCATAATGGCAATTTTCTCTACAAAGATTATATGCTGCAATGCAAAATCTACGGTCATCTGCAAGCCCTGTTTTTCATTTAGATTACCCAACAACTCGCTTACATACTTATTAGCATCATCTGGCCAGGTGCCCATTTTTGGGACAAAACCAGCCAAACGAACCTCAAGGCATTGCGGCAATAAATTTCTAAAGTTGTCATCGCATTCTAATAGATTACAAGCTTTAACACACAGGCGTTCGGTGCTATCATCCATGAGGCAGACATCGATATATTTTAATGCATTTGTTGTATCAGGCGTCTTAAGTACACGCACACGCTTGAAAAGTCCGTTCAAGTCAATTATGCACACGTCTCCAGCCCTTGGTGATACATGTGGCTTACGATTTTCAGCCACACACATGTGCAGCGGCATAGAGAACATTAACTTATTCACGTGCTCTAAATTTGATGTATTTTTCCAGTTTTTGCTGCCTTTGGCCTTGTAGCTAAGCGGAAGCACGGCCAAGTTCACAGGGTCGTATACCTAAATGAGAAAGTAAGAGAATTACATCAATAGTAGCACGTGCAATACTTTTGGCATTTAGCTTACCTTGGTTAATTTACAGCGCAGCAACGTGCCCTTTTGACGCAATTTCATCTGCTCCAAGTCTTGAAATTGTGGCAAATCTGATTGTAACAAACGATGTCTATTTGGACACAGTGTTTTAGTACAATCTCCGCATGACAACATGGTGTCACACAATGGACGTGTATGATCTGTTAGCGAATAACATTTGTCAGACATGTCCAATATGTGTTGGTCTAAATCAATATCATGTGCCTTCAAGAAACGCACTAGATGCGTCAATAATGACAAGTTATGTTCGTCCAGCATAATATAGGTGGCAATACGCTGCTCGCATATTGAAGATGTAAAAAAGTTATTAATGCTGTCAGCAACCATGCGATAGCGCATGTTGAACAGCATCCAGTTATCTGGCAGTGTATAATGCACCAATAGTTGCATGTCTCTTATGGGTACTTGGGATTGAAACTCATCGATAAGTAGCAGAATGCCCTTGGATTGCTATAAAGAGATTTAAATAAAAAGATGCTCATTAATGTATATTTTTGTTGGTACAAATCTCACCTCCTCGACAGCCTGGCTAATGCTTAGACATTGATGCCCTGCCTCGATTAGCTCCTTGTGCAGCAGCTGCAGTTCGTCATTGGTATTGCAGAAGATTACAATACGCTCTTTCAGTTTCTTACGCAATTCCAGATAGCTTAGTAGATTTTGCATCTTTTTATTTAGCTGCAATATCTCCACTTTTAGCTTTATACCGCCATACATAACAGCCTCAAAAAAGTTTTCAAAAAGCAACAGCGGATTAACCGATATATCCAGCAATAACTTGAACTGTTTTGCTCGCCAGTGCTGAGCCACCACAATCAATTGTAGTGGCATTGTGCGATTGCCATATAAGGTCTTCAATACTTTTGTTAACAATTTGGGCTCTACCTCCATAATTTTATCATAGTCGTCCAAAATAATGTGCTGCAATCGTTGATTAACAAAAAGCGTCAGGCCCTGAGTGTGCTTCGCGACAAGCTGAGCTAGACGATTTAGAGTGGTAACTAGAACCACACAACCACGAAGTAACATAAGACAAGTTTTATCAATGTTATTAGCATGTGCATTGACCACTGTGTATCCTTGTTCGATAGTCGTATCTAGCATATGCTTGCAATCGTAAGCCAGTATTGAGGTACTATTGACGCTATCGGTTATTAAAATGGACATGGGCCCCAGTGGGGCTTGTTGTGTTTGTAATGGTGCGTTTATGCTTTTTAATAAAAGAGAACAAAGCACAGGTAAATAGCACGCAGTACGTTTTCTGTCGTCATTCTTGAATATAAAGACAGAGTTGCCTTTATCTAGATGAGGCCAGGCAAAGTACTGAAGCGGCGTAATACGCCAAGCGTTCCAGATTTTCAAGACCTTCTCAATTTTAGGATGTAGCTGTACTTGCTGAAGCGACTGTATTGGCGTACAATCGATACTGCTATGAGCTAGCCCACAATTGTAAAATTTATCGAAATCTGCTGTGTAAGTTATTCTTTTTGGGTATTGTTTCTCAGGCAATTCGTTATTTTGAAATTCTTTTACATAAGAAAAGCCAGTACGCACATAATGCATAATATTATCAAAAGCGTTCTTGATTGGACATTTCTTAGGTACATTATCCAGCAATGTTTGCGTCTCCGTGCTTACGATAGTAAGATGTGCATTAACCATTTCTTTCAAAATTTGGTCCTTCATTTCATGCTTAAAAGATCCCGATTTAGCAAACTCATGCATACTTTGGGCCAACGGCGTTAACGTTTTAGGCGCAACATCGCCTTGAGTAGTAGTTTTAGGCCTACTAATACATAGTTTCATAGAGTTGACATTTTTATTTGCAGTATTCACATCTTCAATTATCTCAAAAACCGAATTATCCTGTTTGTTCTTTACTTTACTGAGCAACTTTGCTGTTGCTGGTCTTTGAGCGTCTACACGGAATTGTTCAACCAGCACATCCATTTTCCGAGGCTGCGTACTAGGATCGCTCACCTCACGCCTTCTTGGATGAATGTATTGACCATTTTCATCATAACAATTATTTTTATATGAATATGCATTTGCAGCACTTGTCTGAGCTGACGAATTCACAATTGGTTCTTTTAAGGGCTGAGGCCAATTCTGCACGCCTGACTCCACTCTTATAAGATTAAATACGTTGATAACTCGCAAACCGCTTTTACCATCTGCGTAGTTAATCTCCGTCAAATCAATGCTTTGAGCATTTAATAAGTTTTTTTTAATGTCGCATTGTTTATAAATGTTACCGATGTGAGCAAATAGTGCTCGCTGCAGATAGTCAGCTGCATTGGTCGTTTTTATGCCTACTAGCGAAAGTTGTCCAAAGTTAAGATTACATTGACGCGTGGTTATCTTAAATTTTAGCAGCCTGGCCTTGCCGAGCTGCTCGCCGAACGTACGTATTGCAGTGCTGGACCAATCATTACGATCCCAAGGTATAACCTTGTCTACAGCGCCGTATTCAAACTTTAAAATCGGATAACGAGCTTCATTCGGTAAAGGCCACATAAACTTGGCTTCGCTGTTAATGGTGAATCCATAATCAAATGCCAGCACCAAGTGCTCCTCTTCCATGCGTTGAAACACTAGGCCTCGCAAATATTTATTCTCTTGTCGAGTGTGGTAGTGCACAATAACAAATGCATTATTTTCATACAGACTCAACTGATGTTTGTCATCACAAAAAACCGGCAAACGTTTCTCCAATTGACTGAGCTCTGAAGCACGTTCCTTTATCTGGCTTATGTTTAAGTAGGCAAATAAATAGGGATTAACATAATGCGTGATAATGATAGTTTCATCCTTCTCAGCACCTAAAAAGAAACAAAACAATTTAGTACATCTTAAAACAGTCCAGTCTAATTATTTTTATATATTAAAGCCTAGTGGTGTACATCTTAAAGCACTTTTTTATTCCCACTGCGACAGACAAAAGTCACTCATGCGGAAGCTTTGTGATTTCCACGCACGAGAAATTTTTGTCGTTGCAACAAAAAGTTCAAGAAAAATAGTCAAAGAAAAATTTATTTTTTGCCAATTTAATTTGTTGCCAAGAAAAGAATTTGTAAATATTTGTTTTAAATTAACAACTTTAAACAAAATACAAATAAAATAAAATTGTCGCAAATTAGTTAATTAAAGTGAAGCAAAAGCTTTATGTACAAAAAGAAAATGCGGCACAGTTAACGCAGATTTAAACGCAAATAAAAACTACAAAAAAAATCTAAGCCGCAACTTGTGTGACGAAAGGTCCTTGTGCTTATTTTACCCTTACAGAGGGTGTTGTCAAAATATTGGTTTAATTTGATAACTAAAAGGAAGTTTGTTTTTAAACCTGAATAATAATATTTCCATATATTTCTATAAACTGAGCAACAGTGAACACAGGAGCGGAATGAGTCCAGCTCTCTTAGTCTTAGTTCTATTTGAGTACAAAAAACCTGTAAAAAGTGTTCTTTAAAAGAACGATACTAAAACATTGCATATCTTATTAAACACATATTAATCAATATGGGATACATGTGAACAGGTATATAGATTAAAACGTAAGATATGAAGTAACACCTTTGAAATAGATTCAATGTAATCGGGTAAGGAAAGGCCCTGTAATCGAAATAGCTCTTTGTAAATAAAAAAACTTCTACGAAAAACGACTCTTTGTTTAAGCAAAATATAATCATGATTTTTGCAATGAAAAAAATATTACACAGGGAAGTCTGAAAATTTGTTGAAGCTATTCAAAATATGTTTTGGAGGGCAAATATTAATACAGACTTGTCCGTATATCTGTATGAAAACCTAGATCTCAGGGCTGATAAGAGGTACAGGCAACCAAACCTATTGATTTATAGTAGGCCACCTATTTTTTTCGATTTGGAAAAATAATCTTATAAATGTTTGCAAGACAGCGATTTAGAAATGGATTCGACAGCTAAAGACGAAACTAATAAAAATAAACTTGTGAAAGTTACTCTATGATGTTCACAAAGGCATCATTGGTCACAATTACGCTTCCAACATCGTTACCATCATTGCCCTTTGAAGATAACTGATTATTCATAGAATGGAAGCAACTTGGATGATGTTATGGTACAGAGTAAGAGTATATGAACATCTGGACACTGTAGGTAGCTTGCATCTTTCGTATGCCATTTGTTTGTGCTGCAAGAGTCAGTGGCGATTCCCGTTCCCGTGCCTCACATACAAATGCAACTATGTGTGCCAGTTTGTGAGCACTACGCTTGTTGTTGTTGTATCAACACTTAGTCATTGCGGCAATAAACTGGGCGAAAAGTAAACGCCGGCAGTTGGCAGCGGTTTAGGGATTTGCTCGAGACTACAAATTGGCAAAGCAAAAGCTGTATGCACATTTAAGGACATAAACACTACATTATACCCTATATCCACAGTGTCAAGGGTATTTTGCAACTATGCAGACCATAAGTTGTTTATAGGCATATGATCAGTATCGACTCGGATATCGTGCCTCTGTATGAACGTCAGCTTGGCTGAGACCTGTCTGCATTCATCCACAGTACCTTGCAAGACAAAATTAAAAATTGGATTAAAATCTCAGAAAAGTTAAAGTGTGCAATTTTAAAGTATAAAATCGATTTAGACTCATTTGAACCTCATTAAACATCATTCGAGCATAAACTCGAACTTCTACCCAAACACCCTTAAAAGTTTATATGCACCTTAGCTTACACACCAGTTTTTTTAGTTAAAATGGTTGCAGCGTATTTCATCGCCGACCACCGCACGGATGGTGCACATTTTTTTTATATTTAACATTGCGTATAAGCCCTTTATATAATTTTCCCTCCCTTGCATGAGATGCAAACCACTTGATTGACAATGCCTGCCAGTTGCATATGCGCTACTTTGCACCCTAATTTTTATTCTTACAACAAAGCGGATATTTTCATATAATTATCGTATAAAAAATCGCGTAAAAACGAGTAAATTGTTAACTTAGCTACCGTGCATAAAATTATGTAAATATGCCAATAAAAAACTACCGAAATAGAGGGTAGGATTCGTAAATCAATCAAATTTGACTATTCACGCGCAAAAACCTAAGCCAATTGATTAAATATTAAGCTGGCTTAAAGGTGCATATACTTTTTTTAAGCAGAAAGATCCTATATAATTGCCCCATACCCAGTGGCGAAGCGAGACCGTTGAATGTGGGGGGGTGAGGAGCCTCAAATTGCCGACTCGATTCAACAAATTACCGACAAATAACCGATTCTGAACTTTTGTTTCTCGAATATTGCGTGAAATTTCTGAGATTTGCCAACTGATGTATGTTTGGGGGGTGTCACAGCACCACACCCCCACCTCGCTACGCCCCTGCCCATACCTAAATTAAATTCTATTAAATTAACATGCATCGCAAAAGTTTACCACGTGCATTATGTGCATTAGGGTCAAACAGGCCCACTTGTTGTTTCGAAAAACCCATACCACTAATCCTGGGAATTACAAACAAAATCACGTAAAATTACTCTTTAAAATTTCTAGCTCAACTTTTTACAAAAGTTTTATTATTTTAACTTTTATGTAAAGTTTATAATGCTTGTTACCACGAATTTGGGAAAAGTGCAAAAGTAATGTGAACCTTGCTGGTGAGCGACATTTAACTTTATAAATAAAGGAACCTTCAAGCATAGAGAGTTGTATGCATGTTTGAATGGCGGTATTTACCAGAAACAGTACTGTGAAAATCCGCGAACTGTATTCTATAATAACTACAACAACGAAATATTAATCAGTGCAATAATAGAAAATGCTCCTTAAATCTTTACAGAAAATTATATCAAATCCTACAATACTTCTCCTAAATCTTGACAGTAGAAATATCTGCCATCCATAAGAAAGGAAGCGTGGAGGTAAATTAACTTTAAATAAAGATGCCCTGTCAGTGGGAAGTATTTCAATAAGATACATCATATACAAAAATGGGAGAACATTAATGACATTAATTTAATGTCGTTTCCCGGCCACTGTCGAATAAAAGGAAATGAGGTGGCTTAGCTTACGAAATAATTACAATCCTTCCAACATTTCCAACCTTCTTAAACAAAAAACAAAGTGTTACACTACTACGAAAACATTTGCCATGATAGCTCATTTAAAACTAACACATCACGAGCTAATTTAAATAGCTTTACGAGATTTAGGCTTTGGCTAACAAGTCTAACACCAACTCCAGTCTGCATGAACTGCAACTATCTAACCCTTACTCCACTACTCCTTAAAGTACACTTTTGCAATGACAAAGAAAAATATTCCTTAAGGCTACATACAATAAGAGATGTAACTTCATTCCTAAGTCACTAATACAAAAACAACATTATACGCATCACCTAGACATCCAAATCTTTACACATTAAAGCAGGGCCGTAGCCAGGATCGTCACTCAGGGGGCGCTCAGAAGTTTTCCAGGGGTGCTCGCCAAAAGTCTTTGAGGGCGCCCTGCTTAGCTGAGGGGGCTCGGCCCCCTTGCGCCTACCTGGCTACGGCCCTGCATTTAAGCTTAAGAGCCAAGCGTTTAATAAATGTAAATAATAATAACAAATAAAAATTAGATAACTTTTGACATATGGCGAGTAAAGAGTACAAATTAAATGAAAACACTATTTTTCTACGTACTAGATGGGTTCTATATAACATCCCAGGAGCGCTAGTGGTAAGCCGTACATTTAGTTAATAACGCCCTTACCAATTTAACAGGTGGTAAAAAAAAGCAAAACAACTATAGCCATATGCATACGTATTCTATATGTATGTGCGTATATGCATTTTCTACTAATGTGTCTCCTCATAGGAAACTTCTAGAACGTCACATATTTTGATTTTCAAACTAAGCCATTTTTGATATAGACGTTCAAAATACATAAATAGTTACCATCGCAATTCTCGTCGCCAGAAGTTGCTCCAACTAAACGCTTTTGGTCCATTGCTGCACCAAATAATCGCTTTTGATCCATCGCTGCACCGGCTAAACCTTTTTGGTCCATCGCAGCCCCAGCTAAACCTTTTCTGTCCACCGTTGCTGCAGATTATAATATATCTGCAATCACTGCAAAGTAAATTAAAATAGAATATCAACGCAATAAAACAGCCCTGAAATTTAATTTTTGCAAATTGTAATTAATTTTTAATAAAGAAATTCAATATACCCGTAAATAAACTTGCGCACACAAAGCACAGCCAAAAAATGACAGAGGACAATGAAATTGCAAATTCAAGCTGACAATAGGCAAATCCACGTTTTTCAACACTTTTATAGTAAAAGCGGAGATGAAAAGTCAAAAACACACACTTGCATACATGCGCAAAAATCAACGAAATGTAAACAAAACAAAAATGGATACTTGTGCATATGTACGTGTGCTTGCCTGTGCGCGCTGCGATTAAGTTTTGCTGCACTCAGCAATTGCGGTCTAAATAAAACTTTTATGAATTTAATAAAACGCAATAGGTTAAGTGCTTAAAAGAAATTACTTAGAAAACTTTGTTAACCATTCTTTACTATTATAAACTTTAAATATTCTAAAAATTTATTATAAGCTTTGTGGACACACTTGCAATACGTACGTCTATGGATAGATGGAACCGACAACTGATTGAGCGCGACAAATTTTTGACGTCTGTCATTGCACAACCGAAGGAATGGACACACACACATACAGAACTTACATGTATGCAAATGTTATATACCAACGTATATACTCGTGTGATTGTTTGTGTACTTAAATTCATATTTTTTATTATGGTAGGACGTAGCCATCTTCTCAAGTACAACTTATTTGTTTATATAATATACTGTAGATACACTAAAACGCATAAGTCTGCATACAGCTGAAACAAAGTGTTAAATCCAGCTTCGATTTTTACTAATTTTTTTCTGTTTTATTTTACATGCAATTTAAAAATGCTTAATATAATTGATTTTTTTGTTATTATTTTATTAGATTTGTTATTTAATCAATCGAGAAGTGCATAATTATAATTTAATATTGTCAAGAAATAAATCGCTACACAAATATACTAACATATGCACATAGATCGTAACTTTTAGAACTTTTTCAAATACAAATTACTTATTAAAACGAACTTAAAAAAATCACTCACAGAAGTCTGCGTGGATGTTTTCAAAAAACTATAAAAGTACTTATTTGTATTCTTTTAACTCATTCAGCGAAAAGCATAGCAACTTAACAATTCTTGCGGCCAAAGTGGGATTTTCCCAATTTTTTTTATTTATTTTTTTCACAGTACGCAGACTTATGTATGTATATAACTACATAAGTGTGGTTACAAGCGGGCCTCTATATGTGTATATATAAGAGTTTGTTGCACGCATGAAATTTGAAGACCTAAAGTATATACATATGTATGTACATACATACATTCAAGAAAGTAAATGTCTAAAAATATTTCAAATTGGAAGTTCCAATACAATACAGTGCAAATGTTTAGCGTTAGATGCCGTTTATTCATACATTCATATGTACAAGCCTTAGTTCCAGAAATTTGAATCTTGACAGTCGCTAGCGTATGCATGTAGTATGTAGTCTATATACTAAATTACCGGTTGCGTAAAATTCCAATATGCTGCAATTACTATATAAATATGCACTAAAGATTCTTCCGAGCAGATGTTATCTAAGAGTACGGTTGCCAATTCGATCAGGTCGCTATCTCGAAGATTTTGGTCAACGTTGGACGTAGAGAATGGTGGCTGTAGAGGAGGGGTGAGTAACGTTAAATTCAAATATTTATGCATGGGAATGATTCAACAATATTAAAGAATCAGAATATAATAGAATCCCCAAATACAGGAAACTTCATGATGAAGATGCCAGGTTTCAGAGCATTCCGTTTCAATTTTTGTCAATTAGCAGATAATTACATAAGTAGGTAGGTTAGGTTAAACCGGTTGACCCTTGGGGAGCGTCACACATAGACTGCATAGTCCTTAGTGGAAGATAATTATACATTATATTCTAGTATTAGCAAGTGGATTACATAAAATGAATATTTAATTTCTATATTTATTTTACAATACCCCATACTCTTCACCCTTCAATGGCCTTTCTTTGGATTTCTCCAAACGTTTTGAGGCTGCTCTACAAGTGTTTTAAAAACCTTTACGTTAAAGCAGGGGCCCGCATTTCAATTCATCTGGGATCCTTCCTTTATAAATATTACACATCGTATTGTAAGCAATACAACTTTTTTTGTTCATAATATCAGCATAAGTTATTTCCGTTACCTGATAGTTCCACCAAAGCCCGACTCAATTAAGCGCACATATTTTCCTTTATAAATCATTGCTGTTTGAGTCGCTAGCAACCCTTTCGGGTTCTAACAATTCAAAAATCAAGTGCTAATCACCCCTTGCTAGCTAATTGCAGTACAAAGTGTTAACCATTTATTTGCCCACAAAAAAGTTTCGCTTTTTTCTATTGAAAAGTGCACATTTTTCACCCTTTTTTGGGAGTTTTGTAACTTTCCCTTCCTTTCTGACATTTGTTGTTTGCTTTGTCATTGAGTGGTAGGGTCAGCTTCAGTGGCTTCGGTTTGGCCATAAAAAGTTTTTTTTTTTTGGAACTAAGCCACGACCCACTTGTGTGTATGTATTTTTATTTTTTTGCTGCTATTTTATTTGATTGTTTCATATTTATGAGGATTATGGTTTAGTGTTGAATATCTAAGAGCCTGGAAAGCGTGAGGTAATTTATTTGCGGTTAAGAGCGTTTGTCTGCCTTTTTGATAGATGCTTGGGGTTAAGTGAAAGTTTTATATTGCAAAAGGCGCATTGTTTGGATAAAGTAAAAATTACAATGGCATGCGAAATTCCAAGATCGCGCGCTCTAGATAAACAGTAACTCAATAGGGTTGAGTTGGGCACAAAGTCCACAATTGAAATGTAACATTTGCTTTAAATGTTCTGAATTAAGGCTGGTTGTGTTTATTTAAACAAATCAGACTGTATGGGTTAAGGCTGTACGAATCGGGCAGTAGGAAAGGGTAAAAAGTGGTTACCCACTTGGCACGCACTGATATTTATTTTGCGAATCTGTAGTCAAAGTATTTTGCAAATGTCGCTTCATAAGATGTTCAATTTTTTGGCAAACTTGCATTCATGCACATTGGCCTGAAATAATATTGATGCAGTTTAAAGTTTTTTAAAGTCTGTTTAAGGACTTGCATAGTTTTGACAAATGTTTAAATTTGTACATACATATATAAAAGACAAGCTCCTGAGCAGTGTTTACTTGGTTGGTGAAGCATGGGAACGGACTAAGAATCGAATGTGTATGGGTGGAGGTGTACATTTTATCCTTAACATAATTATTCAACATGTTACAATTTTGTAATAAAGGCATTTTAGTTTTGCTGAGACCCAAGAACTTAAAAGTATTAATATTAAAAAAGACTTATCCTTTAATAATAGTGTGACAGCAAATAGGAAGGAGGGAAACCCTACTTGTAAGATATCAAATTATTTGTTCGATGGGGAGGTTATCTAGAAGGTGATACAAACTGGAAAATACTGAGTCTAAGATTATCCTACTTGGTAAACACGAAATAATTTGTTCGGCGTCCCACAGGGTGTAGGCTAAGATTCAGACTCTACACAGCCGAGCTGCTCATTAAAAAGCATCAAATGCAAAAAGTGGCTGCCTACGCAGTTGACACCGGGTTCATTGAATTACGCAAAAATGTATCCGCAGGCTTATGAGTCCTAAGCAGTTTGGCTTGTTTTGAAGTTGGTTAAACAGCTGGAACGCTTTTGTCATAGTACAAATTCCTTATTGCACAGCTTTAACCTTTTACAAAGGAATCACATCAACAAGAGTGCCGGTCTCATAGGCCCCTCAAAATCCAAAAGAAACAGTGTCTATAGGTAGAAACCAAATCCGGTAATGTTCTTTAACATTCAATAAAGAGGTAATGCCACAATAAAACAATAGAATGGTTCCAAAGTAAAGCAGCTGGGTCCAATCTGTAAATATAGCAAACAATAAATTGATGAAGTGGTTAAAATAAATTTGTTAACTTGCCCTCTGGATTTTCAGACCAGCCAAAAATAATAGATATAAGCTTGCGTAACAAAAGATACCGCAAATTTTGTTCTCAATTTATAAATATGAATTATATTGTATGATGCACTTTTCGTCTTTTCAAGAGCTCCCTACATTTACAAAAAAAATGTAATTGTAGCGTTTTCATTTTTTACATGATACATGCATACATACATATGCATGTAAGTGCATTCATTTCTCTAAGCATCTGAAATATTTATTTATTCATAAACAGCTTAATATACTATTACAGACAGGATAAAAGTTTATTTTAAGGTTTAGCGATTAGGCCTTTAGCTTAAATCGCATTAAGAACAAACAAAACAACTGAGCTAAAATGTTGTTTGTAATTCTCATTTTCTAAGGCGGCAAAATTTTTGAAACATCAGTTGGACTTTAAACTAACACTCAAAGCAGCAAATAAGTAGGCATATAGCGCCATTATTTAATAAATTATTGCCATGGCGCTAATTTTATTAACTATGTGTTATAAAGTTACTTTATAACATTTTACAGTATAATTTTTATAGATAATTTATTTATTTACCTATTTACCTTATGTATAACAAATT
Organism: Chymomyza amoena; assembly: GCA_037043745.1. NCBI lineage: Eukaryota > Metazoa > Arthropoda > Insecta > Diptera > Drosophilidae > Chymomyza > Chymomyza amoena. Next base: position 403,169 of record JBAMAX010004332.1, on the reverse strand, counting down.
CTATACGCTACTTGGCAGCACTTTTTTTTGCTGCATTTTACAACACTTTCGCTGTTGGCTAACACTGCATCGCTATCGGTGTTGCGCTGTCAATCGCCATTTTTGTTTTCACAGCGCGTCACACATACAAAACGAAGAGGCGAAAAAATAAAGAAAATTCATTAATCTCTACATTGCAGAGTTTGTGCTCTAATAAATTTACCAATTAGCCAGTGTGTGTCGCGAACCAACAGCAAAATAAACAAGTTTAACATACGTCTAGATAGCATAATGTCGAAAAATAAAAAATTGTCGCTATCGGGCGGCGACACGACAGAGAAATTTATCTACAAGCCTAAGGATTTAATATGGTAAGCTGTGCAGCAAACAAAATTACAAAATGCAAACATAATGTGCTTTTAACAAAGTTATGTGTGTAAACAATAAAAAAAAACAAATGCATTTGAATGTTTCTTTGCAATCAAAGTCTACATTATCAACACCTAACCTCACTTGCCGCACGGCTGGCGCTGCGTTGGACAAAAAAGTAAAGAACTAAAACAGTGCGCGTAGAAAAACATTAGCTCAAGAATTCTTGTTTCTTATATACAAAAGTAAATATGTTTTCGTTTAAGCATATAATATACACGCACGACTCTGCGGGCACTTTTTATATGGCTGTGTTTTTCATATAGCTGCTGCTGCGACGTCGACGTCGCTGCGTTGGCGCTTTTTTGCGCGCGCGTTTTTTTTTTCACTTCCAAAGACCACAGCAAATATATCTAAAACAAATGCATTTGTATGCTTATTGTTAAAATATTATTGCCTATTTCTAACATTTTAACAATCGGTATTATTTATTATTACAGGGCCAAAATGAAGGGCTTCACTCCATGGCCTGGCATGGTAAGAGCTACGAACGTTTGCGCCTCGCTGTGCTTCTGTTTGTTTTTGACTGTACTTTTTATATGCAGCCATGTCGCCGCTGCCGCTGCCCTCATTGTGTTTTGTGTGCCCGTAAAGCACTTGCACGCTTGTTAGTTAGTCGATTTGTTTTTTTAGCATTAAAAAAAATATATTTTAAAAAACGGCGGTGGCTTGGTTGCTTTTAAGAAAGATTTAATAGTAGATTTTTAGTTTTTGGTGAAGCGTTTACAGGCAGTTATGTTGCAGACATTTTTTGGTGAGATTTACTTAGGCTTGTTTTAGTCGATTATGTGCCCCTATCAAAGGGTGTGGTAGAGCATAAATATAATATAATCAGCCACAATAGCGATTCCAATTCAAGCAATAAGCAATTTTGTGATAATGTTAAATTTATGTTGAAATGTGCTCAATGTAAGATAAAATAAAATCTTTGATCGTTGAAGTGCATTTAGCCTTTAAAAGTGTTTAAACAAAATAATGTTGAATTGGCCGGGCACTTGCAGAAATATTTTTGAGTCAGTTTGAAAAGTCTTTTAGGCATATTCTTATTATTTTACTATACTATTTTTTGTTGTTATGGCAATCTACCTTTTTTTTATACTTAAAAATGTAATTGCCTTGAAAAAAAATGTTGTATAAAAATAATTTTAAATGTCTTCGGCAAAAACACTAAAATTTAATATATTTAAAAAGGCCAAGTGCAAAAGAAAAATTATTTTTTAATAAAGTTTATTCTTTGTGAAATTAGTTAGCTTACTTAGAAAAGGAATATGTTTATGCCTAGACTCAAAAATGTTCTACAATAACAATAAATTCAACTCTTTTTCAAGTGTTACTTCTCTGATTCATGAAATTTTTGAAATAGAAATCCAATCCTATATGAGGTGTTAGTATTTGGAAATTGCCTAGACTTACACAATAATAATATTATTATTAAAATTATGTACCTAGCATTTGTTTATAAAAACAGTTTTTATTTTTATATAAAATCGTGTAATATAATGCTTTAGTCAATATGTTCGATCCATTCAATCGCAATTTCTATCATAGATTGTGGAACCTCCGCTGGATTTGCTCAGTCAACAGCATCGTGCAAATACCAAATGTGTATTTTTCTTTGGTTCGCGGAATTTGTAAGTAAATCGTAATATTTATTGTATCATATCTAAATATATATGATTAATTAACGCACAGTGCATGGATTGAAGAGAACAATATCAAGCCTTTTGAGGGTCCCTGGAAAGACGAATTAGCCAAAGTAGCCAAACCAGCCGCATTTCGACACGCAATGACCGACATTGAAATGTATCTTGACGATCCGTCTGAGGTCGATGATCAAATTAACGAAAGCTGTGGTGTAGCCAATCATGCCACAGAAGCGGACTTTGACAAAATACGCGATGGTAACGATAGTGACGAGAATCCTGATGCCGTCGATGCCAACAATGGCGTGCCACATGTTGTTGGCAGTCCCGACGAATACGATCATACGAATACCAGCCTAGGTGTAAACCATGCATCGCCGACACATGGAACTCCGAAAAACCAAGCGAAGCGCACACCCAAAGCAAAATCAAGCGCTGCAGTAGTCGTGTCAAAGGCAAACAAGGCGGCCACTGCAAAATCAGCCCAAAAGCGGCGTATTTCCTCACACCATACACCGGGTGCCTCCAGTGCTAAGCGCGGCAAGCGCGTAGTATCGGGGGATATTCGCCATTATGCAGATTCCGCTGAGTTTGATGGCGCCAGTTCGTCTTCACCTTCGGCAACAGCTAGGCGTCGCATGGAAGCAGAAGCGCAGTTGACGTCGCTTTCTAAGCGAACGCCGAATGCAATTGCTTTGCTGGATCGGCCGGTTGTAACGCGTCCTGAGACACAGACCATTGACATGAGCTCGCGCTCAAATACATTGGTTGATCGCGATATAGTGCCGTCAGATCTGATATTCGGTTTCCTTGGGCTTGGCATAATGGGTTCAACGATTGTTAAGGACTTGATATACACGGGGCATAAGGTTGTGGTCTGGAACCGCACCATTGATAAGGTAGATAAGCTTTAGGCTTAGAAAATCAACAGCCATTTTATTAAAATAAATTGCTTTTCAGTGTAAGCCCTTTGCGGATGCGGGTGCTGATGTAAGGGACACGCCCATGGATGTGGTCGAGGCAGCGGACATTATATTCTGTTGTGTATCAGATCCCAAGGGTGCCAAGGATGTAAGTTTGTGTTAAACCAAGGTCCTAATCAAAAATAATATTTTGTATTTGCTTGTGTGGCTATAGCTCGTATTTGGCAACTGTGGCGTGCTGCAATTAAAAGATCTACGCAACAAGGCATATGTGGAAATGTCTACAATAGACCCTGACACTTCGCTGGACATAGGCGAGGGCATTAAGCAATGCAATGGTCGCTATTTGGAAGCGCAAATACACGGTTCACGTCAGGAAGCTGCCGAAGGTATGCTTATCATATTGGCAGGCGGCGATCGCTCAGTTTTTGAAGAGTGTCATTCCTGCTTTAAAACTATAGCCAAAAATACCTTCTTTTTGGGCAGTAAGTTGTGATTCCCTTGCACTTTTAAAGTGTTGCCTTCTGATCAATAATTTATATTAAATTTTATTTTTGTTTTTATCCAGCAGATGTTGGGAATGCCTGTAAAGTGAACCTTATTTTGCAAACCATACTTGGTGTCAGTCTAGTGGGCTTGGCTGAGGCGTTAGCATTAGGTGCGTATTAAAAAAGAAGTAAACTTTATTAATAATGCTAATACTTAATGATTTGTTTTCTTGGCAGCTGATCGCTTCTCAATTTCGTTAAACGACATTATAGATATATTTGATTTGACTTCTATGAAATCACCATTGTTGCTGGCTAAGGGCAAAGGTAGGTTCAAACGAAGAGTAACAATCTGGCTTAAGACTCTTAAATTTAACTTTAAATACCTCTAAATATACCCTATTAAAAAAATAAGGTTGTGGCAAAGTTAAAAATAGATTAATTCAATTGCAAATTTTAATAGTCTGAACAATTTAAGTAATATATGCAAGCATAAGTATTTAATATATCTTTTAATTAAATATGTTTCAGAAATGGCCAAGGGTGACTTTAATCCACAACAACCGTTGAGTCACATGCAGAGAGATTTGCGATTAGTTCTTAATATGGCTGAAAATTTGGATCAATCAATGCCCGTGACAAGCATTACAAATGAAGTGTTCAAGCATACTAAACGCTTGGGCTACAGTGACCACGACTCTAGTGCTGTATTCGTAAGATCCAGATTTTAACATTTAGTTAACACAACCACAACTACAGTTTAAACTATACTATATCATCTAGTTTAAAAAAAAAACAACAGCAACAACAAATAACACAAATGCATTCATACATAAAAACCACAAAATCACCAACAAAATTTTGCAAAAGATCGATGCTAACAAAGGCACATGTGTGTATCTGACAAAAGCTGACAAAATCTTATTGCGTACAAACATTGTGCAACAAAATTTGCGAACGAAGCCAATTTTTTGACTATATACCAAACAATTTTGGTAATCCACTATGTTTAATCCCTTATCAAAGAGAATTGGCAGACCATTTACATATAATTTTTCGCAATTTTGCCTTGAAAATCCTTAAAGCCCTTTTTAAAAACCTACTAATATGCTGAGTCGGTTCTTTCAGCATTTCTTATCTTAACAAAGTGACTGATGGACATGTTTTTTGCCCTTAGTAATACAAATAGCAAAATTTTTTATTCAATATTTATTTATTTCGGCCTGAGCAGGCAGTTGCTTAAGTTTTTTTTGCGGTACAGACAATTAGCAGTTTGCGACTTACTCATTTTTGACATGTAAAATAGTTTATTAATTTGGGGTCAAAAGCAATTTGTCTTAAAAAAACCTAACTTCAAGCTGCCCACAACCAGCTTACCTGAACTTATATATATTGTATATATATATACTTAGGTTAGGTGATCAGGTTCCTTGGGTTTTCTGTATTTTGTCGCTCAGGCAAATATACAACTGCATTAAAGAATTTCAAACAACATTATTTGAACAATTTTTATTATGCCACATGGACTTTATATATTATTAGAGCTGAATTCAATGTGCAATCATTTTTGTAAATATAAATGCCTACCTTACATAGCAATTATTATGTACTCCGCAAGGGTACATATATATTTGTTGCAATAAAATTTTTAACTCAAATTTATTTGTGCAATATTTGGCAATACTATTAGGTCAACTGATTCGTGATACTTACATATGTGCAATTGTTTCAACCAACTAATCGATCAATCTTTCATATCCTAATACACTTTCTTCACACAACAAAGTAGTTAAAACTTCTACGAAGATCAAAGATAAGGAAAAAGTGGTGTATAAGGCAGGTTTTTGAGATTAGTATGACCGCCGCCGAAAGGGGAATGTGACAGCAATAGATCAAACCAGTTAAAGTAAAGAGCACAAACTTCTTCAAATCGCTTACTTCAATCGTTGCATTATTATTTTAATAATTTAATTTTATATTTTGTTTGGTTTTTTTTTAAATAGAGTACAACCTCTGCAGTATATATAAATTTTTTAATTTAGTAATATTTTATATTTTGTTTGATTTTTTTGATGTTTTGGGCGTGCGCCATTATAAGCTTGTTCGATTATATTCAAAAGAAATATTAAGCAATTTTTTGCATATAACAAAAGTACCGACTCTGCATAATGTAAAAAATTAATTATATTGTATAAACATAGATTAAATATTCTAAAATGCATTTATCAAAGTTTTCAAAAGTGTAAAATTATGAAATATAAGAATAATAATTGAAAAATTATGCCGCACTTTAACTTATATACATACGAGAAGCTTGCTAATAATGGACTGTACAAAGCTTTACAAAAAATACATAATTAAGTGTAAAATTCAAACAAATTGTAAAATATTAAAAATACCAAATTGTACTTCAAACACAAACTACTATGCAATGTCAACAAATTAATCTAGACTAATTTGGTAATCAAATAATTTTTATATATTTAGGCCTTAAAATTGCAGTGCAACTTTTGCAAATATGCATGTGGGCCACGCCCATTTACCATTTATATAATGTATTGCATATTCTTATGTTTACATTTCTTTGCGGCGCATGCTAGACAAGCATACCTTTACATAATGCTATACATAATGCAATTTACATTTTTTATCTAAGTTTGTTGTCATGCCAGCAATTATGTTAAGTAAAAAGTTTAGCTATCATTTTGTTTAGGAATTTAAAGTAAACAAAAAAAAAAGGAAAAAAAAAGAAAAATCGTAGAATTCATACACAAACAACAGAAAACACACTAAAGCAAATACAAAAGAACATGAAAAATAAATCTTTTAGAGCCAAGTTGCGTGGGTCTTTAATAATAATTAATATACATATAAATATATTTTACTTATTATTTAGTCTGTATTTTGTTGTAAAACAAAGAGTAATAAAAAAATTAATTTTAAAAAAATATATGTAAAAAACCATAAAGAAATTTGAATTTTTGTAAGCCAACGAAGCAAACTGAATTTTCAAAATGTCATCATATTTCATCTTAAGACAAGCAAGCTGGGCTAAATTTACTTCGAACAATGACATCAAGATTACTAAACCTTTTTTGTTTCTTGCTGCTGCAAGTGCTGTACGTCAACTGCGGCAGTTTTAAACACCTGAATTTGCAAATCTATGCCAATTATGAACTGACGCGCGGGAAGCCGACCCCCATCATGGTTACCATCAGTCAGTTACCCAGAGGTACCGAATTTCTTACACTCATTACCAGCTCGAATAATAATTATTTGGTACATAAGTACTGGACACTGAAAAATGACCAGCATAAAGTCTGGACGTGGTCGTGGTACTTGTCTGGTATATTAGAGAAGCAAAATATAAAGACGGACCAAAAGCTGCCTTATAAATATGGATACTATGCTGTTTGCCAGGGCACTTTTTGGGATTTTGGCAGTTTTGAGCTGCAAGCAGAAAATGAATTGCCTGTACCATCGCCGCCAGAAGATTTTAGTGGCGTAACTACCAAGGTGTATATTGCAGAGCCGTCGGACTGTGTGCCACACCTGGATAATACGTACTGCTCGAATCCGTTGCAGCCACAGGACAATGCCGTGTCGAATCGACTTCAGTTCAAGGCAAGAATTACTGATTGTGGTTTGAGCTTGTCCACATTATACAAATGGAGTGCCTGGGATATAATTGAAACGAGTGAGTAGCTTAGCTAACTATGATCAACAATGACTAAATATTTATCCATTCTACAGAATTTTTGGCCGATTTGGGTGAAACCAAGTCGCCAGTACTTTATACTAAGCGCTATGGCTTAAAGTTTAAGCAAAATACAATATCTCCTATTGACAAGTATTCAATTATGCTGCGACTAGAAGTACAAGTTGGTGACTTTCAGTTAGTGTCACGGGCAAGTATTATACAATGTGATAGCATTTCAATAGCTAGGGCTCCTGGTATATAAAGTACAATAATTCTCTAAATTGCAGTGTTATTTAAATATGATACGTGGCGATGTACATGCTTATATTGCTGGTGGCTCTTATCGTTATGTAAACCGCTACAAAAGAATTACCATAGATGGATCGCTGAGTAGCGATCTGTCTACAGATCCGGAGCAGAGTACTTCAACCTTGAAATTTTTGTGGAACTGCTATAGCCCGAACGATTACTGGAATCGCTATTGTACAAAAAGTATGAGCCGGTGTAAGTAAATATTTTAGCTTTAGCTATAAAGATTTGATGGGTCGTAACCATAATCGATTATTGATTAACACAAGCGTAACCAATTTGTCATGGTTTGGAGATAGGCTCTTGTAATATAGTGCTTCGTAGCGACATTGATTTTTAATTCAATTTAAATCGGACTATTAATAAACATTTTGTACTTGTTTTTCCTTGGCAGCCAAGAAAATTTTTTTACCCGAATATGCGCTCAAGGTAAAATGCACCTACAATTACGGACTAACTGTGACGTCCGACGAAGATGATACAATAGTCTCCTATGCCGTACAAACTATTGAGGTGGTAAATTTTGATACTGTGCAAATCTACATTAAATGTATATACAACTGCATCGGCGGTCTATATTATCCGCCCGATAAAGTCAGACTTAAGGCGGTCTGCGTAGACTGCCCGGATAATCGAAATCTGTGGAGTTGGTACGTAGATGACAGCGAAGTGTCTGAGATAGCGAATATGAATCTGACTATACACAGCGAATACAATATAGCTAATGTCAAATTGACCATATTGACAAGCGACTATCAAACTAACGTTGACCGAATGCAATTACGTAAAAACCTTGGACCCAAAATGGGCAAATGCTACGCATATCCTTTAGAAGGCATAGAGTTTAACACTGTGTTTGAAATAAGATGTCTAAACTTTGCAAGCAGTTATAAGCCGCTGCACTATATAATTGTAGCAGCCCAAGTAGCACAAGTAATCTTTTATACCGGTCGCTATTTTTTACCACTTCCTGCAGGAAAATCGCTAAAAGTGGTTGTTTGTGATGCATACCGTGCTTGCGTGGAATGTGACGTAGACGTCGATGTATCCGTTGCGGATATTCCAGTGGATGGACAAAATGCGCTTAAGGATTTTCTATACAGCAATGATACTGATATACCAAAACTGTTTGCCACGGGTAAACCTATCAAGGCGCATCTTATACTAAATGGAGCAGCCACGCATATAACAACTGAATACGAAGCCGACACTATATTGCAATTTTATGAAGATTTTCCATGTTCTTCAGTCATTGATCTGGGAAAGGTGTCAAATGTAACAAAAACCATAATATTACAAATGAATCCGATCAATGAGCAAAAAGCTGATGCTATAAGCAGAGGTATACGTGCCATGAATAATATATTTAAAATAATCCATAGTAATAAACAAGTGGAACTATTGAAAAATACTGCCTATCACCACATAACTGGCCGTTGTAAACAAGTCTATAGTATGTTTCAGACCATCATCAAGCATTTGGTAAATCCACCAGAGTTCATATATGACATGGTCATGCAACACGACCCCTTAACTGAGGAGCATGTAAAAACAGCATTAATTGAAATTGAAAAAATTCCCGATGAGAAGGTGAAGCTTAATACACAAATCTGGCTTAACTGCATGTTTGAGTCGAATCGTTTGTTTCACTATTTGAATTTTACGCGGGAACTGGATTTGGAACAAGACGATGATTGGAAAATCATTTCGTTGGGTGTGGCCTTGGAGAATCAATGTGTCTATCCAAATAAATCACTTATTATAAACACCTCTGATGGCATTAATAAGGTCACATTTTCGGAAAAGCTACTCAAAGAGCTAGCACAAAAATTGGGCGCAGAAGTCGTCTGTCTGCGCGTTATATCTATTGTACGTAGCTTGAACTGGTGGTATCCGGAGGAGCGACAGCCTAGCAAGCGATTGCTTCAGGTTCATGCCTATACGCAAACCAACAGTTTTGATGTGGAAATTAAAATAAAAAATCCGTTGGAGTATTTAATACTGATCGGCAAATACAGACCTGCTCCTAAGAATGAAAGTAAGGCAGTCCAACAATCCCGCAGTTAGTAAGTATTTTATTTCATAAATTTTCAATTTAAGAATACCCATTTCGGAGCCTGGCAATAATTTTTTTAATATACATACTCTCGATAGACTTTAAACATTAATTATCTAAATAGCTAGGTTACACATAAATTTAATTTTACATTTTAATATTGGAATGCTAGTAGATTAATTTGCTTTGCGTCTTTACAGCGAAGCAAACGAACTATCAACTGGCACTCGTGTGGTTGATCAAAACTCGGCAGATCGCATTTCAACTGCGGGACGGTTTGAAAATATGGTAGTCAACGCTACGATGAACTCCCTTTTTGATGCCAAAGTATATCGTGTTACAATTGATCCAGAATCGCTGCTTGCTGTGCGTTTTCTCAACACCACGCATGATTTGCGCGTGATTCTGCAAACGGAAAAACAGCCAAGTCGTGATACCATTAAGTTGGGAACTTGTATAATGTTGGCCAATCAAACCGATCGCTCTATGCTACTACGTAACAACTGTCAGAATATAGTCAAGGGTTATATAGGCGTTTCAGCATATAGTAATTTGACCCTGAACGCCGAGGAAGCAAAGCGCCCATTCGAAAAGGGACCAGTTGAGTTTTCTTTTGTTTTTCAGCTGCGAAGTTGTGACTACTGGAAGTATAGCGATAAGGAGGATCCACACTGGGTACCGGCTGGCTGTCTACCCGGTTTAGATCACAGGATTGAAAGTGGTGTCCGCTGCAAATGTCAATGGCTTAGTACATATACGGCTTATGTGTTTCTTGCACCCGCTACATTCGTGCCGTTGGCTTCTACAGGACCGAAGCTGAAATGGATTTTTTTGATTTTATTTTTATTCCTGTTTCCGTTCGTAATCGGCGTCTTAATACTTGTTTGGCATTATGGTGACAAAGTATCTTCACTTAAGTTTAGAATGACTGAAGTCTGTGTCTGTGAGGAGGATGTCAACAAATCAAAGCATACGTTCTTGGTATGCATTAAGACGGGTGGTCGTCTATGTGCTGGCACCTCAGCCAATGTTTATATTCAGTTTACAACGTCTGATGATAAGAAAATTAGCCTCAGTATATTACAAGATCCTGAGTCGCCGCATCTGGCGACTAATTCAACAAGATCATTGAAGCTGCATTCAGGCTTCTTACGCCTTCCCGTTAAGATGCAAATTCATCACGATGGTAATGGTCGTTATCCAAAATGGTTTGTGCGCAGCGTGATGGTTCATGACGTGGACACAAAACAGACGCAAAAGTTTTCTATACGTAGAGCGATCGAAACCAACCAAATCATAACGTCTTTTGGCTTTATGTTGGGCGATAATGTTAAAGATAAATGGTGCAAACGCTTTAGAGACAGCATAGAGCGAAATATAACCAATTGGTTTTCAATCCAGCCATGGAGCGGATCATGGCGTTGGCAAATTGGTTATCGCAGATTTTCGCGCTTTGAGCGTGTATGCATTTGGATAAATAAGTTTGCGGTGACGGCGTGCATATGTGCAGTCTACTTTGGACCTACCAATAAGGATAATTTTGAGGCAAACCGAGAATACCTTCGCCGTGTAGCTTTTGTTCCCCATAAAGATCTGCTCATTCTTTGTTTTGTATGCTACTTTGTCAGCTGCCTAGTGCAGTATTTCTGTGAGTTTGTTTTGGTTAAATTTGCAGATTCATAACATTCGCGGCATTAAGGTAATTTTGAAAACGTCAAAAATGTTTACTGATATTAATTTTGGAAAATGTATAAAATTTATAGTTTTTGTGTATATTTACTAAATATGTAATATTGACATTAAAATAGTAAAGTCATGCTCAGAATCCTTAAGCTAAAATATGCACTTTCACACATTAATGTGTTAGAACTATGGCAACCAAGGGACTTGTTGAGTTGTAGATAGAGATTAGAGTTAAGTTAAAAACTATCATGGAAAATGTTGGCCTTAAGTTGCAGAGGAAGTGAAGAGCGTAAAAAAGCGCAGACTTGGTCATGATTCTCTTCGATAATTGGAGCCAAATAATCGTGGGTTATTAACGCTTTGACCACAGGCTTTTTTTTTCAAAGAAATACTATTTTGACGTATCTTCTACACCAAACAGTGACTTTTGGCGACGCCAGAAGCACCTCACAAAGCACGAATGCAATTTTATCGGCAGTATTCATAAGTGAACGGAAGCAGCGGCTGTCGCTTGGTGAATTCCAACAAAGTTGTACAGCTGGGCACCTTAATATTTTTAGCATTTTGTGTTTGAAGCCTTCAATATAAATACAATTTCATAGTCCTAATTGTAGAACAGCTAAAATTTAGATTTTGATTTTGGCTTCCCAACAGCGCTCAACAAAAAGTAGTGCTGTTAAGTTTTTCAAAGACATGCGTTACACAGCACTGCTGCTCTAAACGCGCTGCCAACTTGTAAGTATTGTGTGTGGCAGTCTCAAACTGCAGTAATAAAATAGTCGTGCGTGTGTGGCAAAAACAAGAAATTTTAACCAATTAATTATTGAAAAACGTTATTGCTACTTTGTGCTCTGCAAAAATGTCGGAGAAAAAACGCGCACGTCGTCGCAAAGATGTAAGTGTGTAAATATATGTTATTTTAAATTAAAAGCAAACGTCGCAAAAAGTAACATCATGCATACATAAGCATATGTAAGCGCGTGTGTAAATTAACTAACACAGTTCAATTGGCATGCTTATGATGTTTGTTTTTGTTTTGAAATGCCAAAGATAAAAAGCTGTTCAAATCAAGCCAAAAGGCGCTCAATTAATATGGCTTTGTAACCAATATATATGACTGTGTGGGGGGCAAGTTCAATGTTTTAAAAAGTGCCCTTCTGTATATTTGTGTGCGTTGCTATTATTTCTCATTGTATTGTGTGTGTATATGAGTAGGCGCTCTGACTTGGCTACCCCCTGCCTACAATTAGTGTTGAAACATAACAGCCGGCTATTAATAACTCCAAAGGCTAATTTTAAAAAAGCAGCAGCTGGTTAGTTTATGCTAACTTCAAAGTTTATAAATCATGTTTTGTTTAATTTTCCGCACTAAGGTTCTGCATATTAACTGTGCCTGCTAATATTTGTGGCCAAAAACAGCTGAAAGTTAGTATTTTATATTAAGTCTGGCAGCACTGGCTTACCAAACGAGCTGCTGACATACATTTTAGGCTCACGTTTTTAAAATGCGCAAAAGGTGGAAGTGTGCTGGAGCATGATCGTAAGCCAGAGACGGTACTTTAAAACTATTTTCAGGGGGTCCCAATTTAAGATACAAAAATTTTTATTGAGTAAAACTCAATATACAATATGCAGTAGGCCCATGAAATATTCGGGCGTTTTTAATACTCTTTAGAGAAGCGCGAAGTTCTCATTATAAGCAAATACTAGGTTCTTTCAGCTACCGCTCACTTATGTAGTCTGAACTACTCAATTTATGTTCGATTCGAGCACTTTGCACATGTTTCTCATCTTTTCCCTTGGTCTGCGCGTTGATCTCCAGCGAGTAGGTCAATAAATAATATAAGTACCATATATAAAGAATGCATACAATGAAAAAAATTTGCGCACTAAAATGAATCGAAAATATTTAATTTAAAAACGACCTATTGTCATTTATTTCATAAATATAAATTCATTATACTTTCTCATACTTTATACAAAACTGTGGATCTATCTGATGTCAACTCCGTAGCTTTTTATGATATTCTTATACATTTTGAGTAACTTGCAGTCGCCGAACGTTTGCGCCCCCAAAAGCATCCCTTTGGTTACGTTCCTAACGTAAGCTCCGCCTCGCGCTCTTGTACTCCTCAAGTGCACCCACTTATCAGTGGTTTTGTTTTGTATGTGAGCTGGCGCTTTAGCACTTGGCGCTCAGTTGCTGGTTTTATTGTCGTAGCTCTGGTTGTTTTTGTTGGGGAAAGTTTCTACCACAGTAAGCAGTCTGTTGTTGTTGATTTGATCGCCACTCGTTTGACCAGCCAACCAACCGACTGTTTCTCAACTTTAATACTTTCTAGACTCGCGTACCGATTGCTACACGTCACAGCTCAGAAAAATAATACAACTCAGCTGCTTGTATAGCCACAAATTGTTAACAATAATTAATAGTGATTTTCATACAAAAATAACAAAAATAAATAAAAACATGTCTGATGATGAGCGATTGGGCGATAGTTTAGCGGAACAGGAACAAGAGGAGGAGGAACAAGAAATCTTTGATGATGGCATGGTGTGTGTTGGGGGCTATTTACGTTTAAAATTAAAGTGTGACGAAATTCAAAATTGGTGTCGTGGCCTATAAATTGACTGCAACAGAGTGAAGTGCATAGCAAGCTCTATTAATACGCAATTTTTAATTCGCAGGAATATTCCGAGCCTGGACAGCAAAAGGTTGAAAAGCCTTCAAAGGATGAAAAGAATGTTGCCAAATGGCTAAAGAAAAACGTCAAGACAAAGAAAACAAAATTTCTAAGTCACATTGTGGAGTATTTTACCTCGAGCAAGGCCATCGATGCCCTAATGAAATCGAAATTTGCTGAAGGAGATCAAGCATTGTTTACTACGCGCGAACAGGCTGTAGAGTTTCTTGATATCATGTTGGAGCATAAGTTTTTCCATCGCGCCAAAAAAGTGCCTGTGACGCTTGAGGAAATACGTGGCAAAGCTGAGAAAAAGAGCGAGGGAAAAGCGCAAGACAAAGAGAAAGAAAAATCGGAGACTGGCAGCAAATCTCATACGAAATCAACTTCATCATCGTCTAAAGAAGACAAAAAGGATACCGACTTGGATGCGGACAGTGGTAATGGCGAGGGTGCTGAAGGCACTGTGCAGGCAGCCAGCGATAAGAAGGAGAAAAAGAAACGTAAAATACGTCTGGACATGCATCCCGAGCAAATCTTTGTGGACGGCTCTGAGGCCTATGTATGGATTTATGATCCAATACCATTGCATTACTGGATATTCGGTTTTATATTACTGCTCGGTGCTGTAGGCATTTGCATGTTCCCACTTTGGCCACCACTACTGCGCAAGGGTGTCTACTACCTCTCAATGGCAGCCGCTGGTTTTATTGTTTTTATTTTGGCGCTTACCGTGCTGCGTTTAATTGTGTTTACCATTGTTTGGGCATTGACTGGCGGCAAATTGTCTTTCTGGATCTTTCCGAATTTGACCGAAGATGTGGGCTTCTTTGCCTCCTTTTGGCCCCTATATGAGGTAGGTAGCTGTCTAAGCTTTAAAAAACATTTAAATTAATGCAAATACTTAAACAAATTAATCAAAAATAGAGCAACTATGCTACTGCCAAGTCATCGAGTGCCTCTAAAACGGACAAGAAATCAAAATCGAAGAAAAAGGACAAGGATAGCGATGCTGAAGAGGATACTGCCGCTGATGCCGACCCCGATGCTGATGGGATGGTGATGTAGATGCTACACCCTTGGAACCCGAAAAAATTGAGGAAATCAAAGAGCACGATGCCGACATGGAAGTACGCAAGCGTCGCAAAGTTGGCGCTGATGAGTACGAGGACGATGATGAGGAGGATACAGCACGTGACAACGAATCGCAGGCGCAAGCAAAGGATACCAAAGCTGGGTAAGCTGGTAGCTTTTGTTTTTGGTTTTTTTGAAATCTCAAAAGTTTTTTTTTTGTTTGCTAAAACATTCTGACATCTATTTCTTCAAGTGCAAGTCAAATTAACTTTAGTTCTTAACTGTACATAAATAATTGTTCCTTAATAAATAATAATATATTGTATGATTAAATGCAGTAACTTTTATTGTTTCACAAGCTAAGTTTACATTTCGTTCATATGTATTTTGTTGAATATTTTTTTAAGTTGATCATTTTGCTGTTTGTCGGAAAAATCATTTGTATATATCATGCATAAAACATTTAATTGGTAGTTGGTTGGACATCTCATAAGCAAATCTAGGCTTAGTTGTTTGATTAAAAGCAATTTGGTAATAGTTTATTAGGCTTAAAAAAAATTGAGAAAACCAGTAAACAGAAATAGGGAATTGAAAAATCTAAACAATTCTAGAAATTATTTATCCTAAAGTAAAGTTTCATTAGTATTAAAAATGGAAGCATTAGGTTATATTTTTGCGAACGATGTACAAATCAAGTTTGGTTATTTGTCGTTGCTGTTTTGCCTACCCTCTAGCAGCGTTTATTTCGCCTGGTTTGTTTTTAGGTAAGGTTTGGAACAATCAAGATTAACCCACTAAAGACTGAGTAAGTTTCAAGTGCCGCTAACACATAACATACATAAATACATACTTACTCACCTATAAACAGTTTTGGCTTTTTAACTAAAAGTTTCTCTTCAAATCTTTTTGATTTTATATAATGGCACAATATGAATTTAAATTTGACTAAAACCTTTTTTCATATTTTACAGCACACCGCGAAATTCGGAATCGGACTCGGAAAGCTCTAGCAAAGATTACGAAATAATTAGTTCAAGTGAAGTGCAAAACGTTGCAGGCAACTGAATGCCAACTGAAAATGAGAACAACAAACCAATAATATTATGATTAATTATAATTGTAGTAAAACACACATACACATCCACTTTAAGCCCATTGATAAGGCAGTGGCAAGAAAAAAAACATAGAAAGTTAATTCCAAAAATTAATACAAAATTATGTATGGCTTTTCCGCACATAAACCGAAACCACAAGGCACTAATATTTAATTTATTATGTTAAATTAAAAAAACAATTTATTATATGATGATATTGTGCCTGAAGACGTGACATTTCCTCTTATACAACATGAGTCAAAGCATTTTCTTGAACTGAAAAAACAAAAAGGAAAACCACAAAATTCAAATCAGTTTTGATTTAAAATATGCTTTTATTGTTGCTGTTCCTTGGCTTGAACAGTTTTCGTTGTTTAATTATAGCAAATCCGTTCTCAAATTGTTTTAAAATAAATTTTTAAATATATATATATATAGAAATATATAAATACAATATATACAAATAAATTCAATACGCAGCTCAGCTTTTTTATATATTGAGCGTAAGCGAACATTGCAATTGATAATAACATTTTTGAAGTGCAAGATTATTTAAGTATATACATATATATATGCATATATGCTATATATATACGATCATTAACTTTAAATGTAATTAAAAACCAACTAAAATCTTAATGAACTTAGTAGTGTAATCATCTAATTAATTATTGAGTAAATAAAATTAGGCAATTATTATGTGAGTAAAACCTAAACGACTGAAATTTTTATTCAAAAACTTTTTTTTATTAAAAAATATATTTATGCATGCATTTGTTAATTACAATTCATCTTTAAATATACGCTCAACATGATATTGATTCAGCAAACGATTTAACAATATTCGCGCATATTTCGGCAAAATCAAATTAAATAGAAATGCAAACGCTCCTAACTGTAAAAGTAATGTATATTATGTAAATCGGTTTTCATATGTTTGTGGTTAAAAAAAATGCTCACATAAATAATGCAGTGGGCCAACCAATACAGCAACCAATATAGCAAACTGAAACATCCGCTGATAAACGCAGTCACAGGATTACGATAGCGTATACGTATTGGAGAAGCTTCACGTTCCAAAGGAGCATACATAATCTGTAAGTATTGAAAAATGTTTATTACTAAATAATTGTAAATAATGGAAATACTAAATCCTAATGCTGGACGAACGTAAGTTTGTAACTATAGAAATTACTTGATCGTTAAGCTTTGTCGATTCTAATTTATTTAGGGCTTTCAACGATATTAAAAATAATTTTGTAGAATTTTATACCTTGTAATGAAAGTGTAAAATTAGACAATCGGAGACTTAAAGATCTAGAAGTTTTGCGCATTATTGGTAGACAGGTAATATTTGTCGTTAAAAGTAAAAGCTAATCATGATGGTATACACCTTTTTGCTAAGGAAGTAATATCGGATATAAACGAAAATAAGAATCAGATTTCTTAGTCATATTAGTTTGGATGAAGCTTAGGTACAAAAAAATAATCGTTTTCAACGCAGATGCAGGAGTTCAAAAATGTAAACTCTACAGAAGTTGCAAAGCGATTAGCACATTTGGTTTTATTTAACTCTTTCGAAAAATTCTGGATTAGGAATAATAAGACCCTTTTCAAGCGGCACTGCTGCTTTGCAGTCCCACCTACAATAAACGTGTTTTACTGTCATGCTGCAGGGGTCCATAGAGACCCTTTTATATACTGTTGGTAATTTCTATCCCGGTTCCAATGCGTTTGCCGATATAATATTTATCGAAATGCATCTAGAGCTTTGTTTGCATTGGAATTAAAACCCAGAGTCTGTAAGGGAAGTAGTCAGATTGATTTTTACCGACTGGTATTGGTTCCTAATATATTTTATCAATAAGACCTCGTAAAAACTCGTAACAGAGTGTAGATCGCTCATGACCGCAGCCAGTTCTCTCCTTACTGAATGCCCACATTGTCCAGCACGCTCAAATGTTTCCATGACGGGAACTCAAAAAACTTGAGAAGATCGATCTAAACTTTGCTTTGGCTAAGAGGGAACTGTTGCTAACCTTAAACTTCAATCTACCAAAGAGCAGCCGCAAGCTTGCGGAGCCGAATGATCGTCACTTTGAAATATAGAGAGAGGTATCAAGACTGAAATATCTAGAAAAACACTGGGTCAACAGGTGCAATCTAATCTATCCTAATGTATGTGAAGGCAAGCTATCTCATGTGCAGTCGCAACGAAACAAAAAATTGGTGAACATGGTGAAGAGGCTTCGGCCGGAGTATGCTACTTTAAATAATTATAGCATGAGGTCCAACGAGAGTCACCCACGTTACCTCTTTTCTCTCGTCGTAAGATATCATTTCATATTTTTTTGCATCAGCTTTACCTTACTGTAGCATGTGCACCTCATTCATAACCAAACATATTTGCAATAATCTGTGCTCCATTTTTTCCTTCTTAATCACCACATAATTGTTGTCGCCTTTTGCAAAATGATTTGGATCCTGCAAATTGTTCATATCTCTGGGTGAAAATTGTCTGTTGTATCCTACATTATTGCAAGCATCGTACAGCATCAGTTGAACTTCTAGAGGCGTCGCAGTTTTAAAGCCAACCAACCAGATAACTATAACCGCACTACTAGATTTGGTCAGATTTGGAAAAACACCACAAGATGCCAACAAGGCAAAGGGATGTTCTTGTATGCACATTTTCCGTTTGCTGTAAGCTTAGATCTCTTATCTAAATGCAAGATTTTTTTAACTGATGCACTTACGTTGGACTCTTGGAGCTACTGTAGGTTAGTAAAGCTACGAAATTATTTTCGCTGTCCAAATTTTTGCAACTGAATGTTAATTGTTTTGGCGTATTTGCCAAAATGCGATGATAGCGTTCTTGACAGACCCAATCAGCCGTGCCGGTATATCTGTGTGCCAAGCTGAAGTGGGCCAGAAAAGTATGCGGTGTGATTGGTAATTGACAGGAGCTAACAGGACAAAGTTTCTTTTCTCCTTCCACAAAATTGAATATCTTTTTGCAGGGGATTACAGGTTCTAACTCCGTGGTTTTCTCCTGGAATGCTGCCTCTAATTGAACATTTCCCGCAATATTTGTTATTAGACGTAAAGGTTTTGTGGCTAATTCCTGAAGCTTTTTGTGTATTATATCATCTTGTAACTGCTTGTTTGCTTGTTCCAGCTCCGGGTGTTTCTCTAGGTAATCTGCCGTTAACTGGACATTTTCTGCAATATTTGTTATGAGATGTAAAGGTTTTGTGGCTACTTTCTGGAGTCTTCTATGTATTATATCATCTCGTAACTGCTTGCTTGGATGTTCTTGTTCTCCAGTCTTCTCCTGGTAATCTGCCTCTAATTGAACATTTTCAGAAATATTTGTTATGAGACGTAATGGCTTTGTGGCTATTTCCTGGAGTCTTTTCTCTAGTATATCATCTCGTAATTGCGAGGTTTTCTCCTTGTATCCTGCCTCTAATTGGTCATTTCCGGCAAGGTTTGTTATGAGACGTAAGGGTTTTGTGGGTACTTCTTGGGGTTTTCTATGTATTACATCATCTCGTAGCTGCTTGTTTTTATGTTCTAGTTCCGCGATTTTCTCCTGGTATCCTGTCTCTAATAGAACATTTTCCGTAATATTTGTTATGAGACGTAAGGGTTTTGTGGCTAACTCCTGGAGTCTTCTTTCTAATATATCATCTCGTAACTGCGCGGTTTTCTGCTTGTGTCCTGCCTCTAATTGGATAATTCCCTCAATATTTGATATGAGTTGTACGGGTTTTGTGGCTACTTCCTGGAGCCTTTTATGTAACTGCTTGTTTGCATGTTCTAGCTCAGAGGATATTTCCTGGTATCTTGCCTTTAATGGAACCTTTTCCGCAATATTTGTTATGAGACGTAAAGGTTTTGTGGCTAATTCCTGGAGTCTTCTCTCTAATATATCATCACGTATCTGCGCATCTGTTTTCTCCTTGTATCCTGTTTCAAATTGAACATTTGCCGCAATATTTGTTATGAGATGTACGGGTTTTTTGGCTGATTCCTGGAGTTTTCTATGTATTACATCATCTTGTGACTGCTCTTCGTAAGTGCATTTAATTTCTTTCATTTTGGAAACTTTATTTTCTGTAGCAGATTTAACTTCATCGATTTTTGTAGGCATAATCAGTTTTAGTGGTTTATTGAAAACATCAGGCATTATCTGGGCCAGGGATTCGGCATCTGTGCTGGGACTAGTCTGCGGGAAAGTTTTACAACGGGCTTTAGGCTCTTTGCCAATACTTTGATTTGTATAATCGATCGATTCTGCAATTTTAGAGGAATGACTAGTCCAACTGTGTGCGTGCACTAGAGGATTATGAAACTTGGATGAATTATGGTCCCATGGATAGTGATCCTCTGTATTAGCTGACGCTGCAAGCGTTTGATCACTACATGTAGAATTCTGGGAACTGTCTGGAGTCGTTACGTTACTATGTG
Source organism: Chymomyza amoena (assembly GCA_037043745.1). NCBI lineage: Eukaryota > Metazoa > Arthropoda > Insecta > Diptera > Drosophilidae > Chymomyza > Chymomyza amoena. The sequence goes on along the minus strand of JBAMAX010004332.1, from coordinate 382,634 downwards.
CCTTGGATATCCGTAAAGACTTCCCATAGTAGCGCTCTGAATTTGTTTCCTGTGATTCCTCATCTGATATTGTGTCCTCATTGGAACTTTCCGATGATTCAGATTCCTCGTCGTTTATATCTCTCACCAGTTGCTTTCTTAAAAATAAACTAATTTGCTCCATAGTTGCTTCATCGGCACGCATTATTTGCTCGAGTATATCATTGGGTTCTACATCGGGTGTACGAAATTCATAAAAATCCATGGAACGCCTTGGAATTTTCTGCGGTGCATCATCCCATTGTAAAGTACCTATTGCAGTTACATTTTTTACCCAGGTGGTCATCTGCGGTGAGATAAATTCCACACACTTGTGTTTCACCGTCTCTATAATTCGAGCTATATACCACTTATTTGGTTGTTCCAGTTTAACAGTGGTCTGCTGCAGCTTGAGATGTTGTGGCTTGTAATTCATGGGCCTTAGGCCCGCGGCTTTGGGCGTTATCCTAGCCGCCTTAAATTGTTGCAGCTTTTTTGGTTTAGTAGTGGTTTTCCGAGTTGCTCTCAAGGTTTCCTTTACTCTATCGCTTGAGATCTCTGTAACAGTTTCTTGACAGATCTGCGTTATTTGAGCTGCTTCACTGGAACTATCGCTTGAGATATCTTGGGCAGTGTTTTGACAGCTCTGTTTGGGCTTATTGTGTTCTGTTTTTAAGGAATACTTTCGATTCTCCTCATGCTCTTTTTTAACCAAATGACAATATTCACAAATGCAGCGGTTTTGTGGCGGCGCAGATTTGGAGTTCCTATTCAGTATTCTAGGAGATGAACGCGCAACACGATCTTGTTCCGTCATTGTTTTGCCAGTCGGACTTCCCGTCGACAAGACATGGACTGCTCGTTTAGTTTTAGTTTTGTTTTGTATAGAATTTTGACCACCAAATATTGAAGTAAATAGATGAAAATCGGATTGCTCGATTTCAGGATTACTTCTCGAAGTTTTTTTGAATTCTTTCTGCTTAAGTGAAGCGCGCTGTAAGGACACAGGCGCATGTAAGGGACAGCTGGCTCGCAAGGACTGGCCATAACGCTCATTCATAGTGCCCAGCTTAACTTCAAACTTTTTCATGCCACATTGGCTACACACTGGACTCGTAGCTTGCTCCAACATAGTTTTAAAACTTGTGCCGACGGAACTGCTCGATTTGTTAACAATATTTGAAAAGCTATTGATATAGTTTTCATCAGTATCTGGTTTATTTTCGAAATACAAGTCTGACATTTCATCATTTATAGTATTGTTGAATTTGGGGTTATCCCAAATAGTGGCTTCCATGCCAATATCCAGCAAATCGGTAGTTGGCACATTTGACTTTTCAATAATAGTTAAATCAGGATTTTCATTTAAGTCCAGTTTGTCCATACGCTCGAATAAGTCCTCATCTGGATTAAGTTCATCGTCGAATAGCTTACGGCCTTTGATATGGGCTACATCCAGCTTGGTTGAGGTATCTGCTACCAAAAGAACTCTTAATATCGTTAGCTTGTCGTTAAGAATATGATTTGCCTACCATCAGAAAACTCCTCAGTATTTACATCTCTTTTCCAGAACTTTCTAGATGCACGCCTGGTAAAGATGGGTGGCGGCTCTGTTCCAATTTAGAAAGCATTAAAGCTTAATAGTTTTATTTAAAGCATATTTATTTGACTTACCATCAGCAGGAAACTCCCAGGCTGTGGTATCTATTTTCTCATCCGGTCCAGGTAGCGTCTTCTTAGGGCGTCGTGGCTCCGATTTGATAGCTGTTACGCTCATGCTGCTTTCCATGTGCATGCTGCGCATGTAGAACCTGGACTTGGACTCATATATGGGCGGCTCGCTGCACATTACAGGCACATAGGCACTGCGGCTTTTATTCAAGCCTATAAAACGCGTTGAAGGCAAGTCCGGACGTGGTTCTATATATAAGGTTTGCGGACGCAGCAACATTTCGCGTGACTCCTCGGTTACCAGTGCATCTTCGGAAATCTCATCGTAGTAGTCAAATGGCTCAAATTGACTGGAGTAGGCACAATACTTAGTAGTATATACTTTGCTGTTTTGCTGAGTACTTCCAGTTGCAGCAGCTTGTTGCTTTTTGGATTCTGACAAAATCTTCTCCAGTATCAGGGAAAGCGGTGGTAAAGCGCGGCTTTTAGGCGGCGTATCATATAAAAAGTCACGGGATGTCTTAGATATGGCACCGCCGGCAGGATCGCGTATGCCAGTTTGCCTAGGTATCAAATCGCTAAGGCACAGATTTTCGTATACATTTGGTTGGCGTGGACTCATTGATTGTATGAACAAGTCATGAGATATAATTTCCAAGCGCGGCAAAGCATTTGTAGACGACTCCCATATAGAATCGCCTGCCGGTGGTGTTGCATACCGCGAACCTGGCAATGACAATTGCTCATCAAAAACGTCACCAATTTTTGCTAGTTGCCCCTTGTTGTGCTTAGCTGTGGCACATTTGGGATTTTTACACTGAGCTGCTACTCCAAACATTAGTGCAGTTTGCACTTTGCCGCACTTTTTACACTGCTTTCGCGTGTATGCCTTATAGCCTTTGTGCGAGATCTTGAGGCGTGGCTTGGTTTTGCAAGTCTTTTCAGCGCGTTTAAGTTCGGCAAGCATGCGCTGACCTAGTCCGCCTTCTGTAGTATACAATGTGCCCAAGATTTGGCGAGGACGCCGCTGTAATCCACAAAGATCGCAGTAGCCATGTGCTCTAGGCATAGCACTTGGCAGATACTCGCAAGTACACCAATTCACTGGCACCATTTTTTTAAAAGACATCCAGTAAAACTTAAAAAGACGCAACATTTGATATTGCTCGATGGAAAAATTTTAATTACTAACGCAAATTTTTTGACAGCAGCTTGACACTTTGACGAAGGGCTGCAACAATGTGCATATACAAATATTTGTTATCGATTAATTTTGCTAATATCGTAAAGTGAAATTAATATGCTTCACTATAGCATTTTTATTTAAAAAATGTTTATACATTTTTTTAATTTTTCATAAATGTTACTTAGATTAATTTTTGGCGACAACTGGCATTTGAATGTTTTCGATAACTCTGCCAACGACGCGTTGCTGCGCTGCGGCCGGCGATCGTTGCTGCTGCGCAGAAAGGTAGCGGTAAATTTCCAGTGCAAGGCAAAGCATTGAAAAAGGAAGTAGTGCATTGAGCAGTTACATTGTGAGCATAAGAAGAAGAAAGTGCTAGTGACGTCACAAGAATCAATTTGTTGCGCGTGGTTTGCTTTTAATATGAAATGTATTTATTTATTATTTGTTGATTTATTCATTGAAGTTAAGTTTTGTTGAGGTAAAATAATTGTTTTTATTCATTCAAATGGGTTTAAAATTATTCTTCGGATTTATTTTTAATTAGAAAAAAAAATTATTTTCTTGTGTTGCTTACTTTGCTTTGATATGCATTTGCATTTTGTTTTCCTGCGCACATTTTCTTGGAGATTTATATTAAATTGGTGAAAGTTTAAGTGCAATTATAATTGAATCGGTCATTTCATAAACCTCCTAAGTCACCAAATTAGAATTTTTCAGGAATTAATAAAAACTGTTTTATACACAAACAAATGTGTTTTAACGGACTTTTTTATGCTTAATTTAGTATTTGAGTGATAAAAATTTAAATTGTGAATAACCTTAACATTTCATTAATGAAAATAATGAAAAAATCACTAAAAACTATTTTTGACTTATGTTGTTTTAGCAAGAAATAGGATTAGTGGTATAAATTTTAGCCAAAACAACTGTTAAGGTTATTTAAATTTAAATTTTTTATCACTCAAATACTAAATTAAGCAAAAAAAAGTCCGTTAAAACACATTTGTTTGTGTATAAAACAGTTTTTATTGATTCCTGAAAAATTCTAATTTATTGACTTATGAGGTTTTTGAAATGACCGATTCAATTTTAAGCGTCAAACTTAGTTATAAGTCACTGACTAATGTTTTTTTTGCAATGAACGCATTTTTCACGGTATTATTTGAAGAGAAAGGATTGTATTGATTTATGTAGTTTTTACCTAGAATACGTATCTCCCTTTAAGGAACCATTTTCAGCAAAAAAAAGCATGTTGCAAAAAAAATTTGACTTATGAGGTTTTTGAAATGACCGATTCAATTATTGAAACAATTATAAAATATAATTAGTTCAAAACTACAAAGAAGTTGGGGTCGTCTAGCACGTAAAACACTTATAACCTTTACGCCTCTCACAACCAAACAAAAAATGTCATTCACTTGAAATTTGGTACAGATGTTCGGGAAGAGTGCACCAACACAACAAAACAAAAAAAAATTGATAATCGAAAATACGTTGCCAGCGAAATTTGAAAAGTCACCTTACTTTTTGAACACACCTCGTATAATATGGTGATACAAAAGTGCATGTTATGGAGCTTCAATAAATATATTTTATATGTTACTGATTGATTAGGGGAGAGACGCCATATGGCCCATATAGTGCGCACCTTAGCTTTTTTGCCTATAGAAAATAGAGTATAAAGCTTTTTTTGTTTTAGATCTCACACTTTTCAACAATTATACGTATTTTCATAAATTTAGAAAAATTGATAGGGGCCCGGATCCGAGATTTTCCCCGGGGCCCGGATATTCTTTCTACGACCCTGATTGCATTATAATATTAAAATTATTTTTAAAAATGTCTTAAGGGGAGGAAATGCCGTTGACTGAATTTGAGTTTGGGCTTTAAGTGTTAACTTAGTTGTGCTGCTTGAAGCGGGTCGAGATCATCCAGACTCTTAGAATCCAATGTGAGATCGACAGGAATTGGTTTTTTATAGGTGAGCTTGGTGAGACTTCCATGTTTTCAAGAAATTCGTATAGGCTTCTTTGGAGTCTACTTGTTAGTCTGTGGTTGATTGTAAAATATTAAATTGGAAAGCTTGGTGCAGTTATGTCTGAGATTTTTCGTTAAACACTTGCATATATATTTTTTTTTAAGATATTCAGTGTCAGCTGTTTCGTGAAAGTATTCAATTTTTCCATAAGAATTTAGATGACTTTTTTTGTTTTCAAATCTAAGGAGCTTTGAAAACTCCGGTCTCGGGGACTTCTTCCTTTTCGGCCCTTTCGACAAGGTATATCTCCAAGCTCTCCGAAATCTGATATGAATAGATAGATGCTATGAAGCGTTATACAAGAGTTCCAATTTTTACTCAATCACACTTTTGTTCGAAAATAATATATTACTGAACTTTTTTCGTTTGCATTCAGGGGGAATTTTTGTACAAGATTCCATAGCGTCAACAGTTTCTAACCGATTTTAAAGAACTTAGGCTGGAAATATTTATAAAGCTTAATATGATTTTTAATGATTTTTTCTCGTTAGTAAAAAGCAAACCAAAAATTTATAATTTTGAAAAAATTGTCGAAAATAGCACCCTTTATCGATTTTGGGTGCTTCAATAATTTGTACTTAATCATGTCACATGAATATCTTTCGATCTAATCCTCTTTCATGTCGATGAAAAATATTATTCCCGAAATACTTACGAATAAGTGAAAATGAGCCGAAAAACAAAGCAAAAAAGCAAAAAAAATTCATGTTTTTTTGGGAAAAAAATAATTTTTAACGAAGGTTCATTTTTCGTGTAAACAAGTGCAAGATCTTAGTGTATTTTTGCATTTTTACTTAGATACCGCTTAAGTCTGCTTTCTGAAGACTTGCATGATCGTCCAATAAGAGTATACGAGATTTATGAAATACAAGTAAAGGTAAAAAGATGACGTGACAGAAAATAGTCTAAAAGTTTAGCATCACCTCGGAAAGGTGAGCATTTGCGTGCGTCTCTACATATAATCATCTGGAATCTATATAGTTAAAATCATATAAGCAAGAGAAACCATTTTCTTTTTTGATATACGAGTATATGTATCAATGTATTGATCCTGAACGTCCGTCCGACCGTTTTCATAAACTTCGATATATTAGACAATTTTAAGATATAAACCCATAATTTAACTTTGTAGATTCATGGCGAAATATCACTCTGTTTTTATGAGCCGGAATTCGGGATGCTTTACAAAATTTCTGTTAAGAGCAATGCGGCAAAAATGATTTAGCTCATATGAAAACTTTTGAAGATATAGGGAAAAAATGGGCCCAATTTATATTGCAGCGCTTAATTCTTTTGAAAATATTTATACCCCTACTAAAAACTAAACCAATATTCCTCCTTCTTCCAGGGCGTTGACAGTCCGTAAAGGATCTAACCCTGAGTCTTCGTAGATTGTAGGTCTATCCGTCTCTTACGTGGTCGACCTATTTTCTATTACCTGGTAGGTAGGTAAGTAAGTTAAGGCGGCAGTTGGGACTAAGCGTCCCATCTCTGGTAGGTCAACAACAGGCCCTTTGTGATACCGATAATGAGAGTAAGTGATAAGGATATAGAATAGACAGAAAAAATTAGGGAAATAGGAAAAGAGGATAGTGGACCAAGCTTAACGTGGGATTCGAACCTACTACCTCTTAGCTTATCTACGGGGAATCAAGAAATATGGCCCTATATCTTCATTCATCGTACATCCATCCCCTTGTCGGGCATTGCTCCGTCTGCTTCACTTTTTTTTTACTACTTCAATTCAGTTATAATTGACTTTACTGTCTAAATTTTTTGTTGTAAGCATTGAATAATTTTTCTAAAATGTATTTTGTGCAGTATCTAATGGAAGCAGCTCAAGCGCTCAGATATGTAAGACATAAACCCCAAAATCCCAGCTACTCTGCTCATCTTCCCACCCCCACAGCATCTGGACGCATTGTCTTCAAATGAGAAGACCCCCCGCATATTACATCTGGTTGTATGCTCTGATCGCTGTGATCTTGACTCTGTGGCTTGTGCTCTGTCACTGGCCTATATATACTCCAAGCGTCGAAAACAAGACGATTATGTGCCAATTATCAACTTACCACGTTATTCGTTCCGCCTTAGGAACACAGCTAAACATATGCTATCAAAATGTGACATAACTCAGGATATTCTGACATTTCGTGATGATTTACCACAGACGCTACCGCCTGAATTTAAAGTCATTTTGGTGGATCATCAATCTAGTCCATTAGCCGCCAATGTTGTTGAAGTAATCGATCATAAATGTTTGGAAAGAACTGATGTTATGAACTCGGTGCCCGAAAATTGCTGGGCCACAATTGCGCCAGAAGTTGGCTCCTGTGCAACTTTGGTGGCTGAGATATATTACGCCCAGCCGGAACCGCGTTCACATCAGTTGACCCAGCTACTACATGCTGCTATAATACTGGACACTATCAATTTTCTGGCCGCTGAAAAACGCTACTGTCAGCGGGACGTGGACATGGCTGATAGACTTGAGATGACGCTGCATGCAGAGCAGCGCAAAGATACCACATTCTTTCGCAAAATACTCCTGGATGAGCTGATGGCTGAACGCGCAGATGTCAGTAATCTGACACTGTGCGAGATTCTGCATAATAATATCTCAGTTTTGAAATCGAAAGATTTTACCATAAAGGTTGTCAAGTTGCCCATGTTGGTGGTGAGTTTTATACAAAAATTCAATGTGGAGAATACCATTATAGAATTTGCTAGTGACTGTCCACTTTTGATATTGCTTGGAATGAGTATTCCCACAGGAGATAAAAGGTTTATAACACGGGATGTGGGCCTACTGTCATTGACCAAACACGCTACTCTGTTGGAACATATTAGACATTTCTTGGTGCACAAGCGAGAACCGTCCTTCGAGTTAAGGCCGCACAGCTTTACTATCAATTTTATGGGAGGACTTTTTCTGGCGCAGCGAAATGCACTTATAACACGTTCGGAAATTATAAGATCGCTGAAGGCTGCTATTCAAAAATGGGATGCATTGCATACACCAAGCCCCGTAGTGGATTACTATATGGAAAGTATAAAGCCTAAGCGTTGTAAATAAAATAAAAAGCTTAAAATTATGCGTGATTTTAGGAGATCTATTAAAAAAATGTATGGAAAGTAATATAGTGTATTTTATTTACTTAAAAGTAACATTTTAAGCGTTAGATTTAAGAAGTTACGTCAGATTTCGGACATGCTGAGGTTTTTGGTTACGAAGTTCAATTTTTTCCAGTGTGACTTTTAGGTAGGGTTACTAAGTGTTCGCTTTTAAGCGAACATATTCGCATTTTTCGTGCGATTAGACTGATTCTACATATTTTCATATCTTTTATTAAGTATTTAAAAATAATTTTCTCAAAGGTAAATCAGAGTACGAAAACAAACCCGCAGTTGAGCGCATTTCGAAAATTTTTAAAGGTTTACAATAATATTTTCTGTCCCAAGAGAATTCCACGTAAAAAACAAAAAATTTCTATGTTAGCGATTTTTCTGAATTTTGTATTGAATTTTGACCTCTCTTTTTATTTATCTATTTATTTAAGGAGTACAACTAGGCACAGTTGACATTATATATTATAAAAAAAAAAACAATAAATTTATTTAGAAAAGAAAAATATAAGGTATAACTAATACTCGTATCTAGACCGATGGGTGAACTTTTTAATGATATGCACCTTCTCACTTCAAGAACTGACCAGACACTTGGATTTACAATATAAAAGTTGAAATAAAGGAAGCAAGATAAAAACTAAACATTATATCAAAAAAACGGGATCAAGGGATCACTGTTGACCAAAAGAGTGACTCATAATATAGAATTGGTCAAGGATGCTCGTAGTGGCAAGTCAAGATAACTTAGGATAGAGGAAGTGATAGATTGAATAGACCGTTCGAAAGAGAGGAAATTATAAAAGTTATTATAATTAGAGCATAAGACACTGAAAGGATTGTGTAAAGCATAATTAGACCTACAAAATTGTAAGGCTAAAGGTTAAAAATTACGAGTTTCTCTAGAACGAAACAATGACATGACAAAGCGTTAAAAAAAGAATCTAACGGCATTTTGGAGCCTTTGGAATTGATTGATTCTGGTTTTAAGTCTATATATAAAGCCGTGAACTGAGGGCAGTCCAATTATTCCAAAGTTTTTAAAAATCGGTTTCCTAGATGTCCTGGCTTTCATTTACTGAACTATAACATAAGAGATGCTCAGCTTAAGCTTGGTACGTTGCTGCTAGCAATAAGGATGACGTTATCGCCTTCAAAGGTTTCCTTTTTGTCCGCATGTAGCTCCTAGCATATAAGTTAAAATCTGTAAAACATTAATACTAAGCTTAACATAAATGTAAAGCAACATACAATTGCTCTTAAAATACTTAACATAACATGTTAACATAAGATGCACAAAATGTTAAAGTAACAGAAGCTTATAAAAGCACAATTTATAAGTCTCTTATGTCCGTTAAGAATTTGTTTAACGAGATTTTAACCAATTACCAAAAAAATCAACCAAAATTTGTTTTTTTAAAAAGCTATAAAATGCTTCTAAAATAAAAATGGCTGCCATATTTGTATTTTTTAATCCAAAATTAGGCTAAAATCGCTTTCTTTTTTCTTGTTAGAAATTCGAAATTCAGCAAAAAATAATTTGTTAGTTCGTTTTTTAGAAATGTAAAAATCCACTATATCGTAGGAATCAACCTAATAAGCGACCCACTTCACATATTTGTGTTGATATACCTTATAAACTAAAATTTTCACAAACGTAGTATATATTTTTTATTTTGCACTTACTTTTTATAGAATTTATGTGCAACAGCAACTTTGCGAAATGACAAAAGGACTCGAATTGTTGCTTTGTACTGGAAACGGATAAAGTCACGCCATCAAACCATGGACGCCATGTTGTTGCATATTAATTTTAAGTGACTTTTCATGTTTTCTAAGCAATTATTTTTGAAAGTGAAAATAAAATGCAATTTTCATAGAAAATATAATTTAGCTTTTAAAACTATTTGAAAGCTATGTGGATATTCAAAAATGGAATTTTGTACACTGTATTTAAATTAAATTTTTGTACAGTGTTGGTACAAAAGTTACCAGGATAACAAAAGAGAGTGAATTTTATGTCAAAAGTATTTTTGGTAATTTTACAGGAAATATATTCAACTGGGTATTAATGCAATGAAAAACTTGTGAAATTTTGAAATATTTCAATTTAATGCTATAATAGCTGTAAAAGAGAAAAATAGCGATTGGAATATTTAAGGAGGAAGACCTAGTTGGGTAGTCCACAAAACAAAACTATTATTTAATATGTTTTTATATTTTCCACACAATAAAATAAATATTAACAAAGGATCTTTTATATGGGAGATTCTTAAAAACATAAATTTATCAAGATATAGAAATAAGTGGGATCCATCAATATGTAAGAGCATTAAAAAAGGTTTTGAGTGATCATCATTGGATCAAGTGAAATTAAAAAAAATTCATTGAAGTTAAACTTTTTTCGTCCCACTTATTTTTCTACGCTGATTTTATTTGTATCATATTAGTTGTGTAACCATATTTTTCGTAATTTTATAAAAATAAAGATTAATTTAAGTTAAAGCTGAGCTTTAGTTAATATAAACAAATTAAATAATTAAGTTGCAATAAATTAAATTGTAATACTTAAATTGTAATAATTTTGAGCTTTTAAATAAAATTCTAAAAAATATTACGCAATTTGATTTATTAGCTGAAAAAAAAAGTTCAACTATGCAATTTTGTCAATATGTAAATAATATGTTAAAATTTTTATTTATGTATATTTTAGTTTGGTCAAAATTTTTTTATTTTTATTTTATTAAAATTAAATCTAGTATTTAATAATAAACTTAATACTTATTTATCGAGCACTAGCAACTGGGGCCTTCGACTCGCAATATGGGCTTCTTAGCCGATTATACTATGTACATATATATTTAATTTTAATGCTTTGGTAAAATCGTATATTTTGAATATGTTAGATACTGCGGGTATTTCTAGTTATTGATTAGGGGTCTGGGATCCGAAGAAGGAAGCTCTAATACTCTGAAAATATGAACAAGAAACCAGAAGATGATCCACGGTAAGATTGTCTCCATTTTAGTTAGCGCAATATACTTTTAATATTCATGCAAAAAAATCTTTAAACATCACTTTTTACTTTTATTTATTACCTTCATCATGATGCCAAAATTTTACAAGGTTCCGCAAACAATTGGATAGGGTTCACCTTTTGTATGATAGCTATGTGAAATAGTGGACCAATTTTGATCAATATATAATATAATCAATTTATAATATACTAAATTAAACTCACATAAATTTAGTTGATATATTTAAAAAAACAAAAAAGTTTTTCTAACAATAACTATTCTCAAACGAAATTGTATGACAGCAGCATGCTGTAATGAACTAATATAGAAATGTTAATTTACAGAACAGATGCAGGCATAACAAAATGTAAATAAAATGCTGATTTTGAAAACAGTTTTTGTTAGAAAAACCTTTTTGTTGGTGTGAATGTCGCAACTTAATTTATGTGAGTTTATTTTAACTGTGACCTTCTTATTGTTGGATCATGATCTTCATTTTGCCAAAGCAAAAGTATTGCGAAAAGGACATTCAACATCAATAGTATTTCGTTTGCGCCGACGCTTAAGAAAGCAACATAAAAAGTACATAGTTAAATATGTAACTGTGTTAACTAGTTAATATTAACAGTTTAGTGCTGCAGAAGGCATAAATATGTTGTGTTTAATTATTAATTAATTAATTAAACTTTAATATCAATTAGCTTCTAAGAGAGCAGACTTATGTAGATCAATATTACATTTGTGAACTCTGTTATTATTAAATGTTAATGTTATTGATTGCTAAGAAAAGTAAAACAAAAGGGAATAAAAATCAGTAAATCACGCCTTTTGACACGGTCGGCCACGCGCTGCAGCTTGATGCAAAATTAATAAGTTTACGCGTTTTAAAAAAGTGTTACAATGCTTACAAATACTTTTGTGAAATAATCAGCAATACATTGAAATAATTAGTTTATAAAATGCATTGTTTTAAATAAGTTAATCAAGAAATTGAATAAAATGCGCATAAATATTGGCAGTCAAAACTGTAAAAGAAAGGCAAGTTGAAATTTCGTATAATGAGCGTTGGTGTGATAGAGTGCGCGCTACTGTCGGTCAACTTTGTTTTTTTTTGTTATTTTTTTTAGTGCAATGAATTTAATAAGTGCAAGCGTGTGTGTGTGTGTGTTTGTACAAAAGCAAAAATTGATCTCTTTGCCCTCCTCTTTGGTTTTTTATTCTAAAATGCGGTGAAGTCAATAAGTGCAAGCGGTATGTCTATTGTGCGCTGAATAAATAGCTTCTGTTTTGCTTTAGTGTAAGTGTTTTTTTTAAGCATTTTTTAAAGTGTGTGTAATCAGTGTTTTTTTTTGTTGTGATGCCCTGTAGCCAAAATGGTTATGTGGATATTTATAGAGTGAAAAGTGTTTGATAATGATAGGCAAATGATAATTCACCAAAATAATATTGAAATTTATATTAACTACAATGGGTTATGATGGTAAGTCGGCATAATTTTTTATTTTCAACCCAAAATAATTTTATTTTCATTTTTAATCTAAATTAAATAAAATAAACGTCCAAGTAAAGTGTCTATAATCAGATTACTTATTACATTTATTATAAAAATTAAACAAGAGTTCCATTGCTTAGGGCTATCATTTTAAACGATGACAATTGCTATTCAAATATTTAATCAGATTGAGAAATTCCTAATTTTTTAATGAGAACCGCTTTTTAAAAATTTTGTTAATAAAGATAACTCCTGTCAGCTCAGGGCTACAGTGATGCTCGACTTCGAAAACACCTTTTCGAGAAGTACGTGCGTAAATTGTAAGTTCGATTTGCATTGAGATGTTAAATTAGTTTTGTTACTTACAAAAAACGTGTATTTAGGACCAAAATATCCTTTCCTACTGTTAAGCAAATGTAATTTTTAACCCTTTTCTTTTCCTAATTGTTTGATTGATGTTCCCAACTTATTTAAGTCATTTATTGTTTTATCCATTTTGCACTAAAGATGTATTTGCATATTAAAACTTTTTTATTTCCAGTAAATAATATTCCAAATTCTATGAACATACAGTATGTTTCAAAATATTTTACTTTAATCCTTAATAGATCTATTAAATCAGCTTTTTTAAGAATATACTAAAATAATTTTTTTCTTTGTAAAAAAGTTGGTTTAAAAAAAATATTAGGGTAAATAAAGTAAATTCCAAAAATGTATATAAGTAGTTAAAGTTCCAAGTATTTTTATACTATTTCCCCAGAAACAGATAAAATTTCCATGTTTCCATTTTTAAAATGGAGTACCTAATGCTTGTGGCTAAAAACTTTTTAGAAATCTTTTGCAAACCTGTAAAAAAAACTATTTTTTATATTTGTAATTTACAATAAATTCTATATTATAATTACTTTAAAAAAACTTATGACTATGTTAATATATGTATCCATTTTACTCAGAAGCACCACAAAAAAGTTTAAGTTAAAGGCCGGTATACAGTTCCCAAAATCATTCCAGAAAGCAAGGAATATACAACTAGTAGTTCTATATTCTTTTATTAATTAGTTGTATACTAGTACTTCTATATTCTTTGATAGTAGATACACAAAATTGTATATTATTTATAGAATATGTATAAATATTAACTTTATATTTTATTATATTTATTTGTTTTAGGTTTATTTTGTCAATTTCCAAATTAAGTATTTCAAACAAGTGCCTCGACATTAAGAGTTCATCTCATGGTTATTTAATGTCCGTAATTTAAAAGTCAATAAATGCATTTAAAGTTCATTGGTCCTTAGACATCTACTAGATCATAAAAATTTGCTAAACGAAATAAACCATATTTCCGTATCATCGAACAGATGCATATCTATAGTATAGGCGCATCCCTAAAATATCCTATAAAAGGAGCAAATCAAGTTAAGCTATAAATTTGTAACGAAGTCGTTATCCTGTGAATTACAAGCCAGCTGTCTTGGATTTATGCGCACCATTGACTATTTCCCAGACCATATAAAACATATTCAAAGACATCTATTGCCTTTCGCATTGGCGCCTAATTGTTCAATGTATTGTATAAGGCGTGGTCCAGCCAAAGGCATAGCTACCAAATTATATTCGCACTGCTTCAGACATATTTAATGCATTTTTATTGCATTTGGCAACATTTCCATTACGGAATTTTCTTTTACACGGAATTTTTCGAGTTATTTTTGTGAACTTTTTTTTTCCCTTTTTTTGGGCATAAGTGCATTTTTTAGCATTTAAGCGCGTTGTGCATGAACAATTTTCGGAGTCTTTAGTAACTCAAATTCTTTGAGTCTTACATTGAATTTCGGTTGAAATAGATCTTAGGGCAGGTTCTAGTGTTGGTTAATGTGTGATATAAAAAGTTCGTAAGAAATGTTTGACATTCTTTCTCAAGAAGTGCTGTAAAAATAGGCACTAATTACTAAGGTGACCATACTTTTATACTTTTTTCGATGTTATTTAGTATTTCAAGTCTGTTAGTTTTTTAATATTACCTCAAAAGACACAAAAATATGTTATTTAATAAAATATTTTTCACATATATCAACAGCCGTTTTCCACTAAATAGAACTTAGTTTTCTTTAATTGCGAATTTAGATAAAAACTACATAGAGATTATAAATTTAAAAGAAAGTTAAAAGCTTTATAAATTCTGGAACTTTTTAATATATCTCAGTGGCGTCCTTGCCAATATCATATGCACAGTCTACTCAGTTTTATTCATTTTTATCAATTTCTGCAGCAAAGCAGCAACTTTGCTAAATTGAATTTAAATTTTTCGTTATTTAGAATAGCTGTCAACGTTAAAAACCAATTTTGGTTTCTGAAATTTTTGATAACTAAATTAGTTCCTCTTCGCTTACAACAAGATTCAAGTCAAAAATGCATTTTTAACTTGTTTGTTAAAGTTTCAAACACATTTTAATTACAATTTTGTAACATCCGCCATTTAACAAAAACAATTTCCTGTCTGGTCATAAATATTTTGGTTAAAATATTGCAAAGGGCTATGAAATGCAGCTGGGCTTGGATGCAAACTGTAGCTCCTGTGTATCCTGTGTATCGTGGATATCCAACCAACTTGATGGGACGTGACTTGTGCGTGTCTGCGGTCAAAATGCATACATCATAAAGCTATCAGGGGTTTTCCTCTGGAATTGTGTGGGCTTAAGTTTATTTCTGTGTGTATGTGTATGTGCCTGAACGTGCTAGTAAAGTAGAAAGCAACTGTTTATTTATTTAAAACCATTTTTACATTTTATAAGGTCTCACTGGCGTTAAAACCACGCATGCGTAACCTTGACTCAATGTGTCTTGGTAATGTGAAAAATTTTATGAGCGGGGGCTGGTACAAAAGTTTGAAATTAATGTTTAAAATTTGAGATGTTTCTTTTTATAGCATTTTTTTTTTGAAAGTCTCTTATCTTGTTACTTCTGGCTAAAAATATTAAAATTCTTGCGTGTTTTCTTTTTGGGCTCCCTCTAGCGGACAGCTTTGGAAAACATGTATTAGAAAAAACATATTTAACATAATGAGAAATTCAAGATTTTTTATTGTTTTTGCACATATTCATACACGAACACATGACGATAGGTTCAACAGGGAAATATACGAATTTATCGAAAAGCTAAAACAAAATTTTTGGTTTGGAATCTAGTTTTCTGGAGCTTGCAACCCGAATCCGAATAAAGTTATTCAGTATGGGCTTTTTTTTCTTTAAAGCACGGCTGACATATTTAAACTAGGGTTAACACTAATGTTAGCTCTAAAGCTGGGCTCGATTTTTAATTTTCGAGAATCGATTTTTTCTACTGATTCTCACCAAAAAATCGATTAAATCGATTAATCGGACAAAAACGGTAGGCGCTACTAAGTTAAAAGCGCAGAAAATTACAGGAAAGGAAATCGATATAAAAAGAAGAATATTTATACAAAATTCACATAAATTTAATTCCATAATTTAAAATAACGAAAACAAAAATTGAAAACTTGATAAAAGAAAACAAAAAATGTATAATTCGTTTGTTTCAAAATTTAAAACTTAATAGGAGAAAACATAAAAATTAAGTCACCATTTATTAAATTTTTTTTAAATCTTCAGCCAATTTTGAAAAAAATTTGTAAAAACACTCAAATTGCCCTCTGGCGGCACTCAAAATTAAAAGTAGATAGGGAAAATTGATACTTTGACCCCAAAAGCCCCCAAATCGCTGGGAGCCCAAAACCGTTTTTATACCTCATAAAATGCATATAATGTATGTTTTATAAAAGATCGCTGCTCAATAAACAAGAATCGATTTTATTTTTTGAAAAAAAGAATCGATTAAATCGAATCGATGCCCAGCTCTAGTTCCCAGCATCCTTTTGAAAGAAATAAAATATGTTGTTTTTGAAGTTCAGAAGAAATACCCACTTTGTATTTAGTCGTAAAATGACGGTAGTACCTCCTAAGCTCCCGCCTTGGGCTTATACCTATCGAGGGAAATCTACCACCTTGAATAAGAGCTAGTATATTATACACTCATTAAGATTGGAAAGTCTCTCTTGCACATAAGATTTGGAGGTATAAAATTAATGTTAACACCAGTTAAACTAAAGCTAAAACCCCAAGAAACAAAGTCCGATTTTTACTTAAGGCTACCTCAATATTTGGTATCTCTGCGTCGTCTATAAGAATACTTACATATAGTCGAATTTGGTTTTATTTATCCGATTTTGTTAGCTTTTGATACACAGTTGAATATTATAATAATGCGATTTAAGTCAAATATGCGCCGTTTTGTTCGATGACGAGTTCCCAACGAGATGCCAACTTCATAATGCCCCTCTTATAGAAGCTCGCTTCCCTATTGTCAAAAAACTCGGAGAGCCAATTTTCACAGGACTCTCTTGTGGACAACTTCCGATTACCAAGCGCGTTTGTCATGGACAGAAATAGGTGGTAATCACTTGGTGCGAGATCCGGACTATACGGTGGATGCAAAAGAACCTCCCATCCGAGCTCCCGGAGCTTCTGGCGCGTCACCAAAGATGTGTGTGGCCTGGCGTTGTCCTGATGGAAGACAATTCGGCCTCTGTTGATCAAAGATGGCCTCTTCTGCATGAGTGCTGCATTCAAGCGGTCCAGTTGTTGGCAGTACAGGTCCGAATTGAGCGTTTGGCCATAGGGGAGCAGCTCATAGTGGATGATTCCCTGCCAATCCCACCAAACACACAGAAGAACCTTCCTGGCCGTCAATCCAGGCTTGGCCACCGTCTGGGCAGCTTCCCCGCTTTTCGATCACGACCGTTTACGCTTCACGTTGTCGTAAGTGACCCACTTTTCATCGCCAGTCACCATCCGCTTCAAAAACGGGTCGATTTTGTTGCGATTCAGAAGCGATTCGCATGCATCCATACGGTCAAAAATGTTTTTTTGCGTCAATTCGTGTGGCACCCATACATCGAGCTTCTTTTTCAATCCAAGCTTCTTCAAATGGTTTATAACGGTTTGATGACTCATGCCCAGCTCTTGGCCGATGCTACGGCTGCTACTATGCCGGTCTCTTTCGATCAATTCAGCGATTTTATCGCAATTTTCGACAACAGGCCTTCCGGACCGTGGCGCATCTTCGATCACCTCTGCACCAGAACGAAAACGTTGAAACCATCGTTGTGCGGTGGAAATGGAAACTGTATCGGGTCCATAAACTGCACAAATTTTATTGGCAGCATGAGATGCATTTTTGCCTTTATCGTAGTAGTACTGTAAAATATGCCGTATTTTCTCTTTATTTTGCTCCATGTTTGCGACGCTATAACTCACGAACGACTAAAAGCAAACAACAATTAATCAAACACGTGTTAGCACGTGAAAAGAGCTTTCAAAAAGCTCTAGCGTGAACCGATGCGACGAATACAACTAGAACTACGCGCTTGCAAAGACAAGCTTGCGGAAATACCGCAAGACTTTTGTGACAACCTAATATAACCAATTTTATGAACAATTGAAAATTCAATAAAAATACCGCAAGACTTTTTTGACAACCTTATATAACAGGCCTCGCAAAACAAACCGAATTTTCAATTCCAGAAGTCGGTCAATGCTTTCCTTAACGTTTTTGGAGTTGCTTAAAAAATTCGAGGTGAGATAAACCCCAGCACATCAGGGATTTGGCAACCTCAAAAAAACGTGTTATTTTAGTTATTTAAAAAAATAAGACTTAAGAAGTGTCTCTATGGAGTTTTTGAGGTTAAGTAACAACAAAAATCTCAAAAAAAAAATCGATTTTAAGCTTCAGAGTTTAGATCAGGTTTTCATAATTCATTGACTCCAAATGCGAGCGTACGAAAGCCACCAACACGTGAGAGTTTTTGGACATAACTTCAAAAACAAACATAAAAAGAGGCCTTTGGGGAAGTTATCCCCACTCTGATGAGAGGTGTTTTGACCTCAGAGTCAAATACTTGGACTTAGATTCGAAAAACGTATAAAAATCATCGCCAAATGACCAGTCCTAGAAAAAAAATGTATGTGGGGTTTCTTTAAGTAAAGGCAGAAGGTAGTTTGTTGAGCCCCTTCTGTCAAAATACAGATGAAAATATATGTCTATGAAAGCTTGATGTGAAGAAGGATTATATGCTTCTGTTGTTAAGATCCTATGTTTAATAGATAGCCCTGTCACTTCTTCTTCTTTATTTTACATACATGGTACAAATCTTTAATACCCTAATGTCTTAATGGGAGCATTTAAATCGGGGAACTAACGTCACGAAACTCTGCATCTACTTTCCTAAAGAAAAATAATTGATTTCAAGCAATTTTAGGACCATAGCATTCTTTGGTGGAAGATAGGTTTTATTTTCTTTGAGAAAAATACCATGTTCCTATCTTTAGTGGTATAGGAAACTGGGATCATTCAGTTTAGACTTATTATTGCCTAGACACTCTGCAAGTTTTTTTTTTTAATCTCTGGAAGATTTGTATTTAATGGGATAACCACTCATTGGCAGGCTGGTCAAAAATATACTTTTTTTTATATTTCCTCGGCGGAGGTAGATATTTTTTTTTTGTTTTGAGAAAAATACCAAGTTTTAATTTTTGTTGGTATAAAAAACATGGATCATACCGTTTAGACACATTATTGCCTAGATCCCTACAACATTTTTGTTGTAACATCTTGAAGATTTTTAGTTAATAGAGTATACCACTTACTGGAAGGCTTGGTCACATATCAACTTGTTTTATCCCCAACTTCACCAGTTATTGCTAGTAGTTATTTTTTAAAGCCTTGGCAGCCCAGCTGGTAAAAAGGCGTTCCCACATCTCACATTCCCACATCGTTGCATATGCTCTCCAAATTTAAAATAACCCTAAAACCCCATTGTTATAGGCTACAATGAATACATTGCTTTGATGCATATATGAGGTTAATAGTTGCGTTTTCCCAGTAACTTCCGCTTTATAAAAGCTTTTCTAAGGTAATTGTTTAAAAATATACTATATGTATATACTTCATTTTCATTTTATTATATAGTAGTAGTGCCTGATGCAGAGTCCAGTTTATGCTGCAGATTGCATGTTCATTCATGTGTGTGTGGAATGCCGGTGAAGTCCCCTAAAAATCCCCCGGTCCCTGTAATTTTTGGACAACACTCAAAACTAACCAACGAAAATTGCTGCTGTTGCGGTTTATTTTGTGTTACAAAAATATGCAGCCGGCTAAAGTCACTGCTGTCCCTGGTCCATCTAGTATGTGCTCCTACCGGGGAACTCCCGTGGAGTAGGTTCCCCTGCTTGGTTTAGGTTTGGATATTTTTTTTGTTGTTTGTTGCTGGGTTTGGACTGAAATTGCAAAGTTGTGTTTTTGTTTTGTTTTTGTCTGGCTTGTTATTTTAGTCAAAAGCTGTTAAATTGCATGAAACAAAATATGGCAGAGAGGTGCAGTGTTGGAAAGTGTCTGAAAAATAGTAGTAAATATGCATTAAACGCTGGGTAGATGATACTGGCGTCCAAAGGCAGAGAAGTAAAAGAATTCTACTGACTGAACTGGGATAAACGTGTAAATATTAAAAGGGACGAAAAAAAGAGTTATAAGAGTAGGAAATGCGATTGTTTTGGTACAAAGAAAATTACATTTAAGTAACAAAGAAAATATTTCAACAAAATCAAGTTGCAAAAGCTAAACAATATTTTTAAATAAAATTTATAAATTATGCGCCACATCAAAATACATAGCTAGAAGAAAGATATTTAAAAGGAGTTCTATTTATAAAAACTTCAATCGCATTTGCGAAATTCTGTTGAAGTAAAATCTTTAAGAAGGTGTTTTTTCATTAACAATTTCGTGACTTAAAGGCCGGTACGCAGCAGCCCGAAGTGATACCAAATAAGATGGAACTTTATATAAACACTTTTTATATATTTTCAAAAGCGTATGGAAACACTATTAAGTAGAGGTTAGAATAGAAAAGACAAGAAAGTGTTACCCCGTTATTTTAATAAAAAAATATGCGATTAGACTTTTACGGCCCTAAAATTTTTTAGAATATTTGCAAAAATGTTCAAAAACGTGTCGAAATGTTATTTGCAATAAACTCGATTTTTGTGACCTGATCTTAGATTTCTAGAGACAACATTTATTGTTACTTTTAAAATTGATCTCAAAATGTCAAGATGAACATTTATGTGAAGTTTAATCTTTTTGTTTATAATATTTCAGGATAATGTTTGCCAGCACTAAAATAAGCATAACTTCTACAAATTCTAGGATTTACTTACTTTTGTTCCGCTGTAAATTTACAGGCATAAAATGGCACTATTAAATAAAAAAATTGTTTGCTAAAAATATATTAAAATAAAAAAAATTGAAATTTGTTTACTACAATATTATTTTCGCGTCAATATCTTTATTTGATCAGGAATTACGGCTCTAAAAATAATTTGAATTTTGTAGAATTAATAAAAATTGTATTAACAATCTTTAAAAAAAATTAAATAAAATAAATTACATTTTTTTTTACAACAATATTATTTCTGACATGGAAAAAAAATTTGCGTCAATTTCTTTATTCGTTTAGGAGTTATCCGAGTTTAAATAACGATAAGTTCAAAAAAAAAAATTTTTTAAATTTAAAAAAAAAATTAAGTAAAATAAATGAAATTTTGACTACAAAACTATTTCTGAAATTAAAAAAATATTTGCATCAAACTCTTTAATTGTATATAAGTGTACTAGAGACATCTTGTGAAAGAGAAAAGTCTAGAAATGAAAAATCAATTTTTCAGTAATCGATAACTCTAAAAATAATTGGAATTTTGCAAACAAATTTGAATTGACTCTACGAAAAAAATGTTCAAAATTGAAGAGGTTGAGGAAAAGTGTATCCCGATTCACCATTTTTTGGCCGATGTATATAGAGTTACTCTGAAGAAGAGTATAAAGGTGCCTTCTTATCCCAAATTCAATTAAAAAAATGGCGGACGTAAAGTCGGGCGCGGACGACTTTAGGATACCCTGTACCACTAGCTTGTAATAAAGTCCGATTTCTTCACAAAAAACCAAAAACAGAAGAATTTTTAAGCAAAAATTTTTTTTTGACCGATCGTTCCTATGGGAGCTATATGATATAGTCAACCGATTTCAATAAAATTTGACACGGTGCTTAAATACCTTAAAAAAGATATGAACGCCAAAGTTATTTCAAATATCTTTACAAACAAACAAAACACATCGAATTTTGTATAAAAAACGTGTTTTTGGACCGATTGGTCCTATGGGAGCTATATGATCTAGTCAAACGATTTGGATTAAATTTGGTACAGTGCTTAGGAACTATGAAATACTCACGAATGTCAAATTTGGTCCCAATATCTTAACAAACAAACGAAACACAACAAATTTTGTTAAAAAATCGATGTTTTGGAAGATCGGACCTATGGGAGCTATATGATATAGTCCACCGATTTTGTTCAAATTTGGCACATTGCTTAAGTGGTCTAAAAAATTTCCAAACGCCAAATCTGGTTAGGATATCTTTATTAAAAAACGAAATATAGCCAATTTTTCTTTAAAAAAGTTATTTTGGCCGATCGGTCCTATGGGAGCTATATGATATAGTCAACCGATTTTGATCAAATTTGGTACAGTGATTGGGAACTATAAAAAACTTTCGATTGCCAAATTTCGTTACGATATCTTCATAAACAAACGAATTATTCATCTAAAACGCTTTTTTTTTTCGAGGTCGTCTCAAACACCCCCATGGGAGCTATATAATTTATCCCCGATATCAAAAAAATAAAATAAACTTGCCTCCTATGGAATAATATGGGATCTAATGTGAAAGTTTGGTAACTCTAGCTCTTACCATCTCTGAGATCTAGGCGTTCACACGGACGGACGGACGGACAGACGGACGGACAGACGGACAGACGGACAGACGGACAGACGGACATGGGTATATCGACTTCTCTATTCACCCTGATCATATTTTAGGTAACTTTGGGGTGTCTCCGACGTCTCCTTCTATATGTTACATACATTTTCGGCTTGCACAAACTTAATATACCCTTGGACCATACGGTACAGGGTATAATTAAGCCAGAATTTCGAGATTTTTTAAATAAGTAAAGGCCAAAAGCTATTTAAATTTAAAAACACCATTAAGACCATTTTTTTTTCTTATTTCGTTAAAAAAATAGTCCTTCGAACTTTTTGGCCCACCAAGTTTTCGGTAAAGCCAAAAATAATTAAAATATTACCATAACTTACGGCGCACCTTATGCCTTAAAAAGAATAACTATAAATTTTAATAATCAAAACCTTTGCAGCAACTTTACGTTTATTCAATGGCTCAAAGGCGCATAACCCAAAGTTTGCATAAAAAATGTTCAAGATTTTGTAATTTATGCAACTATAAAAAAAAGTTTTTATTACTTTTAATAAAGTGCATATTAGTTTGGTCAGAAGCTTGTAACGCATTGAAATTTTATAAATTTAAAATCGATAAATTATCATAGAGTATCGATTTCAGGAATGGTTTAAAAGAAAGAAATTATATTTTAATATATTATAGAATCAATAATTAAAAAGAGAGTGAAAAACTTTGGTTTGATTTAAAGTTTAAAACTATTAAAATAATATTTCCGATGTTTCAGCTCCGACTAGTAGCTAAGTAGGTAATTAGCCAACTTTTTATTTTATTTTATTTTAATTATTATATATATATTTTATTTATTTATTGTAATGATAGAGATCTTAATATTAAAATACATTAAAAAATAGGAAATTAATTTTGGGGAAAAATTAAAAAAAAAACACCTAGATCTCAGAGATGGTAAGAGCTAGAGTAACCAAACTTTCACATTAGATCCCATATTATTCCATAGGAGATAAGTTTATTTTATTTTTTTGATATCGGTGATATATTATATAGCTCCCATGTGGGTGTTTGAGACGACCTCGACAAAAAAAAAAGTTTTAGATGGATAATTCGTTTGTTTATAAAGATATCGTAACCAAATTTGATATTCGAAAGTTTTTTAAAGTTTCCAAGCACTGTACCAAATTTCAACAAAATCGATTGACTATATCATATAGCTCACATAGGACCGATCGGCCAAAATAACTTTTTTAAATCAAAATTCGCTATATTTTGTTATTTAATAAATATATCGTAACTAGAATTGGCGTTTGAAAATGTTTTAGAGCATTTAAGCAATGTGCCAAATTTGAAAAAAATCGGTTGACTATATCATATAGCTCCCATAGGTCCGATCTTCCAAAAAATCGATTTTTTTACAAAATTTGTTGTGTTTCGTTTGTTTGTTAAGATAGTGGGACCAAATTTGATATTCGTGAGTTTTTTATAGTTCCTAAGTACTGTACTAATTTTAATCCAAATCGGTTGACTATATCATATAGCTCCCATAGGACCAATCGGTCCAAAAAAAACGTTTTTTATAAAAAATTCGATGTGTTTGGATTGTTTGTAAAGATATTTGAGCTAAATTCGGCATTCAGATCTTTTTTAAGGTATTTAAGCACTGTGTCAAATTTTATTGAAATCGGTTGACTATATCATATATGGAACGATCGGTCAAAAAATAAATTTTTTGCTAAAAAATTCTTCTGTTTTTGGTTTTTTGTGAAGGAACCGGATTTTATTGCAAGCTAATGGTACAAGGTATCCCAAAGTCGTCCGCGCCCGACTTTCCGTACGGCATTTTTTTTTATAGAAGTGTCGATTTTGAGATTTATCATAAGGTTCGAAAGTATATCTTCTAGCAGAATCACTTTTGCATATTTCAAGTTCCACTGTGCTCAAATGCCAAAAAATCAATTGATTTTGTCTCTTCATCATCATCGATCTTACTGATAGAACAGCTAATTTATAAAGGACATAAACCGTTTAAACACCATGAAGTAGTTGCCATAATTGCCTAAAATACATTTTTTTACCATTAACTTATAAACAATGATCCAAAAAGTGTATTAAAACTTCGGTGCCAAAGAGTTTTTATGAGTGATCCTTTCTTTCGGCTTATAAAAAGTTTTGTAATGTTATGTTATAATCTTTTGAGTGCCTTACTTGGGCTTTACTTTTTTTTTGGGTCTTGACATTGAACTCCTTGGCGTATACGCAATGCAGCTTTTTTCTTATAGTGAATAAAACTTTCTTTCTTTGATTGAAGCGCAACATTTTCCTTTGTATCTATGTATTCTTTTCATTTTTTTTGTACATAATATACATTTACTTAGAAAACTTATTTTTTATGATATTGTGGAAAGCTTTTGACTAATTTGATTAAAAATAAGATAAGCTCTATCTCGAGAGTATTTAGCTGTAGCTTTCTACAACGGATAGAAACTTGGAACAAATAAGCAAAATAAAAAATTCGCTACCATAAAGGGAAAGAGAAACTTGAGAAATTCAAAACTATTTCTTCTTAATAAGAATTACAAAAAAATTAATCTGAAATATCTTATAATAATTTTTTTTGAATTAATCTGAAATATCTTAATTTTTTTTTAATTAATCAGAAATATCTTATTTTTAAATCTTTTTCTCTAAAAGCTTTTACAATTTTCCAATTTCTTATTTCATATTATTAATTAACTATTGTAAAATTTATTTTTGCATTATAAAACTTGCTTTCTATAAATACTATAAACTGCAAAAAACAATTAAAGACCGTCAAGGATATATAAAGTGATTTTAATTTAATTATCTCTACTTAAATAGTCATCATTTATAATTACAACAAAACGCCTTTCGAATGACGTAAAAACTGTATTTATTTATAGCACAAAAGAGTTCAGGATTAAATTCCTTCTTAGCTTTATATTGCTTTGGCATATTAACAAGCAAATAAAACTTGTCAGACACTTCAAACAATGCTAATTAAGAAGCTATGGCCAAATGAAAACCACAAACAAGTCCTAAGCAGTAACTGACAACTGTTGGCCAAGAGAGAGAGAAGCAAAACTAAATCAAAAACGTTAACATTTTAAATTGAAATTAAATTCAATTATGCAACCAACTTAAATACCCAACAGAACGTGACAACCACAAAGACGACAATTCAGGCGTTGGCGGACTTAACAAGCCAAGAACCACCTTATAGAACTACGCAAAGCAGCTGTAATACACTGCACATCCAAAGGGTCTAAGGGTATTATAGACTTTTGAGGCAAGTATAGAAACTTTTTACTTATATAGGAAAGTTTTAAGTATTGCTAAAATCAGTATCTTTATGTCTATAAAAGTCTTAGTACTACATACACTAAATTTTGGCAATAGATAATGCCGTTTAAGGGGAAGCTCCTTTAGATTTGATCGAAAAGAAGGCGAAGTTTGGGAACTATTTGTGGCATGATGAAAAGACATACAAACTTCCAGTTTTGGTTATTAAATGCGATTTTTATTGTACAATAATTGGTTATTTTTTTCTCGAAGAAATTCAAAGCCTCTTGTAGTGAAATGAAATTCTCTATGGCTTATAGTAAATCAGAGTAAGTTTTGACGAAAAATTAATTTAAGTTAAACGAGAAAAGAATTGTTTTTTCACCTATTTTGTGATTTGACCTTGTTTAAAATAACAATTTAACAGTTTTCATGTGTATTGTAAGTCATTAAAACAATTATATCCTTTCAAGCATGTGTTATTTGAAGGGAATCGGAATCAAGAAATTCTGATGAAAAATATGTTTTCGAGATAAACGCGTTTAAAGTATGTACAAAGTCCCTCAGCGCACATGACTTATTTTCTTTCAAGACCCTCCATTTCTATAAATATCGATCGCATTGTAAAAAAATATAGATTTTCTCGACTAAATTTGAAAGAACATCGCCTTAAGATGATATTGGTTGAAAAAAATCGACATCTTTTCTCTTTTTTTCCATTACTTTTGAGGTATAAAAGAGTTTGGCTTAGTAAATAGCTTTTTGGTAATTTCAATATATCTACTTTAGTTCCACAAGTAATAATATAGTTATAATATAACAATAAAATTATCTAGTTAACTTATTAATTCCTTTTTATAAATAATTCTTTGTTATAAAAAGAATTTATAACCAAAAAATACTTAATCTTTTAAGGCTTGTACGCAGTTTTGTAAGCAAAACTTTGTATTTTTGGGCACTAATAAAAGTCTCTTATTGGCTCGCAATAAATAAAAAATTTTCACAAATACGGGGGGTCTTGTCATTTGTTGGAAAGCTATGGATTATTTTCGAAGTAATTTGCTACGGAGCCGAGGCCGGGTCAGAATTGGCGCATTATGTTACGATTTTGGGATATGAGGCTATGTACCCAAAAACGAAATTCTGGTCCTATTTTTGAGGTTATTTACAGGACCAAACATTTGTATGGTCCGTGAACGCTGAGAACGAATATAAAGTCAGAAAAATAAAAAAAAATTGTTGTGTCAAATGCTTAATGAAAATGCTAATGACTTCGAAGGGATATACATTGTGATAAAAAAGTTTCCGGAATTAGAAATTCTTCGATATCATGAATACATTCCAAAGGGACAAACGGTCAATAAGGAGTATTATGTGACTGTTTTGAGCCGTTTGCATGAACGGGTCTGTCGTATTCGGCCGAAATTGTGGTCAGACAATTCGTGGATTTTGCACGACGATAACGCGCCATCTCATCGAGCCGCGATTGTGAACGCATTTAAGGCTAAACACTCTATAAATACCATCAACCATGCACCGTACAGTCCTGATTAGGCCTCGAGTGAAATTTTCCTCTTTCCAAAACTAAAATTACCACTCCGAGGAACCCGTTTTTACTCAATACCGACAATAAAACAATGCGACGAGTGAGCTGAACGCAATCGAACGCCAACGCCAATAAAAAATGTTTCGAAGATTGGAAGATGCGTTGGCATATGTATATTGCTTCAGAAGGGGAATATTTGAAAGAGACCAAATAAATATTGAAGAAGATTAACTATTTTGCGTTCTATTTCAAAATTCCGGGAATATTTCGTAACTTTGAATAGCCATATCTTAGCAAAAAAAAAAAAATCGAAATAGATGCTTTCAAATTTTTTCACCCTGTAGATAGCCTCAAAAGCAGGAAAAATATCAATTTTTTGGGTACATAACCTCACATATCCTGACGTGATGAGCCTATTCTGACCCCGGATTCTGATTCTCCGCAGCAAATTACGTCGGAAGTGACCTGTGTAATAATCAACCAACCTTTTTATGTTTCATGATTATATTACTGCTGGCGCCATCTGGCGTATATTGTCTAGAAATTGTACAGAAATTGTTTTCTATGGATCCCCCTGATAATTTTGCAGTATAAAAAGTAAATTACTACTAATAAAACTTTTTTAGTAGATATAGAAGGTCTAAGCAAGGCTTACTTTTTTTTCATAATATTTATTTTAATGGTAATCAATCGATACAAAAAGGACCTACAAAAAATAAAATAATTTTGTTTTTTTCGCGCAATTCGTAACTTTGAGTCACCTTTTAAATAACACTAGTCGACAAATTTCACACTTTTTTTTTCTCCAGAGATGAGACTTATATTTTATGTTAGGGCAATGTTTCAGCATTCAAAATCCGTATTTTTTATTATCCTCTTATACCCTGTTTTTTTTCTAGGACTATTTTAGTGAAAAAGGAGCTTTTTCAAAAAACGGTTTCACATATGATGTCATAAAATCTGTACTGATTCGAATTTTTTAAAATTTTTTTTTCTCGAAAAGTAGAATAGAGTACCTTTCCATAATGTCCCAAATCATAAAAATCGGATGTCTAAAGAAAAAACTACAGCTGAAACTGTGAGCCCGAAATGCCAAAAAACACAGCATTTTGGTGACTTTTTCTACAAAAAAAGCCATTTATTTTAGAAAAAGTCTTAGACACCTGAAAATTTTATTATTTTAAGTTATTGGTCATGATATGTAGATGCGATTTCTATTTAACTTTATATTTTTATGATCAAGATGACCGACTTATTGCATTTTTAGTAAAATTAGAAAAAAATTTTTTTTTTGTAATTTTTTTTTTTGTCTCTTTTAACTGCATTTTACCTTTGAAAAGTGGTTCACTCTTCTATAATTAAATTTTTTTGAAAGAAGATGTTAGCAGCTTTCAAATAAGCAACTTTTCGAAGAATTCGAGCTGCCCATTGAACACCACAAGCTGAATCCATCATGAAGAGAACACGAAAAATTATGATTTTCCCAAATAAATACAGTATTTTTTCTTTATAATGGTGCTTTAACAAAACACTACCGCTAGTCGACGATGAAAAATCTCCAGAGATGAGACATATATTTTATGTTAGGGCAATGTTTCAGCATTCAAAATAAGTATTTTTTATTATCCTCTTATACCCTGTTTTTTTTCTAGGACTATTTTAGTGAAAAAGGACTTTTTTCAAAAAACGGTTTCACATATGATGTCATAAAATCTGTACTGATTCGAATTTTTTCAAATTTTTTGTTTCCCTGAAAAGTAGAATAGAGTACCTTTCCATAATCCATAATGCTATTCAGTTAATTTATTCCCTTAAAAAGTGTACAGGGTATTCCACTGTCGGTCAACGCCTTGTCTTTATCATTATTGTTCCTGTTTTTGTAGTTGTTTTCATGGAAGCTGCAGTGGTAGTGGTAGTTGCTGTTGTAGTTGTCGTTTGTAATTGTTTGTACTTAAAAACTCATCAGACAAACGAGAATGCGTTGGTGGCCGGATTGGTCGCATGGACGACTAGCCCAGAAGCCCACAGTAAAAGACGGTTTTATCAACTCCATAACAAATATTGTTGCATGCCCAAAGGCGCAATGGAACGCCCAGCGGACAGACACACATACACATACACACAAAGGCACTCGCACACTCTCTACACACACACTCACGCTACACACTCACACACTCTTATTGCACTGAGAGTCAACTTAGCTGCGTGCTTGAGCAAATTGTAGTTGTTGTTTGTTTCATATTTTTTGCTCTCACACAACTGTAAATAGTTTTAACAGCACTTTATGCAAAATGGCGTACACGACGCCATATTTGCATGTCGCAGATGAACACAATAAAAACAACGATGAGTGGGCAGCACTTGACGCCTAAACTGCATTGATATATTGTGTATACGTACAGATGTACGAGTATATGAATTTTTAATGCACTATAAAAATGAAGAAAATTGCAATTTAAATTTAAATAAAATTTTAATGCGTGCACAAAGAGTATATATGCATAGAAAAGTGTATTTAAAAAGATATAAAATGTTTGGAAAATAAGTTATTAATAGCTATACTATTTCGTATAGTGGTCAATTTGGCCTAAAAAGTTTATTTTAGTCCAAAAATTCATGATTACGTTTTTGGTTAAATGAAGTAGGACACAGAGTAAAAAATTGTGCAAAAATTGCAGTAATTTTGTAGCTGTTTTTTATAAAAAAAGATCAGATGAGGCACCTTGCTTCTTTGATATTTCTGTCTCAAAAATTTGAACAAAAAATAAAAATAAATAAAATCTGCAATTACCACAAGTTCTTTTGGTAATATGAGCCATTTCGGAACTATTTTTTAAATTTTTGTTTAAAAATTATCCAAAACATCGATTATGCCATCAAAACAAAAAGGTGTGGTACCGATTGTGTTCGTATGCGTGAATGTATTGAGGTGAAACTTGCACTATGTGGTAGCCACACCTCAGATGGAGTGCACAATATAATTTTTACCGCGATACATTGAAATCATGAATTCGGTAGATTTATAGCTATGATTTTTATCCAAAAAAAGACAAATGAGCCACTGTGCTTCGTTCTTATTTCTAAGGTCTCAAAAATTTGTACAAAAATTTAAGGTAATTCAAATTTGCAAGTACCAAAAGTTCTTAAGACTAGGCTCAGGTCTACTATGAGCCATTTTGGAACCTAAGCTAAATTTTTTATTTTCAATTAGTGTGGTACCGATCGTGTGCGTCTGGGTTATTATATCTAGTTAACTTTACACTGTATGATAGCCATACCTCAGAAATCATGCAGATGAAAATACATACGAAACATTTAAATGAAACGAAAAGCAACAGCAATAGCAACCCTTGAACCACAATTCACTTGATATTATTATTTCAATTTTTTTGTTCACATTTGCCCTAATATTTGATGCCATTCATTCTTTGTTGCAAAAGTGGTTTTCAAGAATAGTTTTAAATTTTGGAAAAATAATTATCTATTGCTTAAATTAAGGCATTTATGCAGTGCGAATTTAAAGTAACCATTAAAATATTAAAAATAAATTTTGAGTGAATAAAAAAACAAAATGTTTTCTGTGTATTAACATAGTGTCAATACCGCAATGAGTTGAGCATTATGGAATTAAAGAATTGTACAGGGTTATATACCCTATTATATACGTATGTTCAAAAAGTATCGCGAATTTTGTGTTTTTTCAAAAATTATTTATTTATACATGAATATCTATATTGTCCCCTTCAAAGTAATCCCCATGAGATTACGGTTTTTCCAATCTTTGAAGCACTTCAAAAAATCATTTTTTTATCTTGTTCAGCTCCTCCTTCGATGCCGTCTTTATCTCGTCAATCGTAGCGTAGCGTCGTCTGTTCATGGGCCTATTTAGTTTAGGGAACAAGAAAAGTCACAGGGGGCCAGATCTGGGCAATACGGTGGCTGCGGCATCATTAGTGTGTTGATTTTGGCCAAAAGGTCGCGCACAAGCAACGATGTGTGAGCAGGGGCGTTATCGTGGTGCAAAAGCCAATTTTTGTTCTTCCATAAATCTGGGCGTTTCTGGCGGATTGCTTCACGCAAATTGCGCTTAACTTGCAGGTAATATTCTTATTGACCGTTCTACCCTATGCACCACGCGCCTGCAGTCGGAGCAAAACTTTCACATTCGACCGAACTTAGCGCGCTTTTTTCGGTCTTGGTTCGTGCGGCAGCTTCCTTTGAGATGATTGAGCTTTGGTTTTTACGTCATAACCATAAACCCACGATTCGTCACCAGCTATGACCCTCTGGAGCAAATTTGGGTCGTCGCCGACCGAGTCCAACATCTCATTAGCAATGTTCATGCAACGCTGTTTTTGGTTGAAATTGAGCAATTTTGGTACGATTTCGCGTCGACCCGTCTCATGCCCAAATTATTGATAAAAATCGAATGGCACGAGCCAATCGATATGTCTAGGTCCTCAGTAACTTCTCTAACGGTGATTCAACGATTGGCCAATACCATTTTCTTCACTTAATCAATTTTTTCGTGTGTTGTTGAAGTGCTCGGGCGTCCGGTACGCTCTTCGTCGTTCACATCTTCGCGGCCTTCTGAGAACATTTTGTACCACCGATAAACGTTGCTTCGTTTTAAGGTAGCTTCTTCGTATGCCACAGTCAACATTCGTAATGCATCCACGCACTTAATTTCGTTTTTAACACAAAATTTGATACAGGTTCTTTGATCAATATCTTTGATAGGTAAAAATCGAAGACGAGCCAAAACATGTGCAAGCAAAGCAGCTGTCAACAATTAAGTGAACATTCAAAATGGCCGAGCTTGGCCGAATCTAATTTCGAATATACGTAACCCGCGAAAATTTAAAATTCGCGATACTTTTTGAACACACCTCGTATAGTCTGGATGATCTCAGTTAAAATAAATTTAGTAACTATGTTTCTAATGCAAAAGCACATTTGTGCGAAAATAATTTTTTTTTCCCCCAAAGAAGCTAAGCTCTGGGAACACTTTTCTCATGATCCAACAATAAGAATCTTTGTATCATGCACTTTTTTGACTACCAAAATTTGCAGCAAAAATTTAGATAACTGCCACTCGCTTAGCTTAATTTTGAATGGAAATTATTTCTGACATTATTGAATGGGACTTGTGCGAAAATAATTGAGGTTTCTGAAGGACAGCTTTCGATCTTCACGAAAAATCCAAGTCTTTAAGTCACTTTTTGAGTAAAAATTTAAATAAAAACCACTTTCTGAAATAAATTTTAGATAACAACCATTTATCCACCATCGCAAACAAATCCAATAATTTTTACATCCACTATTACAACCATTTTCACACTAGACGAGTTTACAGCATGTTCCTATTGCTTAATAGCTACCTCCTGCTGCCAAGGCGTCTTTGGGTTGTGTTTTAAGAGGCTCCAGAAACTCCACCATTTTCCAGGCATTAAAACATTCCCCAACACGTCTTCCAAGATACCCGAAGCTCATTCGTCGTCATCGGAATCCTGGTTCCTGTAGTAAGCATCAAGGCATGACAGATTTTTTTCTGCCATTTCCAGAATACTTGCAGGTGGCTTTGCCAAAGAGTTCTCATTTTTAGGCTGATCCCATTTGACATTCTCCAAGCAAATGGAATATTTGGCCCGTTTACATTCTAAGAATCCCTTCTTATGAGCCTCATCTACAGCCTCGAAGACTTTGTCCTGCAGGCCAAGAAGCCCACTCATACGAACATCTCTTTGTTCGGCAACTTGAAAAAGGATGTCCTCCTTGGTGCTTGGGCAGTTAAGCGTTCTAAGAGCGCTGAACACGTCAATTTTGTTCATTTTACTATTTAAAAAAATTTTAATTCAGTAGTTTTAAAAAAAAAGTTTATAATTATTTAAAATGAGCAAAAATATGTAGAAATAAAAATACTTGTTGGCCGAATGGTGTTTGAAATAATAATAAATTTAAGTCATGGAATTGTATATAGGCTAGTTTGACATAAGGTTTTAAAGCCTACTTGATAAAAAAAATTTATAAATATTTTAAATGAAGAAAATACTAAAATTTGTTTCTTAACTAAAGCAGTTTGTCGTAGGAGGTTTATGTTTGAATGATTGGGTTCCCCAAACATCGAAACCTTTATATTACTAAGTTTTTGGCTAACATTTTGGGCCATCGGAATTCGTGTCCAAAATTGGAATAAAAGCCAAAGGTTTTAGAAACTTTTAAATCGGGAATCAAATCTTGGTCTCGGGACATCGTAACTTTATGTTCGACGCTTCAAGAATATTTTATTGCGATACTTACGGTGCAATTGTATCGATGTTTCATATTAATCGATATATTTTCTTAATTCCCGCATTTCTTGCCGATATAAACTAAAGAGTCAACTTTAAAAATGTAAAGAATATAGCACTTTAAAATTAATGGGTGCAGATGAAGAAACTCAAATTGATCCGCCAGCTCACATTATTATTTCTTCCTTGACATATCACGATTCAAAAACAAAAAAAAAAATGAAAAATTTAAAACAATGTTATCCATGGAGCATAGGGCGTTAGCAAAAGCCCTCCAACGATTTCCATCTAAAGCTTGCCGCTGTATCTCATTTAAGCTTGCCCTGAAATGGTTTACGGATAAACTGTACTCATCCGTATATGCCGAGGTCTGCGAGGTTAGCGGCTGCCTTGTGGGTTTCATTGGAAAACTATTAACGCTATGTTGTCGCTCGAGATAACTTTGGGGTGTCTTTGGCAAATTTTTCTCTGTGTTACAAAAACCTGCCTTTAAGGTATAAGAAATTTATATAGGAAAAAAAAATATATATCTTATTCTGTTTTTACACGGAAGATACGTTCCAAAAAAAACCGTGTACAAAAAATAGGTAAGTCCTTATGCTGCTTTGAAAATAAATTAGAAGTGGGAATTCCCTAAATATATATTTTTTTTAAAATTAAATTTAATCTTGTTTAATCTTGCCAAATCGAATGAAAAGAGAAATTCTTCAAGAAGTTTGAAAAAATACATTAAAGTTACATTCTTAAGAATGTATCCTCCGTAACGATTATTTTCAATTTTGTTTTTAATATCTTCTCCGTAACGATTATTCTGAATTTTTCAATAGGAACTTTCTATCTTCCCTTAGTCTTACAATAATGCCGTCTACTTTACGAAGACTACCATAAGATTTCTTGCTCTTAAGGTGTCGCCACAAAATATATTTTTTGTACTAATTCTTCTGCTTATTTCTCAAATTGAGACGCCATAAAAAGATTATAATTATTTAGAATATACAAAAAGATTAAAAGATTTTATGCGTTTTATAAGAAATATATTGAGTATTTTTGTTTAAATATTTTATTCTTTAAGATATTTTACCACAGTATATCCCTTCTACACATTTTATAGAGTATTTTAAGTTTCCGTTTACCCAAACTCTTTAGACTTCTCTCCTTTTGCAACGTTCCACCAAGAGACACTTCATAGCCATATAAAAAGTATTTAATCAACACTCTCTGCCATTTGTTTAAAACAAAATTAGTTTAAAATGGCGTCGCGCAGTGTTGCTTTATAATTTTAACGTCGTTGCAATTACTGTTATTGTAGTGCCGCAAAAGTTTTATGCATTGAAAAGTACAGTTGCGTCTGCATATAAATTAGTCAGATAAAAAAAATTGTGTCTCATAACTTTGCTAATGTGGCAGATGAAGTGAAGCGAGAGTGCGATGATTATGACTATAGCAACCAACATGGCGTAGTCTGGGAGAAATAAGTTTTGCATTCCTAATGACGTCATAATGTATGAGAAAATATGAACATAGCATGCCGCACTGTGCAAATGTAGAGAGTACTTTGTGTCCAGAGTTATTAAGGTTTTTGCTTAATAATTGGATTGAAGATGACGTATTGACAATTTCAGGACTTGAGATGATATATCGAACCACTGAAGTCATAATGGAAGTAGAACAAGAATTGCGGATATCTGCTCTACCATTTGGCCATCTGTTAAACAATTGCGTTAAATTTGGAAAATCGCAGTGTTTATTAAAATTGCAACCAATAATTTAAATATAAGAAATTATTATGCCAAAGTTCAACCTTAGAAGACATTCTTTTAAAATCAAAACACAGACCAAAAAGTGAAGGAAGCAAGCGGTTAGAAAGTGCTAAAAGTGTTCACAAAAATCTTGTTAGTTCTGCCAACTTAGAGAAAGTTAAAAAAACTCTAGATTGGCACTACTTTATGCTGAACAGGCTACATAAAAGCGTCTTTAAATTGAAACAAAAAAGTTTTCTGGCACTACCAATTGGTTTTAAATTATGTAGCCAAGGCGAAAAAAAAAAAATATCTCAGAGCACCTCTAGCTTTGCACCATAATGGTTACAATACCGGTTCTGTCCCGGAGCATTAGGCTAGACATGAGAGTGAGGGATAAAGAGGGGGGAATAGTTATCTACGTTTAAGCAATGTGTAAACGCCTGGAACTATGCTTTGAACTTAATTAGCTGCATATTAACGAATTTTTACTGCATATGGCAGCATGACAGTAGGGTGCGATGCACAGTGGTCAAGTAATTGCTTTAGTTATTAACAAAATGATATGAATACTCAATAATTTATTTTTATTCCTTGACATGTAGAACATACACTACTTAGTAAAACAAAAATTGAGTCGGAGCATAGGGTGGAGTAAATTTTTTTGCTTTTTAAAAAATATTTAAATTTATGTGGTAACAACAGTGTTGCGCATGGTTTTTTAGGTAATTTTTCGATATTTTTTTAAAGAAACTTTATTTTAAAATCTAAAATGGTGACGATATTTTGAAATACAAAAATTAATTTTTTCAAAGTAACAAGAAACAAAAAGTTTCCTTAAGGGGGTCTTACTATGTAACAGTTTCAAAAAATATTTATTTTTAAATAAATTTTTTTTTTAACCTAAATAGTATTAGCAAAACGCTGGTAAAAGGATTTTACTGTGGACGGGCTCGTTTGGCAGTGACAGAGCATTTTCCACGATCATGCACGGTCGTTTTTCGTGTTTCTGCTGCAATATTTTATTACGCCGTCAATCTTTAAACGTGTTTTTCCGAAAGTCGTTTTTTAGAGGTGGGGTGAACGTTTGCCAATAATCTGCCTGTCATACTAAACATTTTTATCATCAAAAAATATGTCGATAGACACAAGCTTTTTTTTGAAATTCTTGTCCAAAAATTTTTAACAGCATTAAATAGCAGAAAAAAAATGCCAAAAAATTTTTGAATATAGCGTTCGGAAATGAGGTATTACATAGTAAGACCCTCTTAAGTATATAAATAATTTTCGGAGAGACCTACTGCGCCTGCAGCTTTTGATCTGAAACATCAAGAATTTTTTCTCCTAGTCCCTGGACTCAAAGGACGTGAAGTTTTCAAAAATACAAATTTTAAAAATTGCAAGAACGTTCTCGCTAAAAAAAA
Organism: Chymomyza amoena; assembly: GCA_037043745.1. Taxonomy (NCBI): domain Eukaryota; kingdom Metazoa; phylum Arthropoda; class Insecta; order Diptera; family Drosophilidae; genus Chymomyza; species Chymomyza amoena. The sequence goes on along the minus strand of JBAMAX010004332.1, from coordinate 345,886 downwards.
TTATGAAAAATGAGTTTTAAAATATTTTCATAATTTTGATAAAATCCTCAGTAATTGAGTAGAAAATAATGTAATAAAGATTGTGCCAAATTACAAATCGATCGTAAAAAATTATCAGAGTTATCAGTGAAGCCATTCGAAAAACGCGTCCGACCTTTATAAATGGGGGAAAAATTTCTTTTTGTTTACCATTTCTGTTAAAAAAATCAATCTAATTTCTGAAGATTTTACACTGGTGTTATCATTTAAATCCATTTATAATACTCATTTAATATTACGGTGTGTGTTAAGAAGTAAAACATTGCTGGATAACTATTAATCGTAGAAAAATAATGAACTCATTTTGTAATCAAATTTTGTTGTCAAATACTTTAACAAAATACATGTTAAAAATTTAAAAAAAAAACCAACCTATTTTGAGATATTTGCATATTATCGTATTCGAAAAACACCAAACACAATATCCAACTATTAACTTTAGACAGCCATTGTGCTTGAAGTAATTACTATTCAACACTAATTTAAATCTTGTTTGAAAAATAATTTTATTTGCAACAATATCAGTTCTTGAATCCTAACTTTAAGTTTGATAGAAAAAAAGATATCATGTTAAAACAGTACCTACACATATTGTCAAGTGGCGGTAAGTCGCCCCCTACCCACAAATACGAAAACCCGGTTTTAGACTTAGAACAGTGCCCTTCACGACCCCTGAAAGTTTCATCCATTAAGTATTTTTCCATTAAACGTCTTTTTTGAGCCTTGGTATACTATATTACCATAAATTAGCCGACGCTTTACGTTAGATGGCGCCAGCAGTAGCAACAGCTTTTCTGTTTTGCCGCCACAACCAAAACTAATATGCGATATTAATACGGCCGCAAATTGCTGCTAGAAAATCACATTGCGAAAAACTCTTTATGAAGGCGTTTACTTATTATTATTTATTAGTATATATTTAGGAACCTTCATAAAAAGTAGTTTGCAAATTTCTTTATTCGATGGATTAATTTTTTCATTATTATCATTTTTCTTTTATTACTTTTGTTTAATATTAAATCTTTGACATATATTATCAGGGAACGACCTCCCTTCACATACCACCAAGAATTCAAAAAGTACTCCATTCTTTCCAGGCAGTAATATTTATTTTGGTACCTTCTGTGCCTTGTGCGAACTTCTTTTCAGGTAATTCAGCATAGGATGTGGGATTAGTTATTTGAGATTCGTTGACTTTTTAAATGTTCCGGACAATCTTGCAATAATAGTTATTTCATCTATTAATAATATTGTCAAACATTTGATTCTCTACTGCTAAAAATTTCGAACATACAATTAATTGCCTAGGAATAGAGAAATTGCATCAAAAAGTAAAACAGTATAGTCCCAAAATCTTTTTCTCGAATCTATGTTCTAAGGGCAATGTAGTCTATGTGTGACTACCCCCCAGGGATCAACTGACTTAACCTATGTTCTAGGAAACAAAATATATAATTTTGTCACCAATCAATATTTCCACCCATATCTATAATTTTAACCACTGTGCATTGGTTGGGCCTTGCGTTTACTGCAAGTGTACTTACCACTTCCCTTTTGGCATGGCAGAGCACGGCTAATTTTTGTTTTTGACAACGGCAAAGGGTTGCCAACTTGCTGAGGCTGAGGACTGTGGGAATGCCTGTAAGTAGGAAATGTCATACCGCAGGCGCAGTCATCGTCGACGGCAAAGGAAATGTTGCCGAGATTAAATGCGCTGCCAGGAGTTGTTGTCCGGCTGTATGTATGTGTATATATGTATGTGTGTGTGTGTGTGTGTGGACTGCGACTGTCAACACGGACAGGTGGCATAAAGCAAGGACTTGCAGGCTGACTGGCTAGCTGACAGAGCTAACCACCTCGTTGTATGCCGGTTTGGTTGTGTTCACTCACCTGCCCGGTTTATGCCAAGGTGTGATTATCGTAACGCCCTGGCCAAGTCCTGCGTCCTTTGTCTTTGCTGGCACTGGGCGTAATAAGTGAAATGAATTTATGTTGCACAAATTCGTGCTGCAGACCATTTCCATTTCTATTCTTTTCAAGTTTTTATTATTTTTTTTTGGTTTGGGGATTTTAATTATGCCATTCTGAAGGAAAACTAAATTTTGAGGTGCTGGGCGAATAAAGAAAGTTTTTTTACAGAAAATTGTAGCTTTAAGTGGAAACAGTGGCTATGCTTAAATTTTTAAAGTCGCAATGGCAAAAGGTTTCGGAATTTTTAATTCCTAATTTCTACCTCTAGAATTTTAAGGTTATTTTTAGTATTATTAGAGCTATAAAAAATGTAAAATCTTAATTTTATTTTACTTTTTTTATCACTACAAGCCTGCAGCACTTACCTAAATTCGACAGTTGTATTAATTTGTAGCGCCAACTGTTGCTGTTGAAGGAAACTTTTTGAATTATTTTATACGTGACTCTACGAAGTATTTCCAAAAATCACTTTGTTGTTTTGTTTCCAATTAAAATTCTTGTATGAAAACACAAACAATATTAAAATGCGATCATGCCCAAAAAGCGGCTTAGTTTTAAAATATACACTCCGGGGGCTCTTTGTATAGAATCCTATAAAAGTATCCCGCGTAACAGCGGAAACATGTGAAAATGTGCACCGTAGTTTTGTAACAGCTTATTAATTAAAAATTGGAAAATGCAACAACAATAGTTACAGGGTGTTTTATTAGGCTTGTCTGAAGGTAAATTTTCAAAAGGAAGAATTGTGTGAGATGGTTTTCGAATTGCTTTTGGGGATTTAATGCGCAACATACCCAGTGGATCCGCTATTGGTCTTAAGAGCATAATTAGTATAATAAATTAGTGTGGTACCGATTGTGTTCGTAAGCGTAAACATATCAAGTTAAAAATTACACCATGTGATAGTCACAGCTTATACGGTGTGCAGAATATAAGTTTCAGCTCGATAGATTAAAATCAAGCAGTTGACGGAGTCTACTAGTAGTCCTTACCTGCCAGCTTTCACAATCAACCTTATCAGCTGTTGCAGTTCGGCCATTGCTATTGACACACCCTATATAATAATAGCTACATATTAATGACAACAAACGGTGCAAAAACAGAGAAACCCATAACCAGCTTCAACAGCGGCCAACAAGCTGTTGCCACGTAATGTTCACCAATGACGCACGTGACAGGCGCAGAGCAGGACAGGCTTTGACAAGTCGCGACGTGACGACTGACAGTTTGTCGAGGCCACCACCGGATGGGCGTAACCGGGGCATGCTGTTGCATGCGTTCTTTGTTTGGGGCGTGGCAGCGTGCCACACCGTTGGGTTTATGTATTTAATCAGTAAAGCATGTGACAGGATTATGATATAAATCATTGAATACTTTATGTCAATCAATTTAAGTGGATTTTTGTTGAAATTCGAAATTTCGTTGGATGTAATGATGCAATGGCGCACATGCCGCTGCACACTTTCGGCCAAGCCCAACTTGCGCCATTTCGTAGCATCCTGCAAATAATAAAAATATAAAAATTACAATATTTGGAGGAGAAAACACCACAGGATGTGAGTATTGTTGCAAGTTTTGCAACCGCAGCACAAAAGTGGCAGATAATCTGCGGCTAATACAATGAATATGCGCGCAATTTTGACCGCACTCGGATTGCCATTAAATTCAATTACATGACAATAACGTGGCTTATGGTCCATAAGGGGCGGGGCCGCTAGCAAAAAATTGAAAATAAAACTAAAGTGTTGCATAGATAAAAGCAAAAAAAAAAAAAGATTGGATAGTGAAAAAATAAAAACTTAATGGGAAACTTGGCTATGGTGTGGCAACGGGTGGGTACACTTATGCTAGAAGATCGTAAGGATTAAACATTTTTTAATGCTTAGTCAATTTAATAAAAAATTATCTCTTAGATTTAGCATCGTAAAAGCCCAGAATATATCTATTTAGCTATCGCTGTTCCAAGACAAGGTAACAGCTTTTTTCTTACGAATAACACGAAAGACAATTCAATGTTCTTATTATAGGGGATAAAGGAACTATGCTCCACAAGGAGAAAATAAAGTAGTTGTCGCAATGATAGCGCTTGCTGGAGTTGTATTGGTTTCCAGGGCAATGAATCTTCGGGATATTACCACTAAATCTTCGGCTGAAAGAGAATATTAAATAACAACCGAAGCGCATAATTTTTAAATCGATCTCTTCGATTTGTTGTACATATTTCGATTTTGTACAGAAATCGGTTTGTTGTGTATCGAATTTGTATAGAATTTCACGTTCTACAACTTTTTCGAAGATTTTATTTTCTAAATTTCTTTTATGTTGCCTTTTCTCTTGCCCTTTCTTGCAACTTCTACTAAATTTGAACTTATTATCCTTCCATTCCACATTGGGGTAGATTTTTTAAAAAAGGGACAACAATTTCAAAACCCAACGACAGCTCAAAAAATAATCGAAATTAATGTCTTAGAGATCAGTCCTCTACGCATATTAAAAGTTGTGAACCATTTATCAAGAATGGGAATGTAACTGAATTCGTAGGAATATGAATAAATAAGATTAACTCTTGCATAAAAGCGATTGTTTAATTCAGGAAGGATCTAGGGGAGTCAGAATTAGCTCGAGTGGCAACACGAAAGGCTTTGTGCAGGTCTAGGTGTGTCAGAAGACAACCACTTTTACCTACCTACCTACCTATAACTCAAGAACGGCTTATCCGATTTTTATGATCGTTAATGGGTTAAATTTATCTACACCTGGAATTTCAAGAAAACCAAAATGGACAACTTTTTTTGATCTGTCCTTAACAAAACAACAAAAAGTTTTCTAATAAATACAATTGCTTAGTGACGTGGGCGGCCAAGAACAATATGGCGCCAGACGCTGGATGGGGAAATTAAAGCTTCTATTACGAGTTGGAAGGAATTAAAGCGAATGCGAAAAACAAAGAAGTCTAGAGAAAGTTGGTAGAGGCCCATTGCTGCAAATGGACCACCTAATCTGGGACACTTAACAATGTGGACAAGCAATCTTCGAATAAAGCTTCACAATTTTAATCAAATCAATTGCTTTTTTTTGCATTTCTTAAAATATTTTACAAATCTGAACATCGCTTTTGGTGTCAAACACCTACATGGGCAGGGCCGTAGGTAGAAAATCCGGGATCGCCCGAAAATGTCCCTCTAATACATCTTTAGCTTGACTCACGACAATAATTACATCGGGCCCTGAGAAAGCTACGTGCCGGAGGGGAATCCTCCCTTCCTGCCCTCTCAACGGACTTGCCCATGGACAATATGTTTCACGCATCGGTCCTCCAACAAAAGTTCAAATGTAGGTAGCTCTCATTTTAAGTGTAGGGTGGCCCAGTTGTTGGTTTGGTTGTCATAATTCGGAACACTCCCATTCAAAGTCGATTCTCTTCAACATATTTCATGTTCAAAACTACTGAATTTTAGTCATGGACAACCGAACAATGCGTCAAAGTTGTAGGCGAATTATGAAAATGTTCGTATTAGTGAAAAACAAAAACATATATGAAGCCCACGGAACCATTATCAGTGTTTAAGAGACAGTTAGATGAGTTTTTGTGAAAAAATCATCGAAAGTTACGATATTCGCATACGGGTCCCTGCCACGGCGGCCATTTAGGCGATATTATTTTTTATTAATTATTGAGAATTTTTAAAAATATCTCTTTATTCAAGACACCGCCATGAGACTTCGGCTATAATCTGTAGGCTCTTGCTCTCTTCGAATAGTTATTAATAGAGAACCCCAATGCACCTCCCGGGCACGAACTTGACAGATTCTGCCACGGAAATCATGTTAAGAGAAAAACTTGCATAACATTTAATTTGTCCTGAATCAAACCAGGACAGATGACCCATAATAATCTTAGCCGATAATGAACTCATTGAAAATTATGCGGCAGTGTCAGGGTGTTGCTCGTGGAAAACACGCACTGGTAGTGGAGCCCAATATCAACCCATAACAGGTCGTGCAAAAACTGCACCCAGCCTAACTCAGAAAAACACAATATTTAGCGAAATTCGATTTTATGTATCAACATAATTTCCATCTAAGGTAATACATTAATATAAAAATAAAAAAAAATTGTTTTTAAAAAATTTAAAAGCACCATACAGGCCTCAGAATCGTCAATTCGTTGTTGTTTTTGGTCCAGCGGCACCCACTTTGCCAACTTTGTTTTCATGCCCAAATGTTCATGCAAAATTGTGCATACGCATGCCTTCTGATAACTCATGAGAACTCAACTATCTCGTAATACTAATTTTAATATTACAGTTCGCTCCAAAAAAATAACTTATTCGAATCTTTATGATGTAATATTCGATAACACTCGTAGTCGATGCGACCACTAGCAGCTTGCAGCGTCCTTGGTGTCAGTTTGACCACGTTTATGTTCATTATACCACTATTTAATGGTTGATATCACTGGAGTAGAGTCCGAATAATATTTATTAAGCCACTGTTTAGCTCCAATCGTATTTTTCCTGTTAACCAAGCAATGACTTAGTCTAGCGCACGGAATTATTTTTTTTCCATTTTTAACAGAGAACATTTCAGATAACTTTACATTGATGTCCGTAACTTGAGAACGCGTTAACCAGATGACTCCAATCCCTGATACATATCTAATGAGGGATCTTAGCTATCGAACACCATTTGAACTGGTGTCGCCGTCGATATAACAGGCACGGAGCGGAGCCCCTTGAGTTTAACAATTACATACAACACCTATTTTCGTTTTCAAAAAAAAAAACTATTAAGCTGCTATGACTCTAAAAAAATAGCCTACTTCGTATCTTATTAAAGACCGTCCTACCTTTAACTACTTCCAACTTCTTATGTCAGGGAATATACTCTTCAAGCTGTCACATGATATATGTGTATATAACTGTAAACTGCAACTAAACTGTGCTTAGTGGAAGGGTAGTTAGAATCAAGACCCAAGTAGGGGCGCTAGTACCATCATCTACGTACCATCTAGTACGTGCACAAGTATCGCAAAAACTATCAGCGAGAAATTATGATTAGCTTTTGGGTAAAGTTTTATCGGACGTTGCAAGCACTTTGAAACTGCCATTGCAACATACTTTGCAACGTAAGCTTTGGCGCATTGAAGCATGCAACGTTCTTGCATAATCCCGTCGAACAACGCGCATTGGGAACAAAGGCGAAAGGCGAATTTCACCAACGCAACGTCAACGATTTAATTTCACTTTTGATTATAAGGCGAAATGTTCTGTATGGTGAAATGGTTGAAATGCTTGCAACGCGTTTATATGCAAGCTGATGGTTGGCATAATGCGCCTGAAATTATGCTAAGCTTTCTGGGTGGAAGCTTTAAAAGACTCATGCACAAGCACACAGTTCATTAAATTTTGCCCACAATTTGCATACAATTTTTGTATAGTCTGCATTTTAAAGTGTTGCAAAACTTACAATTTTGCAGCACAAAGCAACAATTTGTCACAATTATAACACACAAAATGACAGGCAAATGAAAACCAAGCAGCTGGAAAACAAGCCAAAAGCAAATTGTGGCAAACCGGCAGAGTCTTCCAAAGAAATGGACCTCCCCTCTGTCCCTTACAATGTTTTCTGCTGTTGTGAGCTTTACAAAATGATGCAGCAAACATGACCACAACAACAACATGGCATCAGGAGTCACCCAACGCTGTTGGATACAGCTCCCTTGGCAAACTGCTTCTTTATTTACGACATTTTGTCATATTTTTTGGTTAATTTCTAAAAACGTAAAATGCAAATCATTGATGATGATGCCGTCGCCTGGGTTCGAGCTTACCTGCCCACCGTAAGTCCGCCACCGACTATACTATATCGGGCAACAGCTTGCTATTTTCTGGGAATTGGCTCTTTGGGAGCATTTTGACAAATTTTGCAGTCATTGCTCATTTGAAGCCGGTTCTGGCAAATATGCTCGTTACGTCTATGTAATATTTCATCTGGTTCTAACTACTGTTGCTTAATTTATACGCAGCTCGAGTTGGGCACAGGGGCGGATTGAGGAACAGCGGTCTGGGGTTTGGATGTCACTCCAAATATGTGAGTTTTTTGAGAGTATACTTATAGTGATTGCAATGCCGATATAGGTCGGCTTTTCTGGACCGGCATCTGCCGTGGGTCTCTACCCGAAAGTGATTCTATTTGGATGCGGCTTTTTCCTACAATTGTATCAAAAGCGTTAATACTTCTTTAGCCCGAAGTTCTCTATCCGGCCCGTGGATACGTGACAAGCATTTGATTTTATCCCACTGTGGTGTTGCTTACTCTATATAGTGAAGTGAGTTCGGAAGCGTGGTGAATCCGGAAGCTAACTCTAACGGATTTCTGAGCTGACACTTGAGCTAGTTTTTGATAATACTCCGACGCGAGGATTTTTTCCCGTATAATTATTCTGAAAGAATTGCTAACTTGAAAGTCGCTAAAATTTCAACGTTTTCCAAGTAAAATCAAATTTGTGTCAAAATGCCGAGAAATAAATCTCCGTAAGCAGGTGCCAACTTCTGATGATTTGTTGGGAATACTGACGAAATCTATAATAAGAGACGTCTTTTTGACAATCTCTTTTAAACCAATTATTTTTTTCAACATTCATTCATTTCAATGTACTATTCAACTTTTTTTTAGTTAAATCTAAGATAAAATATGTTTGCGAAACAGTTTCATGACGATATTTGTAATTTTTAGACACTTTGGGATTCACACTAAAATAAATTTCAAAAATCACGAATTTGGCATTTTTGCTCGGCGATCAATCTATTTGACAAAAAATCATCGTATCGATGTCAAATTTGGACACAATGAAGTTAATTCAATTGCCTTAACGATACAACTTTCAATTAAAACAACAAGTTTTTGCTACTCCGAAAAATTCTTCCGAATTCACTCGAATTGCCTCTATATGTTTATCTGCTCGTTCCTACTTTCTATACCGTTGATCATAAGTTAACAAATAAGGTATCGTAAGAAGCGTCTTTGGTGTCCGCTGGTTATAAGCTTCGTAACGTCAAGTTTATCTTCTAAGGTAAGACTTTACTCCATCCTCTCGCCTTCTTCTACGCCGTTCTCGTTCCTTTCTAACACATTTTGGTCACCTTAACATAATCTGAATATTACTCCCAAAAATTGGTCCAATTACACTGTCCTACAGAAGTGAAAAACATCAAAGAATTTGTTTAAGTTACCTAGTGTATCGTCGTACGGGCTTGACGTCTAGCGCCTCCAAGATCGAGTAAGTTATCGCTTATCATAATACCGTATATTTCGGGTATTCTGTGTATCACTCCTACTAGCAGCATTACGTCGCCATTTTTCAACTGATTGTTCGAAATCGTGACAGCGGGATAAATTAAACAGAAGCTCTGGCCATATGTAGTAACATATGCTTTCGAACGTTCGAAATCGCAAAGACTACTAGGTGTCAAGATCATTAGTCCTACCGAGGTCCCTTCTTATCTTTATAACGGTCCCTGGTTTCTGCATGCAGAATCAAACTCTATCATTAATACATCTGTTCAAATTGACTTAGCAGATCATTAAATTTTGCATTAAGATCGTATACGAGAGTTTATCTTCCGTAGCAAAAGCATCTATCTGACATGTACGATCATATCGCACCATTCCGTTTCCGATTCGTGTTCTCCCCGCAATACATCTCGAAAGTTGAAAAAGTGGACTTAACTGGCTATGCCAAAGAATACACAAGACATTAACGTGCAAAGAATTCATAAGTCATGTCTCTCTAAATACAATATACCCAACGATCTGAATTATGTGCCGTGCTAAAGCTACTCATTTAAAAACTAATTTGCTTATATAATATGTAAATTCTCCCCAAATATTTAACTAATTCCGCCCCTGGTTTGGGCTTCATACGTGTAGATTGCTTCCATTTTTGTTTTGTTGCATATTCTCCGAATGTGTTATTCTTCTTCGTTCATTCGCTGAATTTTGCTCCTGTTGACATTATGCATATTTTGTGGTCTTTTGTTTGCTTTCAACTTGTCTTTCTTCTCCTTTGTTTGGCTAATTGACATTTTTGACATCATGTGTTCGAGTACAGTCTGCACAGACTGTATATATGGTATGCAGCAATAGTTTTGGGATATAATTATTGAAATGAATTTGTTGATTATGTGTTAGTCTCTTGGAATATTATTACATTTAGTATTGAAGTTATGGAATTTGATGAATTATCTTATGTACTAAGGTGAATTATTATTCTTTTTTAAAAAAGATAACAGAATCAGTTTAAAGATTTTAGAACTAGCAAATAGTAAATATGTATATGTTGTTACATTCAGTATTTTAGAGGGCTTAATTTGTATATGTGCAGTTTGCTTGTTAGATTTAGGATACCTAACAGAGTCGAGTACATTTAAAATTAGTTTAAGAATAGTTTTGACTATAAAAATAAGTATAAAACCCTAATTAAAGTAAATTTATTTACTTAAACTAAAATTTTTAAAAAGCTTATTTAATTTAAATTCTTTTATCAATTACAGCACATTAAGTAAAAAAAGTATTTATTTCCTTAAGTTTGAAAACAAAATGATTAGGTTTTGCATTATAAATCATAGCAAGGGATAAATGATGATATTTTAAACCATAACTTTCTGCATAACCGTCGAAAGAAGCGGATCAATGCTTGACTTACTTTTTTCCAAAGAATTGCAATTTTTTTGGGTCCCTTTTTTTAACTTTGAGTCCAAGAATAACTTCACAGTCAAAACATTTCCCTGTCAAAATGGGATACTATATTTATTTCAACATTTAAAAAGTGTATTTTTTTATTGCAAAATATTCAAGTTGCTTAATGTCATCTCCCAAATGATGGTGAAGTCATCAAAAATCCATCATTTCAGATTTCACCAAAATATTCAACAGATTTTAAACATAGTCACTGTATATATATTTTTTTCTTTTAATTTGATTTACAATCTGTCTAAAAAAAATCAGTAAATTATATAAAATTACTTAAACAATGACAGAGCAGCTAGTCCCCAGTGAGACAGACTAGTGTTTTACAGTAGGTATAAATAGATTTCTTATAAATAAACAATCTGATTTTAAAATCTAAGAAAAATTATTAAAAAAATATGTATTCCTTCTATAAAAAAATTTATACCCAAAACCACAAATTTTACGAATTTTATATAGAAAAAGTTTAAAGAAATAGATCGAGTCTTAAGTCCTTTGCTTCTAAGCTTAAAAAAAAAAAAAAATTATAAAAAAATATATATTCCTTATATAAATAAATTTATATCCAAAACCACAAATTTTACGACTTTTATATAGATAAAGTTTAAAGAAATAGATCAAGTCTTAAGGCCTTTGCTTCTAAGCTTAAAGTTAAGCTTTATGCAATTTACGTTTAGGATCCAATCTATTTTAAAAATGCGGTGTAAATTTTTTTTTGGAATTTGAGTTTTCCAAAAACTAGTTTTTTACGCAAAATAATTAAATAAAATAATTAAATGTGCTGCTGTTCGTGGATCCTAAGTATTGTCGCACAAAATACACTAGTCGACGATGAAAAATCTCCAGAGATGAGACTTATATTTTATGTTAGGGCAATGTTTCACCATTCAAAATCAGTATTTTTTATTATCCACTTATACCCTGTTTTTTTTCTAGGACTATTTTAGTGAAAAAGGACCTTTTTCAAAAAACGGTTTCACATATGATGTCATAAAATCTCTACTGATTCGAATTTTAAAAAATTTTTTTCCTGAAAAGTAGAATAGAATACCTTTCCATAATGTCCCAAATCATAAAAATCGGTTGTCTAAAGAAAAAACTACAGCCGAAACTGTGTGCCCAAAATGCCAAAAAACACAGCATTTTGGTGACTTTTTCTACAAAAAATGCCATTTATTTTAGAAAAAGTCTTGGACACCTGAAAATTTTGACGTGACAACGTCTTAAATTAGGTTTGTATGGGAGGCACCATTGAAAAAGTCTAACGATAAATAATCGTAACGATTAGAGATGCCAAAACTATCGATAACTATCGATAGTATCGATAGTATGGGACTATTGAAAACTATCGATAGTTTTTTGTATTTCCGATATTATCGATAGTCTACCGACTTGCTCGTTCTAACGAGGTTTTACTATTTCGGTGGTTTTGGCGGCTACGATTGCATTGCTATTACGCGTCACATAGCTGGTGAAATTGTCAAGGTTCAAGTGCATAAGTTCACAAACACATTCATACACATATACATACATATAAAGCCGCTGCTAAAGGCTGCAGCAGAAAAAAAATTAGATAACTTCTTAATTTAATTTTAATCCAAGTACTTGTGCTAAAATACAATTTACTGCATATTTAAGTAAGTTACAAACTAAGCAAGCCAGCATCTTAAGTTTTAAATTAATTACATAAGTTTAAAAGTGTTCGTTAGAAGAAAAAAAAATAGGAAAAGGGCAATTGATTCCAACGCCATGTCGTATATGCGCAAACTGTCAAACATATTTTCCTAACCACAAAAAAAAAATATATATATATAGAACAACAATAAAAAAAACTCCTTGCACAACGTTTCGGTCCAAATAGCGTTTTGTATTCATGCGTTCAAGTTCATTCTTTCTGATTTGCCGCAAATCATTGTGAGTTTAAGAATTTTGTGGTTCTCAATCCGATAAGATACAGTAATTTTCATTCAATTCCTTGTTCCTATTGTGCAATTTAATATTGTAATATTCATATCAATAAATATTCTACCGAGAAAAAGACGTTGTCACGTAAAATCTTCGCCCGTAAAACCGACTTTACAGGCACCAGTTTTTTTTATTACTTTAGGTTATTGGTCATGATATACAGATCTATATTATTTTATCTTTTTATGATAAAAGATGACCGACTTATTGCATTTTTAGTAAAATTAGAAAAAACAAATTTTTTTGGGCAATTTTTTTTTTTCGTCTCTTTAAACTCCATTTAACCTTTTAAAAGTGGTTCACTCTTCTATAATTAAATTTGTTTTTAAAAGTAGATGTTAGTAGCTTTCAAATAAGCAACTTTCCGAAGAATTCGAGCTGCCCATTGAACACCACAAGCTGAATCCATCATGAAGAGGACACGAAAAATTATGATTTTCCCAAATAAATACAGTATTTTACCATTATAATGGTGCTTTAATAAAACACAAATTGGGGATTCACAGCATAATTTTTAAATTCATATAATGGTTACAAATCTATCAACAGGAATCTTAAAAAAAAAAATATATATATCAGGAACCCTACACTAAAATACGTAACCAACCGTAGTATCTGCGAAGATCCTGCATCTTCCTTGAAATTCCTACAAAAATTTTGAAGACCTCCCGCCCTGAACGGGTTACGTAGTTCAAGAAAAACAAAAACAAGCATTGGCTTAACAAAATAAAAAAGTATCAACTCTACACATTTCACAGTTTGGAACTATTTAAATTTTACGATTAAGGGGGTCTTACTATGTAATACCTCATTTCCTAGCGCTATATTCAAAAATTTATTACTAGAAAACTACAAATGATTTCGGAAGCAGTTTTTTGTATTGTTATCATTCATTATTGAACTTTAAATAGTTTTTTTGGTTTTACAAAAAAATGACGTATGTGACCGCTACACGTCCTTCACTGCGTCCTCGTGAAAAGTGTCCAGGGCGCACGGGGTGAACGATTTTGACCGATCAGATTATCAGAAACCAAAAAACCTTTAAAATTATTTTTTCTCATCCCCTTGGCTATGGATAGACACGAGCTTTTTCAAAAATTCTAAAAATTCTTATAATAATAGAATTTTGAAAAAAATAATTTTTTTTTACACTTTTTTTCTGCTATTCAAGGCTGTTAAAAATTTTTGGACAAGAATTTCAAAAAAAGCTCGTTTCTATCTGTTGCGACATGTTTTCTGATGATAAAAATGTTTAGTATGACAAGATCGGTCAGGCAGATTTTTGGAAAACGTTCACCCCACCTCCAAAAAGACGACTTTCGGAAAAACACGTTTAAAGATTGACAACGTATTGAAATATATACAGCAGAAACGACCGTGCATGACCGTGGAAAATGCTCTGTCACTGCCAAACGAGCCCGTCCACAGTAAAATCCTTTTACCAGCGTATTGCTAGCACTATTTAGATAAAAAAAAGGTAAAAAAAATCGTTTTTTTTGAAACTGTTATATAGTAAGTCCCCCTTAAGTTTTTTATGAAAAAAAATTCGAAATAACTATTTACCACCTTTTTTAAATGATGTGCAATATTTTCAGAAACATTTTTTTTTCATTGCAACTCCTTACTCGTATTAGATTACCATCCCCTCGTTAACCACATTTCCTACTGGGTTACAAGCACTCACGAGCTTAAAGTTCAGCTCACATCTAGTCGCTGATAAGAGCGTAAAGCTTTTGGCCAAAAAGCTCTGCCTGCAATGGCGCTCAAAGCCGGTTTGTAAATTGCGCATGCGCCACGGACGCTGTTCATAGCGGCTGCATTTTGCATAAACTTTAAAATAAATTATTTCTTGTTTCTTTTTGTTGCTTTTTTTATTACGAACCAATGAAAGCAACTAAAATAAAGAAGAAGAGGCAAAGGTAAGAAACAAAACAGGTCGCAAACCAAGGCATTTTATAAAAGTATTGTTTAACGAAGTCTCTCGGACAGTTTGATCTGAGAAGTTGACGCGTGCGCATTGGAAGAAACAAACGGTAAATTGTGCGGACTGTAAAAGTCTAAAAAAAAGTCAGACTTATATATATATATATGTCTGTGTGAAAGAAATAAAACTATATAAAAAACAGTTAAAGCAAATAGATATTACCTCGAGCTTTTAAAATATTAAATATTTTGTACTATTTTGCTTCAAGCCTTTAAAATATAAAATATTTTTTTATAATTATATGTGATTCTGTTTTTAGGATTAAGCTGATTTCAAAATGGGAGTTTTGAAAATATGCATATTTGCCTTATTTATAGGTAAGTCAAAATACTTACTATTATTTAACCTCGTGCCTCGTGTCATTTTGAATAAATTACTTCTTTAAACGTATCTAATATGCTTTTGAAATATGTTTGTGACTAAAATTATATGTCCCATCAAAATGCAATTTAATTGTATTCATGCCACATAATTAAACTTTGAAATATTATAAACTTGTTTTACCCCATCACCATACAAGGGGTTAAGTTGGGGAATATTTATTTTGTTTGAATGTGTGGGACTGCAAATATAGTTACACAAAAGATTTTTTTGTTAACTATTGATTGACATGTCTAGCGTAAAAGCAGCCTGACAATTAAATATTAAATAATTATATAAATTTGAGTCTAATGTTATTATATAATATATATATCCATTATATTTTAATAACTCAGTAGAAAAGGTATATATTTTAGCCTGAACTCTGAATTTTAAAAATTTAACTGCACATGTATTCATAACGTTTAAGTTTTTTGTGTGAATAATATGAATTGAATATTTATATGAAATATTTAGTATTCTAGGCATCATCTATTTATAAAGATTATTTGTGGAATTTGACAATCTTTGAGACAAATTTCATCTTTACGCCATCAATTTCATCTTTCCTTTTGCGAAAATTTTTGGAAGCTATTATGGTTTCTCTTTTTTGTTTTGAGAAACGATCGGGAGAGCGCAAAGAGTACAGTGGCGAAGCCCCTTAGAAATGATTTATTTTAAACAGCCAATAAAATTTTACAATAAATTTTTAGATATTCAGCGATCACTTGTGTAACTGATTCATTTAAATAATAATATAATAATATCGGTATAATAGAGATCACTTGCTATCCATATTTCTTAAGATTTATTTCAAAGATGAAAATAATAAAATTAATTATACTCTACATTGTAACGCAATTATGCAGGTATGATAGAAGAATTGGAACTTGTGGATAGGAACAAAGTCTTCAAAAAATGTAGATCTTTTGATCAATGCAATAAACCTAATAATAGAGCTTTCTAAGAATGTGTAAACAATTTAATGAGCCCTTTTTAATTTTAAATATAGTATATAATAGCTGTGGATATAGTAAACGTTAAATAAGGAAAGTTTTTTTTTAATGTATTGGCTAAAAATAATAATTTTTTAAAGTATATAAAAAATTGTTTAAAAGTATTGAGTTGTTTAGCAACAAAGTTTAATTAAAAAAATAATTATTTTCTTATTTTATTTTAAGTATGTCGTATTAATATGCCATTCAGTTTTATCTTAACACGATTTTTCATCCCTTTTTTGATAAAAATCTAATCGACATTCTGCAAAAAATTACATGTCAAAAATTAATAAGTTAAGTACTAAAAAAATTAAGGAAACATTTTTAAAAAATATAACGTAAACATGTTATAAATATATAACTATCATAAGTTAGTTTAAAAGAATTAAGGTGTTCAGAAAAATATTTCATTTTAAAAAAATAATTAAATTTTATTATTTTTTCTTTTTAATTTATGCAGATAAAAATCTAATCGATATGTTGCAGAAAAAAAGGCAAAAACCCAATTAATTTTTGTAGTTATCAATATCATATTTAATAACTGTTAATATTATGAAAAAAATTTAAATAGACTCATTTTAATGTACTAAAAATAATTTAGCAAATATTATTTTGTTTCAAATTTGTTGGTAAAAAATTGAAAACATTTTTCATAGAATGCATAAATTGAAATTGGAATATTGAGTTCTTCAGTTACAATGAAAAAAATAAAATACACATTTATTTTTGATTAAATAATAAATTAATTAAAGTTTATAAACTTAAATTTTGTAATAAATATTTATTTTTTATACCAATATGAGTCTCTGTGCATTATTAATTTTTAAAATGATGGTAGCAGCTACCCAGCTAGACCCTTGATTTTTTTAAAATAATTTCTTTCATTTATTTGTTTTTTAATATTTTTCAACAACTAAAATATATTAATAAAAGTTGATACTATTTAATTTAAATATAGCCGAAGGCTTGCGCTTTATTCAATTTAGCTTTAGTTTGAAGCTAAATTAATACTAATTGATACATTTTGAATCGCAGTTTGTCCAGCTTAATGTCATGTAACGTCACGCCAGATACTTCGGCAAATAAAACAAATAATAATAATTTTTTTCAAAATTAACTAACATTATTTGAAATCATACTAAAAAAAGTTTTTATACCAAAAAACTAACCGAATTGGTAGACATTTTTTGTTTTTGTCAGCCAAAGCCCACATCTATTTATTGTTACGTCACGCCAAGCGTATTTTTGCTTTTATGCTTCAATCGGAAAGATCCAACCATTTTAAAAATATATGGCTGTCTATCTATTTGTCTATTTAATTTGATGAAATACTCAAAGTTTTCTTTTTTTGTTTTGTTTATTTGTGTTTATAAAAATTTTCGTCTATTTTTCGACGAAAAATATTTTAAATTTTTAGCATAGTCAAATTCACAAATAACAGACACTTCTAATAACATATTCGCTTTTATTTCAAAACTTCTAATAACATTTTGTCTATTATTTCAGAGCCTTGTGTTGTTGGTTCTGTTTATTTGCATATGCATAATTTCTGGTTTCTCATTTTACTTGAATTTCAGCGAATTTAATTTATGCTAAATTTACAATTTATTGTCAGAAATATGAAAATGAGAATTTCCTTTACTTTTTTGACACTAACTAAACATATTGGTTATTATAATTTTATTATGTTAATTATGGTTGAACAAAACGACCTTTGTTGATATGGAATGCAACTGTTGCGTTTGTTAGTAAAACAATGCAGCTTTAATTTGCTGCTCTCTTTGGTTAAAATGATTATTAGAAATTTTTGGAAATTATGTGAAAATTCGTTGTGCTAATTAAATTGAAGGGTTATTATTGGGGATAGAGCGATGTCTGCTAAAGGCCATTAAAACAAATGAAAATCTAATGAATAGGGCGGCATATTTATGTATTATGCAAAATGTGCCATTTGGGATAATTATTGTGGGTTAGATGAAAAATTTTAATGGATATAAAGCAGGCAGCATCGAAATTTAAAATAAAATTTTTAGGATTTTAGGTCTTGTTTCAAAGTATGAACTTTAAACTATTACTATCATCATCATTTCCTGTATGTCTCATCATTATTGTAATAATCAGTGAAAATAATCAGTAACATATTTAGGGGGAGGTTTTTGGATAATAATGGAACAGTATCTAACAAAAACAATATTTAATTTGTTTTAAACAAGTTATTCTCAAGAACATACATATAATCGAATGAATTTTGAAAATAAAAACTTATTGAAAATTTTGTCTTTTACCTTAAAGAAAAGTCAAAAATAAGTTTTTAAAAATGGTTTTTGAGGAGGATGATGGGGTCTGCATTATTCAATTATTATACCCTGTACCGTATGGTACAAAGGGTATATTAAGTTTGTGCAAGCCGAAAATGTATGTAACATATAGAAGGAGACGTCGGAGACACCCCAAAGTTACCTAAATTATGATCAGGGTGAATAGAGAAGTCGATATACCCATGTCCGCGTGTCCGTCCATCTGTCCGTTTGAACGCCTAGATCTCAGAGATGGTAAGAGCTAGAGTAACCAAACTTTCACATTAGATTCCATATTATTCCATAGGAGACAAGTTTATTTTTTTTTTTGATATCGGAAATAAATTATATAGCTCCCATATGGGTGTTTGAGACGACCTCGACAAAAAAAAGCGTCTTAGATGAATAATTCGTTTGTTTATAAAGATATCGTAACCAAATTTGGTATTCGAAAGTTTTTTATAGTTTCCAATCACTGTATCAAATTTTATCGAAATCGGTTGACTATATCATATAGCTCCTATAGGACCGATCGGCCAAAATAACTTTTTTAATGAAAAATTCGCTGTATTTCGTTTTTTAATATAGATATCGTAACCAGATTTGGCGTTTGGAAATTTTTTAGACCACTTAAGCAATGTGCCAAATTTGAACAAAATCGGTTGACTATATCATATAGCTCCCATAGGTCCGATCCTCCAAAAAATCGATTTTTTAACAAAATTTGTTGTGTTTCGTTTGTTTGTAAAGATATTGGGACCAAATTTGATATTCGTGAGTTTTTTTATAGTTCCTAAGCACTGTACTAAATATAATCCAAATCGGTTGACTATATCATATAGCTCCAATAAGACCAATCGATCCAAAAAAAACGTTTTTTATACAAAATCCGATTTGTTTCATTTGTTTGTAAATTTATTTGAACTAAATTCAGCATTCAGATCTTTTTTAAGGTATTTAATCACTGTGTCAAATTTTATTAAAATCGGTTGACTATATCATATTGCTCCCATTGGAACAATTGGTCAAAAAACATTTTTTTGCTAAAAAATTCTTCTGTTTTTGGTTTTTTGTGAAGTAACCGAATTTTATTGCAAACTAGTGGTACAGGGTATCCCAAAGTCGTCCGCGCCCGACTTTACGTACTCCATTTTAAATTAAGGTTTCTTTTTTTAAGGTACTTTTTGGTATACATAATTTATACACACAGTAATAATAAAAATTTAATTAATCAAACTCATTTCGGATTAAATCTTTTCTAAAAGATAATGAAAACAAATTTGATTGTATTTTATTTTTTTAAGATACTTTTTTTAAAAACATTTTTTTAAATACATTTTTTTATATTATGCATAAATAATGTATTTCTAATAAAACAAATTTGTTAGAATGTACGTGCGTCTTCTAAACATTATTGTCTATATTTTCTTATTTTACTTTACATGTGGGTATTTCTATTTTGGCGTGACGTTATATTTGTACACCAAAACAAAACAAAAATGGATAAATCTAAAGATTAACATTTTTCGTATATTTAGTATATATATTTTTATGTATAGTATATTTAGTCAAAGAATTACAACAATCAGTTTTTTCGAATGAAATGTATGACCATAAATACGCATAGCGTTACGTTACAAAATAGCAAATTTCTGTGAATTGAGCAAGTCTTTTGTTATAATTCTTTTTTTATATGATTAGAAATGATTAGAAAGATTTTCTAGTTTTCTTTGCATTATGTTACATAGATTAACATTTTTCAAATTGCCACTATCCATTTGTTACCAATATATTTTTTTTAAAACTATTTAAAACAACAAAAAATAGTTTTTCCTTTATTAATAAAACTTTAAGGAACATATTTCTCTTGTTGAAAAATAATTTTAATATATTGATCAAAAATGTCTGGACTTGGGGATTGTAAAATAAGAAAACCTCAAATTTTTAAAAAATCATATATTTTTATAAAACCAAAAAATTATAAAAATAAAATTCTTTTGAAAATAAGAATGAAATGATGATGAAAATATAATTTTCTAGCTTCATAAATTTAAAATAATATATTATGAAAATATTTATTTTGTATAAAGAAAACACTAAAAAGTTATTAAATTAAAGATTTTTAACTACCTCTAACAAGAGGTTGTCAAAAGATACAAGCGAAAATAAATTTGTATTTAACTTTAAAATTTTGTCATATTTTTTGTAGGCATCTTCGAATATTTAGAAATTTACAAGCTCTTGCGTCAGCGAGTTGCCCTTTAAATAAATATTTTTAATAAATACATTAAATTTATTCTTACTTTTGGTAATTACTATTGACTTTTGCTAAAATCAACAACCGGTAAAGTCTTTTATAAAAAATTACAAAACAAGTCTTAACTAAATTGCTAAATTGAAGAAGTACAAGAATATAATCAAATTTTAGTGCATTAGTTGCTATTAGTAAAAACTTCGTCTTCGTCGTTGCTATCCCAATAATATTTTCAGTCTTTCTCGCCTTCATTTTTTCCACCAAACCGGTTCGGTGAACTTTAGGTATATCTCAGTTTGTTTTGCTCTTACATTTTACACATAAATGTTTTTATAATCTGCAACACTTATGACATAGGCCAAGCTCACGACTAGACTTAACCTTAAAAGCGAAAGTATTATGTCTAAATATTATGTGATCACTTTTTAAACACTTGACAGCTGTTTGGCTTAGTTTTAGGCAGCTGTTGCTAATGAGTGCGGCGCAGCTGCGAGGGTTGGCTAGAAAATATATTGGCTTAGTCAGGACATAACAACTTAATATTAATCTAAAAGCTTTAATGTTCGAAGCCAGTGGAACAGATTACATGTGTACAAAGAAAATAGTTATTTATATTTAATCATCAGAAAGACAAGAAAGAACTCAGATTTTTAATTTCTTCATAATTTTACAACTCGATAAGCATCGATAGAACAAAGCAACAGCGTCAACATTTTGAGGACCATTGGACATTATCGATAGAATGCGAATACATGTTAAAAATCGAAAAGTTAGTCTTTCACTAAAAGGACAACCCTTTTTCAAAACTTTTTTCAAGCTTGTGAAATTCCTTCTTTGAAATAAGATGACTTCTTGTCTGTTTTGAAGACTTTGGCGTGACGAATCTCTCTTAAAAGGCGTTAAAAATTAGGAGCTGATGGCCATATGCTCCACTAGGAGTAATAGGACATAAGAAGAAAAAGAAAAATTGGGAACTACGGAGTTCGGAGCATCAATAACATTACCTTTGCCGGGTTTTTTCCAATATTTATTGTTGTGGTAATATTTATTTATCTTTATTAGACTAAGAATATAATACTAAATCTAATATTTATTTCTTATTGAAATTACTGTCCGTCGTTAGCGAATACATTTTCCAATCTATTCGGCACTTACCGGATTATCATCTCAAAAAATACATGACTCTGTTGATGCGATCCACCAACCGATTCATTTTTTGACTTTTTGCTATGAGTAAAAATTCTGGTCAGCAGGTTTAGATGGTAATCTAAAGGAGTAATTTCTGGAGGGTACAGCGAGACCCATCCCATTTGCCGACACGTGCCCAAGCATTGTCATGCTGAAGGATGACTCTGTCGTGTATGTCTTGATATTGTGGACATTTTTCTTCAATGATTGGCTTAAACTCATCAATTGCATTCGGTTCCGATTCCCCGTCAAGGTTTCACTCAGCTTCAAAAGCTAATAATATACAAAGCAGGGCTAATCTCACAAAATATCAAGTATACCCTTAGTGCCGTAGATATTCGGTCTGGCCGTCGAGGTGAAGGCATGCCCCCAGGTATTCCCCATAATTTTTGCGCTTGGCACTATGTGGTCCCATTTTTAGTTGCCGGTAATAATTCGTCATAAAAACCTTTTCCAATTTTTTGAAGCAGTTGTTCAAGGTCAAGCTCTTTGCTTTATTTCGTACGGATCACAATATCCTTGCTTCTGAAATATTAACATTATTAAAAGAGTTTCAGAAAATTGTGCCATTTTATTTTACGTTTGGGCCCAGTTTCCATTAAGCAATTCTTCCAATTTGGAGTCTTTGACAACTTTCTCTCGTCCACCGCTATGCTTGTCCTCGCCGATTTTGAATTGTCGACTTTACTCTCGACTTGTTCTTTGAATAAGAGCAACCTCACTAATTTTTCTTTCAAAGAAAGTCTATTCCCCCTTTCCTTGGCCAACTACTTTTCAACCTGCCCTCGCAAAGCCGGCAAATTCAAGCCATACATAAATAAGTATTTGTATAATGTGTATCTTTCAGTTACCTTTAAACTTGTTTAAAATACCCGCCATTATTCTGGCTTAATGACTAAGGCGGTTCTGTTGCCACCATTAACAAAATGCCAAGCCTTGCACTTCCGGCAGATTGCAACATTCGGAGAGCTCTCTTCAAGGTGAACCACTTAAATGAAGCATTGCAAAAATGCATTCAAAAGCATAAAATAAAAAAAAGACGAACAAAATCAATTTCATGTTGCCACAATCAACAATGCCACCAACTTGTTGGCTGACATTCGATTAAGCCTTCCATGAAGAAACAATTCCACAGAGCAATTAGTGCGTAAAGTGTCAGCCAGCATTTAAGTCGATGACAACAACAATAACCCACAGCTACAACAACACCAACATCAACAACAACAATTACAACTTGGAACAACTTGTTGTTGTTGTCATTGAAACATGTTTCATACAGAAAAAGATACAAAATCTCAAAGCCTCCCAAAAGAAAAAGTTGCTGTGACTTTCGTGTCTTTTTGGGAAGCAGCTCCACTTTAGTTTGGATTTCTCACTTACCCATCCAACCAACCGTGGCTCTGACAGTTTGTCAACAAGTTTCTCATAGTCATAGTCATAGAGTGTGCTCTGAAACTTTTTTTTGTGGGGACTCAAGCCGGCTTGTGGCGCTCGTTGTTGACTTGCTTTGCAGTCCGGTTAAACTAGATTAATTGACTGACGTTAGTCCAAAAAAATACAAACTTTTTTTTTTTGTTTTTGATTGAATTCAAGTCACACACGTGTGCACACACCAACACACAAACATCTGGATCTATCTATATGTAGTGACACCTTCGGGGGTGTTCAGCTGTTGTCTTAGAAACGGCTGGGGGAAAAAAAAACAAAGTTGTTGAACATGCATGTCGAGTTCAATGAACATTAAATGGATTAAAAATTTCATCTAAAAAAAAAAGAAGTATCAAATGTCTATCATGTCATTCAATGAACTGTTAGACAACAAAAATAGATTAAAATTTTGATGGGTGCAGCTTTTTAAAAAATTGTTGCCTAGGTCAACTACTATTAACCCAAACGAAAGAGTTTAAGGCTTTTTTTAAGACTCAATATTAGGTGCCAAATTCGGCTGACGTGAATACAAAAAAAAAAAATATTTGGGAATATTTACGTCGAGCTTAAAATACACTTCACCAAGATAAAAAAAACTTATAAAAAAATAGTGAACCGGTCAAATTCGGAATATTTCTCAGGTATTAAAAAATTATTCAATAATAATATTATAAAATATTTTGGCTGGTGAATTTTTATGAATACGTGCTTTGGGTGATACTATATATACTATAAACTACTATATATGATGTGCTTAAACGATTATAAAAAAATGTTGTTAAACTGCTTGGGGACTCTTAAGAAACTTTCGAACATCAAATTTTGTTACAAAATAGTCGGAAATAAAAGAAATACAGTAAAGGAATAATTTATTTTTGGAGCTGCTTCATAATAATATAATAATAAAAATTACCCAGGTCTTGTCAGTAGCTCCTGGGCGAACCATTGGGGATCTCTATAGCCATATTATAGTATTATGCTGATAATATGAAAAATAAAATAACATTGTTCTCCGTGACATAATAAGGGATTTAATCCGAAAATTTTTGTTGCTGTCTTATCATCTCTGATAATCGGACAACGAGATAGACGGGCAATTTTATATCAACTTCCATAGTAACCCTGATCATACTAATGGGGTTCACCAACAGATTTTTGGGAAATTATTATATCGACTTTGATGATTATTAAATAAATGCGGTAGTAATATTAATAATTTTATTTTTTTTTTTTAAATTCTGATTATTAATAGAGTTATCGATTATTGAATATTTATACACCCAATTCTGGTTTGAAATAAAAAGGTCTGAATTTTTTTTTTTTTAGCGATATGATTCGATTTAGCTTGATTAAAAAAAAACAAGTCGATGAAACTTTAAGAAAATATGTTTTTTAACATAATCTATTAGAAATATGGTAAAAGAATATCATTCCTTATTTTTTTTCGTGTTTTTTTTTACTAATTTGAATTTTTATCAACATTTTTTTTTTTAAATTTTTTTTCTTAACAGTTTATTTTTTAATTTAAAAAAGTATATATATTTTTTTTGCTATTTTTGTATAATTTTATTTTTATTTTTTTTAGCATTAACAAAGAATGAAATCGAATGAAATAATTTTGTTTTTCAAAAAATTAATTTCGATTTTTGTCAGCAATTTTTTTTGTTTTCTTTTTAAAAAAAGTTTTTATAAACAATTTGTTTTTTAATTTTAAAATTTTTTTTATTTTATTTTTTATTTTTTTTATATTTGCAATCTGTCATATTAGACAATCAGCAAATTTTATAAGTAAACACAAAAAATGGCAGGATTGATTATGCTCCAGTGAGTCCAATCAATATAAACAAAACTATTTTCTAGTAAGTTATTTTACAGGTTATTATACATTATTTATCGATCTGGCAGGTCCAGAATATGAAATCTATTTAGACGTCTAACATCCATACTATTGTCTAGTAGGTTAATAGCCAACCAATTTTCATGGTTTGACAGTCTCTCCAAATATCTTAACGAAGATTTGCTTATTTCATCTTTTACAAAAGGAACATTCAAATCTTTGTGAATTTCTTTGTTGGTTACGTACCAAGGAGCGCCTGCAATATTTCTTAGAGTTATAGATTGATATCTTTGCAGGATTTCGATATTTGAATTGCTCGCCGTCCCCCAGAGCTGCATTGCATATGTCCAGACCGGCTTGAGTACTGTTTTGTAAAGCCGAATTTTTATCTCCATTAAAAAACTTTTTAATGGTAGGAGATAAAATTCGAATTTTAAATTAAATTAGAATTTTTGTCAGTAATTTTCTTTTGAATGCATTTTTTTTCAATATTTTAATATTATTGTTATTTTTTTAACATAAACAAAGAATTAAATCAAATGAAACAATTTTTTTTTTGATTACACTGTACTACAAAATCAAAAAAATCAAAGAACTTTTCAAGTGACCTAGTGTACGTTGTAGGTCTTGATGAGTAGATCACGATAGTGTGTTTCAAAATTGTCTAACACCCCTAAAATCGCAAGTTATTGCTTAAAACCGTTTTTCGGGCACTGCGATCACTCCCACAATCACGTCGCCATTTTTCAACCGATTTTCGATTGCATTACGGTTTTGGAAAGAAGAAGATTCAAGCTTCTTGTTTACAATAAGCGTCGTAACTTAAAAATTTATCGACCGATTTTGATAAACCATGCATTTTTTTACTCGGCATTGATATTTCTTTAAGATTAAATGTAAAAGAGAGATACAACACATATCTCATCCCATCTTATGCGCTATCATCCACAAACAAATCTTAAATTTATATTCTCTCTTCCTTCATCTCCTTTAAGGCACCGCCATTGCCCAACGAGAGCGTGGCAATTTCCGTGTTGGTGCTGGTCATCCGCAGTCTCAGCGCCATTATCCACCACGCAATCGTGATCCTGTCAGAGAGGCAGCCGCGACGACCAAAGGCAAACAACCAGCAGAATCCGAGGAATATGAGCCCACGGAGCAGTGCCCAGAAGCCAATGGCTTCTATCCAGACGGCAAGCAGTGCGATAAATATTATGCCTGTCTGTAAGTTGAAAAGCATACAAAAGCAACGTATGCTTAATTTTTGTATCCCTAGAATAAATTTAAATGCTTAGCTTTGCTAAAAAGTCTTGTATAGAGGAGTACGTAATATGGGAGCCCAACTACGGCTCCGGAGCAGCTCAGTGGGAACCACTGATGTGTATAAACGCGTTTCATCTTTCGCGCCATTGAGTGCCAAGTGCGCATAATCAATAATTTATATTTTCATATACAGGATAGCCGTATAGAGTATTATATTTTACAAATATGACTTTATTTCTATTGTAAAACGTTAAAAAACTTTTTTAATACATTTTTTTTCGGGGTGCTTTAAAAATATAAACGTGACTGACTCTTGGGACATGTATTTGCTTTTAATTTTAGCGATGGATTGCCCACCGAGCGTCTGTGTGCCGATGGAATGGTTTTCAATGATTACTCACCCATCGAGGAGAAGTGTGACTTGCCCTATAATATTGACTGCACCAAGCGTTCCAAGTTGCGTAAGTATTTTAAAGAGTCATATATATATATAGGAGAGCTTTTATGTAAGAATTTAAAAATATAAATAATTCAAACAACTAAGCCTCTCTTCTCGAAAGTATATACAGGATATCGACAATTTTTTAAGAAAGATATTAGATATATTCTCCAATTTTTCACTCTGAAAAGGTGCAGTAGTCTAGCCCATTTATATAAAATATTTAGTATTTATTCATATTATAAATAATACTTTAAGAAACCAGTGATTTTTTTAAATTTATTAAGATCCAGAAAATTTGTAGAGTCATTGTATCCGATGCATTATTATCGATGATTCTTTGGCTGATCCGTAGGAATGTAATCTCCTTACAAAATTTAAATTCTCTCATATCTTACCTTAGAGAAGCCTAATTTCTTGGAATTTGATTAGATTTTGCCAATATCAAGAATTAAAAATTGCGGTGTCAAAAATATATTCAGAAATCGGGAACGTTTTAAAAAAGGTCTATATTTGCTATATACCCAATTTTCAAAGCTTTCATGAAACAGTCTAGCCCATTTATATACCAACATTTTAGGAAACCTCGATTTTTTAAGAATTTTGAACATTAATTTTTTTAAATCCAAAATACATGCATTTTTTTTTTTAGTTTTTGTATCCAAAGCATTATTTTTACTGGTCTTTGATTTATTCGAGCGAATGTAATACCTTATATCCGAAAAGCCAATTATACTTGGAACGACGTGATTGTTATTTGTTGTTATTGTGCGCATAACAAAGTTGATTGTTGAGGCTATATGTTCCACTTAGGATTCCAGAAGTCGTAGTAGTAGTATTTCAGCCACTGCCATCATCTATGTTCCAACGTCTTTAGGCAAGTAGGATCAACATCTACTTGATTTTACTTCGTCTTGTAAAGTGTTCCCGTACAAAGTCACAAATTAAAATAACAAACCTCAGTAGGTTATACCAGATTAATCCAAAAATAAATGTATAAAATATACAATAAATACTTTCAAAATGTCGATAGTCACGGTAAAAGAAATCGATTATACGCGCCTTGAGGAGCTCATCAACACTATTATCTACTCTCGGAAGAAGACCCTGCATCTCTCAGATAACGAAATATCTGCTGTGTGCATGCGTGCCCGTCAGATCTTTCTAAGTCAACCAATGCTGCTGGAGGTCGAAGCGCCGATTAAGATATGTGGCGACATACATGGGCAGTTTGTGGATCTGTTGCGACTATTTGACCATGGGGGCCATCCACCGATGACCAAATATTTGTTTCTGGGTGATTATGTGGATCGCGGCAAACAATCTATAGAGACCATGTGTCTGCTGCTGGCCTATAAGATCAAGTATCCGGATAAGTTGTTCATGCTGCGCGGTAATCACGAAAGTGCAAGCATCAATCGCATCTACGGTTTCTACGACGAATGCAAGCGTCGTTATACCATCAAATTATGGCGCACTTTTGTGGATTGCTATAGCCTTTCATACATTATCTTTATGGAGTAACAATTTTGAGAATTTGATATGGTTTCTTGAAATATAGTACAAATTTTTAGAATTCGATTAGATTTGTTCAAATTGAAGTACGAATTTTTGACATTTCATTACATTTTTCTCAAAATGGAAAAAAAAAGATATCTTTGTAATTTTTCTCAAAAAATACTTTGTGGCCTATTAGGAAAAAATTGTTTTAATTTCTAAAATGGAAGGACTTTTTTTAATAGCATTTTTAAGATTAACATAAGACGGAAACAAGTCCAAATTCGGGACAAAAGTTATTTTTAGATTTTTGAGGAAATTTTATTCATGATTTTTATTATTTTTTTCAGTTTATAGGCTCTTATAAAAATAGTATAATCTTTTTTTCGAAATTAAAAATCTTAAATCAATATTTTTATTTTTCTATTTTGATCTCTTGTTAAGATTTTTGATTTATTTGAAAAATTATGTTCTGTCCTTTTAAAATTTATTCTCGATTTTCATAACCTTTATTATAAAAAAATGTTATTTTAGATTTTAAATTAAAAGCAATTGCTGAAGAAAATGGGACTCTTAGAGATAGTTTAAAGAAATGTGAAAAATAATTGGTTTTTGGTTTCTTGAAATTAGAAATAATATATAAAAAAATTTACCAATTGACGGATATACAGTTTGACAGAATAACAGAATGACAGATTGACAGATAAACATGTAGACGGATAGAAGAATAGGCAGATAGACAGATGCCGGAATGACATGGTCAATCTTGGACGGATTGACGGATTTCTAGATTGATAGAATGGCAAAATGACAGATTGACCGATTGACAGATAGAAGAATAGACATGTTGACAGATCGAAAAATATCCATCTGGCCCGACGGATTTATAGATTGACGGGATGACATATTGATGGATTTACAGATTGACAGATAGAGAGTTTCGGATATTAAAAGATTGGAAAATTGAGGGATTGAAAGCTTAGAATATTGGCAGATTGACAGATAGAAGAAAAGACAAATCAGTCAGATTGACAGACACACTGGTAGACGAAGAGACAGAAGGATAGAAGAAAAGATTGATGGAATAACAAATTGATAGATTGCAAGATAGACGGATTGATACATAGACAGAAAGTCAGATCGGTATGTCCTTATTAATTTGTCCACGTGACATACATATATTACTAACTTTAAGGGGTCTCCCCAACTAATAGTAGTATTTAGTAACCAAAGGAATTATTCTTTGGGCATCATTCCAAAAATTTTCATTCTATTTTTAAATCCTCACAAATATCAAATAAAACTCCACAAACGATTTAAATTCAAGAGTACAATCATCGCCCACCCACCATATAACTAATTCATAAATTGTGTCCTTTTTAATTTACTCGCTAGAAGTGTTTTGTAAATGATTGAGTTAAGTCTAGGGTGAAGCAGTTTCAAGTAGATTTAGACTCCCAGAACTCCTAAGACCAATTCCATACCTTCAATAACTAATCTATCAAATTCTTTTACGTATGCAAGTCATGCAGTTCAACGAAAACGTAAAAATATCTTCTCTTTCGTGCCATCTCTCATATATATATAAATCTAGCCAAAATCAAGCCATAAACGCGTTGTGTATACGTACCAGAGCCATACTTATTGGCTCGTTACATGATATTATTTCTTTCAGTCTTTTTTTTCTTCTTCGTTTTTATACCCTGTACCGTATGGTACTAAGGGTATATTAAGTTTGTGCAAGCCGAAAATGTATGTAACACATAGAAGGAGACGTCGGAGACATCCCAAAGTTACCTAAAATATGATCAGGGTGAATAGAGAAGTCGATATACCCATGTCCGTCTGTCCGTCTGTCCGTCTGTCCGTCTGTCCGTCCGTCTGTCCGTCCGTCCGTCCGTGTGAACGCCTAGATCTCAGAGATGGTAAGAGCTAGAGTTACCAAACTTTCACATTAGATCCCATATTATTCCATAGGAGGCAAGTTTATTTTATTTTTTTGATATCAGGGTTAAATTATATAGCTCCCATGGGGGTGTTTGAGACGACCTCGACAAAAAAAAGCGTTTTAGATGAATAATTCGTTTGTTTATAAAGATATCGTAACCAAATTTGGTATTCGAAAGTTTTTTATAGTTCCCAATCACTGCACCATATTTGATCAAAATCGGTTGACTATATCATATAGCTCCCATAGGACCGATCGGCCAAAATAACTTTTTTAAAGAAAAGTTCGCTATATTTCGTTTTTTAATTAAGATATCGTAACCAGATTTGGCGTTTGGAAATTTTAGATAGTTTTTTAGACCACTTAAGCAATGTGCCAAATTTGAACAAAATCGGTTGACTATATCATATAGCTCCCATAGGTCCGATCTTCCAAAAAATCGATTTTTTAACAAAATTTGTTGTGTTTCGTTTGTTTGTTAAGATATTGAGACCAAATTTGACATTCTTAAGTTTTTTATAGTTCCTAAGCACTATACTAAATTTAATTCAAATCGGTTGACTAGTTCATATAGCTCCCATAGGACCAATCGGTCCAAAAACACGTTTTTATACAAAATTCGATGTGTTTCGTTTTTTTGTAAAGATATTTGAACTAAATTCGACATTCAGATCTTTTTTAAGGTATTTAAGAACTGTGTCAAATTTTATTGAAATCGGTTGACTATATCATATAGCTCCCATAGGAACGATCGGCCAAAAAAAATTTTTGCTTAAAAATTCTTCTGTTTTTGGTTTTTTTGGGAAGAAATCGGACTTTATTACAAGCTAGTGGTACAGGGTATCCTAAAGTCGTCCGCGCCCGACTTTACGTCCGCCATTTTTTAATCTATTTATTATGCAAACGGCATCCGTCGCGGTTAACCTAAATTGTTGTCGTCAATGGGTCTTTGGCCCGGGCGGCTTTGTTTTTATTTTGGTAGCCGTATTTTATTTTTTATTTGTTTTATTTTCTTTTATTAACTGCACGTTTATTGTAAATATTTCACTGTCTTTTTTATTTTTTGCATAAAGCAAACTTCTGGATTTAGACTTTTTCTGCTTTTCAGTGACTTTTTGAGCTGAGGCTAGCTTTTAAATTTTTCTTTGCGGTTTCTTAGCCAGGTACTGGCCGTTTATAAGCTTTTAAAGCGAATTTGGCACCAACTTTGAAAAGATTTACTCCTCAGGCAACTTTAGGCATGATTGGCAATCGTCTTAATGAGCTTGCCAACCAGCTTTGGGTAATAGCAATTATTACAATTTTATATTCATCATTAGATTCCAAAACATAAGCAATTATTGTATCCATAAGTTACTCAGATAATATATCGTTTCTTAGTTTATTTATTAGTTTCGTAACCTAAGGCTTGGGAACCTCGTTATATATAACACTGAGGTGAGAGTTTTTAGAACAGGTCAAATATCTAGGGAGTGCTCCTAGACTAACGATTCAACTGGAACTTCCACTTAGAACAAATGCTCTGTAAAGCTACTCGAGCTATGTGGGCTTATAGGAAATTCTTTGGCAGCACATGGGATTTCAGGCCCTAATATTATAGAATGGACATATCGCGGCTATGATCGTCACATATAAGCAGCCCTTGTGTGGCGGCCCAAGACGCAGCAAAATGTGGCCATTAGGAAGTGCAGGAAGCTTCAAGATTAGTATGCCTTTCTCTATGCGTTCCTTTCCAACAGTCTGTCCGTGGACTCACACAACTGCACATTTCCATCAAAAAATCATCCATGCAGAGTCTACTTCG
Source organism: Chymomyza amoena (assembly GCA_037043745.1). Classification (NCBI taxonomy): domain Eukaryota; kingdom Metazoa; phylum Arthropoda; class Insecta; order Diptera; family Drosophilidae; genus Chymomyza; species Chymomyza amoena. Next base: position 313,863 of record JBAMAX010004332.1, on the reverse strand, counting down.
TATCCAGATCATATTTGGACTCTTAGCAAGTGGCACTGGCCATGTCACACTTTTATATTCCTTTCTTGACAAAACCTCCGGTGGCCCCCTCCGGTGGGATTAAAACTGAACAGTTTTCAAGCAGAGATTTATGCAATAGAGATCTGCGCCCACACTATCCTTCACAAGGGAACTAGGGGAGTAAACATTTGCATTTATTCAGATAGCAAAGCTGCAATTAGGGCATTATTATCGTGAAGCATCTCCTCCAGGATGGATAAAGAATGTCATAATTACCTCCAACTCCTGTCCACCCGAAACAGAGTCGTGCTATGTTGGATACCTGGACATTTAGGAGTGGATGGTAACACAATCGTTGGCGATCTAGCACGACAGGTTGCTTTCACCCTGACTACATCTCCTGCGCCTTTCTGTGGCATTGGTTGGTCCACAATTAAGACCATGGTAAACAAATGGGCTGCAGGAGATCATATGAGAAACCGGTTCTCCTTACCGGACCTGCAACAAGCGTTATATCAAACTTCTGGATATGATCAAGGCAAAAGGTCTTGGCAGATCGGACTTTAAACTCCTGGTAGCATACCTAACTGGGCACCACACTGTAAGATATCATCTCTATAGAAAATCGGACCTATCGGTTTCTTCAGAGTGTAGAGCGAGATATATTCTCTGTGACTGCCCAGCGATGGTGTGGGACAAAGCATAGTCCCTTCCATCTTATGTTACATATCTACAAAAGACCTATTGCTATTCATGCGGAAAGTCTTTTGCGGTGATTCGTGGGTATGGTCCAGAAGATCTTCTGGCCACAGTGCCCCACCTCTTTGTAAGAAACCCATGCAAGGGGAAAAAAACCTAAAGCTCTTGGCAAACATCACGATCCCGACCCTTCGACGAAAGCTATGAAAACGATCTGATCTAACATTTTTTAATTAATTTAATAAGTTTAACTTAGACATTTGATATTATTTTTCGAATTTTGGTATTGTTTTTGAAAAATTAAATTTTTTTATTTAAGATTGTTTGGTCTTAGTTTTTTTTTGCTAGAATAGTAAAAACTTTAATTTAAGATCCTATTTTTTTGTCATTGTGTATATAAAATATGATGCTACTTCAAATTTAAATTTTAGGATGGTCAATTTGTCGTGAAAGCATAAAGGCAGAAGTGCAGCAAAAACTTTACCGAAATTCCTCAGTACCTCAACTAACCAAATACATCACTTCGACTCGATTCAAAATTATAAACTTATAGTAAAGAAATATCGTATTTCTGCCCTACTAAAAATCTTTACTATAAAAAGTAGGGCACTTTTGCTGCGAAGCAAAAAAAGCAGTCGAAATCTGGTACTCAATAGACTTTTTGACTTTATGTTCAAACTATAGTCTTATTTCCTGACAAAGCATTTTCTTGATCATCCGTAATGAACAACTTTTTAAAATCAATTCGACATTAATAGATTTATTTACAAAATTCGCTAAAAACCACATGCACATAACTGGAGCACAATTGAATCATGGTGTGTTAGTCCGTGCCTGCCCAGATTAGTTCTTCTTTTTGGTTGAACATACATATTTCTTCCCAAGTTCAAAACTAATGTCATCCCGTTTTCAATAACACTTCCCATGCCCTCTCTTTATCTCTGGCATTCTGAGTCATTTGGCATAGCTGGCTCCACCAATTTATTGTATCCACGATTGTTGCAACTTTGCTGTGTCCAAGGGAGCACATTTTTCTCGGACATCTTGTTTATGTAGTATGTGGCACATTTTACTCGGTATCATGTTTATTGCACTACCATGTTGGGAACATTGCCACATTCTATGGACACCAGAACAACAACAACGGCATGCTCATATCTTTGAATGCAACATATTGTTGCATACATGAACTGAACTCAGTAGTGTTGTCCAGGCGAGGTTGGGCAGACTTCCTGGAACAAGGAGTGAATGTCTTTTTGATGTTGATGCTTGGCCAAAGCGAGAGAGCTTCTATAACTAAATGCATTATGAGCATGTCCTTTCCTGACACAAAAAGGAGAACACCATTTTGTGCATATTTAACATGCATAAATACTTTACCCAGCCATATTTTAGACATAGACAAAGGTAATTGAAATTTCTAATGTGCTGGGGCACATTGTACATAATATATTGCTTTATATATAATGTGTTGTAATTGCTTTTTATGTATGTAATGTACTTATAAGGAAAGTGTAGAAAAGATGCAGTTACTGTGTATAGTTGGAACTTAGGCAAGTTCCGATTTTTACTTATGCTGAGAATTTTTTGCGGAAATGGAACTTAAAATACCCTTAATGAGAAGTTTGTTATCCGTATCCCACTTAATATTTAATTTATTATGTTATTTTAAATCCTATTCCCACACAGAGGAGCCTCAGCCTTCAAAGCATTGTCCACGTAAAAATGGCTACTTTGGTCATGAAAAGCCCGGCATATGTGACAAATTCTACTTCTGCGTTGATGGTCAATTCAATATGATCACATGCCCAGCTGGACTGGTTTTCAATCCCAAAACTGGCATCTGCACCTGGCCGGATGAGGTAGGCGTTACGGGCTGCAAATCGGAAGACGTCTTTGAATTTACCTGTCCCAATGTCAACGAAAGCATTGCCGCAACTCATCCACGTTATGCTGATCCCAAGGATTGCCAATTTTACTATATATGTGTGAACGGGAATGTGCCCAGACGCAATGGTTGCAGACTGGGTCAGGCTTTCAATGAGGAGAAGTTAACCTGCGACTGGGCACGCAAGGTGCCAGAGTGGTAAATATAAACTAAATTGAGCGAAAGGAGCAGCTTTTAAAACTAACTAAAAATTTAAAGCATGGATTGGTACAAGGATCGCTTGACCGATGCTGAGCTGGATGAGCTGGAGAATCCCAAGACTACGCCACAGCCCACCACAAAGAAGACACGTGTGCGTGGTCGCAGACCCAAGCCCAAGGTGGTCAAGCAGCCAGAGCCGGAGGAGGAAGTCGAAGAGTAAAAGTCAAGCCTTTAGTCTTAAGTTTATTTTATATGAACTTTATTCCCACTGTCAGCAAATAAAATTTGTCTGTGGTTGATATTTGTCAGCATTTTTTCACTCTACTAAACTCTACATTAGCTCAATGCAATCCAATAAACTAATTTATGCTGCACAGCAACTCAGTCTATCAAATGTATATCGATATTTATTGAAATGCAGCTCGAGTCTCTAAGCCATAATTGCATCAAATCAATGCCAGCAACAAAGTGTAGCACGTTTGTTTTCAATAAATCTATCAATTTGTAATCGAGTGTGGCAAACACAAAAAAAAATGGAAAAAAAAAAGATGGAAATCATTTTGAAAATATGCTGATTGCAAATACTTGAAATAAATTCAATAAAACAAGTGCCTTGAATGGGTATGTAGGAGTTGCTTAGTGGGTTCAAGGTTTTCAAGCTGTTGGAGCGTAATATGGAGTATCTGATAAATGAGCTAATTGATAGAGTGGACGGTAGTTCGTGCGTGTGATGAAAGCGTGCTAGGGGGTTTCGCGCACTGCTCGCTTTGGGAGCTGGCCGGCTGAAGCCAAAAAAATCAATTGGAAATTATGTTTTTTTCAATTTTAGCGATTCTTCAAACGATATATATTTTTTATACTTTCTTTTGTGGTTCCTTCACTTGTTTCTTATTAACATGCCTAAATATGCGACTCTAAAAATACCTAGGTATTTCCCTCATTTTTATCGCTGTTTATTGTGAATTATTTTCAAAAAATGTATTCGGTTTCTTAATTTGATTCTTACTACCATGTCTAAATATAGCAGACTCCACAAATATCCAAAGCTTAAGGAAATTTCCCTCGATTTTATCGCCACTCAATAACGAAGATATGCGTTTACTAAGAATTATTTAAAAAAATTTATTTCTTGCCATTCTTCAAACATTTTTTTGTTTGATTTTTTCTCGATTTCTCAATGTGATTCCTACTACCAAGCCTATATATGCGAGCCCACAATTATCCTATGGATAAAAAAAATTTGTCTTTACTTCGAAAAATTAAATAAGAAATTTATTTCGTGCCACTTTTCAAAAAATACCCTTGGTATAAGAAAAATTTCCCTTGTTTTTATCGCCAGTCATTGATTTAAATATTCATTTACTTCCAATTAAAAAAAAAAATTTAAAAAAAAAATCTTTTAATTTTTTTTTTATTTTTCAATTTGATTCCTGATCGAATCTATAAATATCCTTGGCATACGAAAAATTTCCATCGTTTTTATCGCTGTTTATTATGAGTTTTTTTTTTTGAAACTTTCGTCTTATCTATATAAGAATATCCTTATTCGTAATAAGGAACTATTAAATACTATACGCCAAATAGGTTTTAAATAGAGTCCTATTATAATAGGGAAACGATGATATTGTTATAAATCTTAATAAATAAATCTTAGATGCTCTACGTCAAATGGAATTAAAATAGATTGTTATTGTAGGGATACGATGTTTTTGTAAACCCAACATGCCTTAGATTGACTTTTATTTTTTTATGGCCTCTGTTGTTTCAGAAAAATCTCTAGATTTTATCTTAGACATCTCAATACTCTACGCCATATGAAAATTTCTCTGCATATGAAAATTTATCCGAAGGATTTCAAAAGTATATTCCAATCATCTACTGAAGAATACTTCAGATTTTCTTTGTGTCTTTTCAAAGAATATATTTTTTTTATTTTATTTTAATAAGTGAAGAACATGTACATCAATTTTGTACCTTAACAACACATGGATGGTAAATTTATAACAGTCAAACCCCATAACGCCGTATGAGGATTTTAATTGTAGGTAGTCTTACTGACTCAATTTCAAGGTATATTATAATAATTTCCCTGACTTGACGATTTTGTCAGTCGCCGCTAGGTGGAGCGGGCAAATCTCTATTAAAAACTGTTCGAATAGAACGGGGATAGTTTATAGCCGAATCTTGTACCAATCGAGATTTTTTATATTATACCTATGCATACAATTTTTCATACAATATCTTATGTGCATCGACTAATTTCACTGTACTCAATATTGGATCATAACCTTTTATAAAAAAAAGTCATAATTAATGTAATATCATATCACTTCATATCTTATTTAATGATATTGTGAGGTACTAAAAACTAATCTAAGGCATATACGATTTAACTAATTGCACCTATCGCACACTAATTTTTTTTTTCAAATAATATCATCAACATCGCTAAACAAATTATACTGCATCAAAGTTTTTTTTTTCATATTTCTATAATACAACCGATTTATTACACCAGCAGCATTTGCGCAACTTTATCTAAAGTAAATAACGATAAACACAAATGATTACATAACTTTACTATGTAGTATATAAATTAAAGTAGCACAAATTGATGCTCTGCCAAAATGACAAGTTTTTTATTATGTGCATATCGTAGTTCAGCAAAAAACTAACCCCTCGATGAAAGGGCGACCGAGCTATCCCCTTCAAGTAGCATTATGGGCGCCTGTTTGACAACAAAATCAATGCATAGCACAAATGTCCTGATACTGCTTCTGGTAAGGATTTTTGCCTCTGGCGCATAAATTCAATTTACCAAGCAGTGCGCTCAAAACTATGCTACAAAATAGTAACAGACTCATATGCACACACACACTTACACACTTCGTTACAGGGTTGCATTGGACATGTGTGCAGTGACGTTTGGGAGACGGCGTCATGGTCCCGATAAAAATTTAAATCAGTCGGTAAGGGTGTTGATGGCGGGATACCCTAAATCTAAAAGTGTGTTTTACGCATAGCTTAGTATTGAAATGTTACGGTTTGTAACGACGGAACTTATATACGAGCTTCCTTATAACGTAATCCTTAACAAGGAATTTTTCATATTTTTCAATTTACAAATGAAATAAACAAGGCAAGGGTCCGATTCCTTAAGTCATATTTCTTAGATGACCTATCCCAGCTCTCAAAAAAGAGTCCTCGAAGCCTCTCAAGATTATATGAGCGAGATTTTTAGATCATAAAGGGGACCTCCTGAGTGGAGGAAGGGTGGTGTAAGGTCCACCCAGCGGTATAATAGCGAACCAATTCCTTGGCCTAAATGAGTTGGGAGGTATGGTTCCGACTACGGCCCTAACCTAATGCTACTATTAAAAAATCCTTTTTTTTGTTGGAGTTTTTAGGCTTTGAATTTTTTGAGAACTTGATCTTGACTGACGCCATAGGAATTTTTTCTAGAAGGAAGTAATGTTTTTACATATATTCAGCCGTACTTCGGAAATCGAAAAAATCAAACCGTATAATTTTATTCGAATTCGGGTTTGTGTGCTCCGGAAAATTATTTTATATTTAATGAATTCATATATTCCCCTTCTTCCTATTTCCCTAATTTTGTTACAAGGGAAATTATCTTTGTGCAACGCGAGAGCCATATCGCATTTATCGTCATATGTTCGTAAATGTGTTATGGATTGTGGATGCTTTTATTTGAGTTGAGTCAGGCAATTATTAATTTTCAATAAATACTTATCTTGAAGTTGGATCAAACGTAAATATTAAAAAATATTTCAGTAATAAATGGGTGCTTTTTGAAACCTTTTTTGCCGATTTGTTTTAATTCCTCTTGCAAAAATATTCGGTTTCAAACCATTTACGAAATTCAGTTTGGTGAGCACCAACCACTCCGTTTCAAAGCTAATCCGCATAAAATTATCGGATTCGTTTTCCAGTTTAGGGCCGAATAACATTTTTTCATAGAGTATTGCGATTTTTTAATCTTATATGGATCTGAAGCTCTGAAGTCATAATTGGTATTTAAATCACATACAGAATCATTCTTGAATTTTCAAGAATGCCATTTGGTGGCACTGGTTACCAAAAATGAAAGTTCAACACAAAGTTATATTCACGAACGATCTGAATTCGTAAGACTGAAGAGCAGATCACTTTCAGCCAACTTCCATTTGAGAACATCTCAAGTTATTCAATCTTGAAAATTTCCCGGCCTAGAAGCTTGCAGACATTTTCTTGCTCTTAGGAAAATAGTCCCGCAGTTTTTGGGAAGTGAAGAGTATTATTGGATGGTAGAATTAGTGGTTGTGCCAACACAAATCCCAAACTATTCGTGCCCTTCTATATTCCCTCATCTTTACCTTTTATCAAATAAAATAAATCCCAATCAATACCCCTATTCGCAGATATTTAGTTATGCATAAACAGATAATAGTCTATCACGTCTTCCATGTCATACACAAAAATCCCAAATACTCTTAACCCTTTAAGTAAGGGTATAAAAAGGGGGGAAAAATAAAGAAAGCAATTGATAAAATGCATTGACATTGCATTGAAAATTGTAGCACAAAACGGCAGTTGAAAGACAAGATTTACAATTCCAGAGCAGCTAGAAAAGTTTAGGACATTGAATAGATAAGGGTTGGGGATATGACAAGAGAAGGACAGCCGCAAGTTGCATACTTTAAGGAGCAATTGAAATCTATGCAAACAAAAATGACATTTACTTGGCAATTGTCAAGCATTGAAGAAATGCATCTGTGCTATAAACAAAATAAGTAGCAAAAAATTGGTAATAGTACGAAATGACAAAATAAGCTAATTTGGTGTAAAGCAATCCTTAATGGAAGGACCTGGTTTAACCTACTTGGATGAGATGTGAAGTTTAGGACTCAGTTTTATGTTGAGAGCAGTTGTTGAACTTGATTGACTATTGTTTTAAAATAGAGCCGGATCTATGGGGTTAACCTAACTGATAGATGATGCCAGATTTTTAGGAAATGTAGCCAGGGTAATGGAAGAGTAGTTTGATCACTCTAGGGACTAGAGATCGTATTCTAGGATCCATCTTTGGTATTCCTGATAAGTATGCAGTAAGTAGTACGCCAACTAAAGGAATACAAAGAAGTTTCTTCTTTAAAGGATTTTTAAGGGGTTGCTCCTTCTACATGGTCTATGATGCTTTACCCACTACTATTCATCAGACTTATTATAAGGTACAGATCATTCGGTCAACCTATATCATAAACTTTTTTCCATTTACAACTTTTCTTGAACATTCCATTAAGGCCCTATGCCCCACTGGGGATATCAGGAATTAAGAGAATTGGGGATCAGGTGCGCTAAAGTCCCCGAATTACTGTATTTGTAGTTACTACTTAGTCAAAAATTTACCAAGCTTTTGCGGATCAAAAGTTCCCTAGACCCATTCTAAATTGTGGCCCTATATTCCACCTTGGAACTCTGGTAAATATATATTCCAAATTGTACTATCTATTAAATCTATGATTTTCACATTTATACCAGCCACTCTTTTTTATATGTCTCATTCATAAACTACATGGTCTAGGTGTTCTAGCAAAGTGTCAGGAGACACAAAAATCATGGGAGGGATGTCTTTTTTTTGACGAAAATCAGCGTCAAGTAATTTATGGATGATCCCATATTGAGTAACTTTATGGAGTTTATGTGATCTATAATTTTACGATTAGCATTAGCAGATATCACGCTGAAGCTGCAGCTGCAATTGTTCGATTATGCATCGATTTTTTTTGAGTTCTTGCTTAGTTGGGTAATGGTTGGTGTACCCATTTGCTCTACCCAGTTGCAAGATATAGTCAATAATAGAGGATCTAGCGTGGGGCAGGAGAGGGAGGTAGAGGCTTTCAAAAATGGTCACTAGAACTGACAATCTACGAGATGTATTCCTATTAAACGTGCTTAATATACAAAGTCCATCCCTGCTTCCTTTTAATCAGTTAGAGGCTATTCATTCTAAGAACGTTTTTATGAAAATATATTCACACCGACAACATTTAACATCTTGCTGCCATATTGATAGGAATACTTCTACAAGATGATAGATGTATTGAAAATTTCGGAACGATAAGATATTAAATGTTAAATATGCTCTAGAGTGATTGGAGTCAAATCCATTCTGCTTGTGCTCCAAAATTTCTCTACAGCACAACGTCATCAATCAAACTTTGCTCTAACATTGAGTTAGTTTGATTTTCAATTACCACAATCAAGTTTCACCTAGTTTCAAGAGCCCATGCACAAGGTCATTAATAATTCTAGCCAAATACATGAACATCATCATCATTCAATAACAACAGCTTCATCTATTGTACTTCACACATAGCTGTCCAGCTGCCAACCATTGTCTAACATGGCACACAGATTGACCTAGGCATTAAAATGAAACCCCAACTAATTCAAAACATGCCACACCTGATGTCTAGCCCTGCTCCCTGCTCCTCTTAGCTGTTGGGTGTTAACGAGCAACAGCTCAATCTTAACCCAGGTTGCCCTATGACATACTCCTATATCCTTGTACACACACTCACTCACACACACCTGACCAACGGTATGGCATCTGCGTCTAATTAATCAACTAACCCAAGCAATACAGGAACTCACTTTCAATCCCACGCACAAACTACTCTCCTGTCGGGTACCACTAAAAGCCAAGCGCGTCATGCTGTCAATAATTTTGCACGTCGTCCAGTATGACCGGCTTACCTTCCCGTAGAGCGCGTGTCAACTCAACTTGACTGCGAGTCCTTTGCGGTGGGAGCGTCTAAAAAGCATTTCGTCGAACTCAACGCCTACTTAATCAAGTGGAGCATGTACCGCCTGGATGACAGTGGCACGCACACCTGCCGGCAGACATATGTATGTATATATTGGTACTGCGTCAGCACTCACACAAAGGTCTAGTATTAGCGATACTAGGAATGAGCGCGTGACAAACAAGCTGTCATGCGTGTCACGTTTGGTTGATGTAATTGCATTATTGTTTGCGCTGTGTAGGCCACAGGTTGGTTTGTTTTTATGAATAGCGCCCACGACTTTTTTTTGTTCGCTAATAAAGCTGTCTTAGCTTGGATTTCTTGAGTGGTAGTGATGGTCGCGTGATAAATAAGCGTTAAGACGCTACAAATTTCGCTAGCTCTAGTTGGGATATCTTTTTTAAAGGATTCGATGTGTTTTATTTAGGCATGTTTTAGTGATGGGTGCATAGAAATCATTATGTAACAAAAAAATTATAGCTCCATTAATTTTGGAAAACAATCAAGCTCGGCTGGACGGGCTCCAAACAGATACACGGTGATCCAGAACAGCACTGAGGAATGAATAGCTTAAAATATCGAAAGTGGTATTGCAGATGGTTCTTGGTAGTCTCCAAAAAGGACTTACAAATTAAAAGTTTTTAGGCACAGCTGACGAACTGTAAATAGGGTAGAAGCTCATTCCAATTCCTGAAAATGGTTGTCAAAAAAGCAGTTTCGAGACAACAAAAATCGAAGATTGAGCTAGATCTAGTCCAAGGTAGCACAGGTAGTTCTAGATAGATTCCACAAATCAGCAAATTAGGAAATTTTAGGCAGTGCTGACGAACTGCTCAATTCAATACTCTATTATAAAGAGGGTTGAAGCTTATCAGAATTCCTTAAAATGACTGCCAGATAAACAGTTTCGGGATTCAAAAAATTGAAAAATGAACTTAAGCTGATGTCCTGTTTAGTCCAATAAACTCTTATAAATAAATACGGCGTTGTTTATGAAACCTAAAAAGGGTGGAACTGCCAAAAAAGTAGCGCCAAAACATCACATAAAATTGGAACTCTGCAGAAGAATTCGTTCTGGGAAAGGTTCTAAAACCAAGCTGCAACACTCTTTTGAGACAAGTAGATGAAGAGTGAGATATTTGAAGCCTCTGAATAGAGTCCGGAAAGGACGGGACTGTCAATAAAGAACCTTATAACATATTAAGAGGTTGGGAAATAACTGTGCAGCAGAGTTCGTTCTGGGAAAAGAGCTGTCGAGGGCCTACGGAGTTCAAAAACCAAGCTCCAACCCTCTTTTAAGACAAGTATACGAACAGTAAGATAAAGATGGTTAAAGCCCCTGAATAGAACAGGGCGCGACTTTCCATAAGGCAGTTCAAAACATCATAAGTGGTTGGGGAGTAACTTTGTCAACGGCCTACGCTAGATCTATATAGAAAAGAGTAAGAAAGAATATCATCGCAACGAATCCAGGCAGATCTTGATAGGGATAATTAAAAGAGGAGAGTTGTACGGCTAATTGTATATAAAATTCTCTTTACATATACTCACGCATACATATTCATTGCATCACGTATATTTCATCCGCCACTCAAGTCACGCGCTCAACTCCAATACCAATTACATCCTTGCTGGGAGTTCTTTTTGTGTGTATTCACGCGTAATATCGCATTACGGTCATTTAATCACGCCCTCAAGTCACGCACCCATCTCCATTACCACATGTAGTACATCCTCGGTGGGAGTTCTCGCATGCCGCTCAGCTTCATAGACACCACAGCTGACCAGCATATCAAATGTCAAATTTGACGTGAGCAAGTGTTTACATAATGACAACCACAATTTGCGTAATTGTCAGACCGAATTAGAGCGTGGAACCGAGCAGGGTTACCAAGTTTTCCTTGTTGCACATTTGTTCGGTTTATTTTGTTTTCTTTTGTCTCCTAATTGTCGGAGTCACAATGCGTAATTAATTTTTGCAGCATGAGTTGACTATATTTTTTTTGGCAAGGTTAACTATAAGTCGCAAGTTCACAGGGAACTTTATTAATATGCCAAATACGATAAGATCAACTGGCACTTGGCTAGGAATTGTATTAGTTCAAGAACTTTTTGGAAGGTCATTTGCTTGGCACACGTTCCATAAAGAAGAACTTTGTCATTATGCCAGATAAATAGTGGACACTTATTGCTTTAGTAGTTTAGTGAATGGTTGATATGGGTATTAGAAGTTCTCTTTACTTTGGAAAACAAATTGAGAGTCAACTTTAGGGATGTGACAGCTTAGATTGCTGAGACAATTTGCACGCGATTGAGATGGTGTAAGCTGCAAAAAAAGAGCATATTGGGACTGTTAGGAAACATAACCCAGAATTAAGGATAGAGAATATTTGTGGCTAAGTTCAGAAACCCAGACTCAAACCAATGGTTGTAAAACCTCACTAAATAGACCGTTCTAAGGCTTTTAATATCGACTTCGGCCAACACTAAAGAGGAAAAACTGGGACAACTTTTCACAACATCTAAAATCCTTCACAGATGCCATTTAAATCCTGCTATCCTCATAACATTTCCGCTTTGATAAAATCCAGACACAAAGGTTCTATCTGTCCCATCGAACCATCTAAAGAAATCTGCTGTTCTGCTCAATCATTTTTGTTCAACTTTTTAGCTGCAATCCTTTTTTCTAAAGCTATCCCCACCATGATTTTATAATACCTCAACAACTTTCTTGTTATTTCTTTATTTACTTTTTTTTTGCTCTTCTAACAATCCCCCCTTATTTGTCTTGCCTCATTGACCCTCATGAACATTGTTAGTATTTGCTTAAAGTTTGTTTGCCACTTTGCTTTAATGTGTCGTCTGCAGCGTCATTGTAACCTAGAAGGAATCAAGAAAAAAAAGGACGAAGGAAACCCGCTTCTCATTGAATGTCGCCTTATGGTGGCCCAAGTAGATTGTTTGCGCTTTGGGTTATTTGCTTTCTTGATGAAATAATTAAATGTCATTCATTGAGGTCGTTTCCCGTTCGGGGTTTCATTTTATTTTGCACTCTTCCTTTTTGGTTTTTGTGTCACGCAGCTGCCACTGTGCTCCTTAATTGTTGACCACTTTCGCATATCCTTCTTTCCGCCTGTTTGGTGCTCCTTGAAGAAGGGCTTTTAGCAACTAATTTGTGCAGACGCTTTGGAGCTGCAGGCTGGCAACATTTCAGTTCTTGTTTGTCTGCCAAACTGCCTGGCAGGCTCTAAATGGGATTTTAGGGTTGTTTACCAACACTAACATAATGCTTGGCAATGTGCGTGTTCCTTATGTATATATGTATGTGTGAGTTCATTAAACTTTGCACAATAAAGCAACACTGACTGCTAATTAAGTGTTGCATACTCTGCGGGGTATCGCAGTTTAATGAACTCAATGATGTCTATTAGTAATATTTATTTTTAGTACCTGCCACATGCAATATAATTTGCAACAATTCATAAGTTTCTGGACTCCGAAATTTGCATATTTATAGGAACAGCATCAGCTGCAGCCGCAAGTCAAACATGAATACGCTTAAAGCATTTTGACAGTCAATTTGTTAAAAAAAAAAGTTTTGCAACTTGGAGAAATTTTTATACCCTGTACGCCCAATGGTATTGAAGATTTGTGGCACCAAAGGCAGAAGAGGGCGGGACAGAATATATTTAATGCTGATATCTTGGTGACTTGGAAGAAATAAAGCTTTAACAAAAAATTCTTATTACTCAAGGAAAGTTCGTAGAAAAAATTTGTACTTTTTCAGTTAATCGATTTATGTTTTTGAAAGAAACTTAGTACCAAACTATTTATCGATATATTAATGTTATTCTGAATATATGTATCGATATATCTGTTTAGATTTGTGTGAAGATATGTGGCAAAAAAAAAAGGCAGAAGAGAACGTGACAGAATATATTTAACGCTGACATCTTGGAAACTAGAGAGAAATTTTATCAAAAAATTCTTGTTACTATTTTATGATACCGTATAATTTATCGATATATTAATGGTAAAGATTGTATAGATTTTTAAGATATATAACATATGTGTGCAAAAAAAGTGAACACAATTTTAATTTTGTAACGAACGCTAGGACGATCCTTGCCACTTTGTTCTAATTAGCCAATACTGCCGGGGTCATGGGAATTAAACTCTATAAGTACTTGGTTTTTCCAACTTTATAGCCCTTTTAAGAAAAAAAGAATACATATTAATAATAATAATAAATATTAAAACTATTAAACTGAGAACTCAATATAGTTAATTTTTTTATATCAAAATGAGGATAAGAATATGATGAACCGGTCATTTAATTTTTTTAATAAAATGAATGAATTCAGCGCTGATTTATTTTCAAAAGTCAGATCTGAAATCACAAGCAAATAATACAGTGGAAAAAATATTCATACTTTTGAACAAAAATTTGTACATATTACCAATAAAATTGATTAATACTTTTAAAATAAGTCTTTTTTTCGACGCTGTAATTTTTTTCTTAGTTTCGTTCAGGGTTGAATTTTTCAGGACGGAGCGATCGAACTGCAGGGTATTTTCTTATACAGCACTATCTAAAGACTTGCTTTCAAGGTCAGTGTAGCACTTGGAAAAGTCTTTAACATTCCAAAAGATATTGGTAATACTCAGACCCGTCGAGAAATTAGGGAAAATTATACCGTAGTTTACCAAGGGCTCGGAATTAATTAACTGTCGCAATAAAATATTTGGAAATGAGGCTTAGATGGATAACTTTTTTGCATGCTTTTTCAAATAAAAAATGATTCAAGATAAAGATGTAATAGTGGAGCCGGTACATTTTCCTCCCGAGCACGGGAGTTTCTTTCTACCCTGGTAATACTAAACTGCAAGCAAAGTTTTATTTTCTGTAGATCTTTTCTACTATTTAGTTATTTATGGTATACAGACCCATAAAAGCCTTACAAAAAAAGATACGTCACCTTCTTCTCGAATAAACCATCTTACCACCAAAAGCCTCTTTTTGGACGCATATAGCTGCAGGGCATTCCCCGGTCGGACAACGGCCCTTGTGATTTAAATTTTTTAATTTAATGCAAGTCCAATTTGTGGCAACCATTTGGTTCAACAACTGCAGCGTCTGTTGCACTGAGCAAGTTTTTGCACAAAGTTCACTGCAATTTGCTGTATGTAACGTGGCTCTGGTTTGACTTGAAAGCTGAGAGTTGTCAGTTATCGCTACACAGAGAGAAAAAGTCAAGTTGATTGTAGTCATTATTTTCATCACTTCAAAATTAATGTTTACGTTAAAGAATATTGTATAGGTCAACCCCCATAAGCAGCATTCAAAAATGTTGTACGGAATGATAAAACTTCATATAAAAATAAACTAGTGGGATGAAAAAACTTCTTATAAAAAAATAGTGGGATAATGAATATTAAAAGAAAATAAAAAAATATACATATAGAAAAATAGTGGGATATTTTTATTTATAAGAAGCTTTGTCATTCCGTTCGAAATTTTTGCATGCTGCGTATAGGCCTTCAGGAAAAATTGTTTTTATTGACACCAAGGCTAAGTTTATCTTCATTTATTATAATATCCATTTTCAATATATTTGCTTTTAGATCGTTTCATATTATTATAATCCACTGCAACCAGTTTGAAATATTGTGCACAAATTATATTATAAATTATTAAATTATATAAAAATATTATTATAATGGATTTACTAATTTTGCTAATTTAAAAAATATTATTAAAATTATTGTACCGCCTAGAGGGAAACTGGTCACCCGTAGGGACTTATACCAAAATTATCAGAGAGTCTGACTGTCTTCCGAAACCAAAGGAGCTGCTAAAATAAAATCTTTTTGAATACCAAAGGAGCTCTTGAAATAAAACTATTTCCAACATTGTTTCTCGACAAAGAGTTTCCTATAACACTAGCTTAAGGTGATTTTTACGGAAAATTTATGTCGAGAAAATTCAAAAATTACAACTTTTTTTTCTTAAGCGCCGTTTTCGGGATATTTTGAAATTTCAGTTATTCATCAATTTTTCGTAACATGAATGAAAGAAGATTAGATCGGGAGGAATGGATCTAATCTTTACAGTGCTATATGATTTTTACAGCTGAAGTAAAAATTATTCAAACTACTATCTGCCAAAGTCGAAAATGGACAAATCTTCGACAATTTTTTAAATTACAAAAACTCGGTTTGCGTTTTATTAATAAAAAAAATGGTTTATATTATGTTAAGCTTTACGCTGAAATTTTTTTACGAACATATCGAGTCTAAGATCTTTAAAATCGAGATATTCACGAATAGCTGAAAAAGAGGACCCAAAAAGATGAAATTCGAAGAAATCTCAAATCTAGTGCTTAAGAAAAAAAGAATGGAATTTTCGTGTTTGTCGACCCAAAATTATCCTAAAAAAAATACTCTGTAATACGAAGATTCATTGGATGTGCCTTAAATTAGTGTTTGCACTTTATCCCTTCCCAAGAAGCTCCACTGGAAATTAGCTTTCAAGAATCTTTTGGATAAAAGTCTCATTCAAAATCGACTTGAAACCTGGTGTGATTTTAAATAGTATAAAATATACAAAAACAAAAAATACCTTTTCAAAAACTTGAGTTTTTTAAATTATATTTTGACACTACTTAGTAAGTATTAAAAAATTATCAGTAGTAATTTTTTTAAGTTTATTTTTATTGTTTAATCTCACATTGTACATCCATTTAAACCGCATATACAGCGCTTTAAACCTATCTCCTTAAAAACTTGAGTTTAATTTAAATTCTTTTTTAACACTACATGGTAAATATTAAATAATTTTCTTTGTAACTTTACAAGGTCTACATGCATTTTTTTAAAAGTTTATTTTTTGACATTATGTCCATTTTTAATTTACTATATTAGAAACATTTCGCAACTAAATATTTCTGTTTATTTTTTGAGTACTTAGCACTTTCCTCAGAAGTTCGTTTCTCACAGTGTGAACCAAAATAAAATTCAAACAAAATTAATTTTACCATAAGTTGTTGGAAAGCTTAGAATTTAGCCAAAGCCAGTCAAAAAGTGTGTACATATATTTTTTTTTGAATATTTTTTTTTTTTTGGTGCGACAGAAACTTTTGCTCAAGAGCTTCTCATTTCGGTGCTAACCCAAAACTGTCAAAAGTTATGAATTTGCATAGCACACGCACACCAACATATAGTTTTTATATACTATATACAAATATATGTACACACAGACATGGCAATTAAAGCCCAAGTTATGTATGTATATAACTGGTACAGTTACCGCAGGAAAATTGTTGGCCAGCGTTCAGATAAATCATATGAATTTATTATGATGATCATATAAATCATACTAGCAGCATATAAAATGTTGCACCATGTCTTCATTTTTTTTCTGTAAATTTTTATATATTTCTTGTTATTGTTGTTGTTTTTGGGTGAAATATTCCTCTAAACGGCAGAAAATATGCAATGCCAGCAGCAAAGCCAGCCAGCCAACTATCCCGTCCAGTTCGGTTCAGTTCTGTTCAGTCCAGTTGACAACAAGTTCCCATTCCTGTCATTGCATTTGGCTCAGACAAAAG
This sequence comes from Chymomyza amoena, assembly GCA_037043745.1. Lineage (NCBI taxonomy): Eukaryota > Metazoa > Arthropoda > Insecta > Diptera > Drosophilidae > Chymomyza > Chymomyza amoena. The sequence goes on along the minus strand of JBAMAX010004332.1, from coordinate 296,656 downwards.
TGCACCGCTGCGGCACAATTTTTAAATATTTTCGTTAGGATACTCTATGCTGGAGAAGGCGGTTTTAAATTTAATATGCGGAATGTGACACAGACAGATTTGGCTCCACTGCACTATGGGATCGCATGCTCCGATTTTTTACCAAAAATATCGAAATACTATATATACGAAATTCCGGTTGTATATGATTTAAGACATGTGAAGGTATCCTGTGAAAGCAAAAAATATTAATTACTGTATTTCTTTTTACAATAATTTATTTCAGTTTCGTTCGTTTATGTCCTCTGAAGCTGCTGCATCCACTGGATTTTCTTCCGTATCTAGTTTCTGGTAGTATAAGACTCTATGCCATCAACATTCTCATCGCAATGTCCAGACTTTGATGGGCTTCTTTAGCAGCTGGCAAATTCGCGTCATCTAGGGATTGTTACGCTCTCTTCGGAGAACGCTCTATAAATTGTCTTCCTCTTGGAAGCGTCTCCGTTTATTCCCAATGCGACTTTCAGATTCATTTATGTTTTATATATACCAGCTGCATTATCTTCCGACTGTACAGGTTGTGGCTCCGTTTCTAGTTATGGAGCAATATTATTCGGACTATTCGCATTTGCTGTTCGTTCCTATTGTTTCCGGCACACCCCTCGATTCCGCCAGCTCCGCGGAATACGATGGGATATTGATGAAGCCAGATAGTGAGGAGTCTTCTTGAAGTTGGTTGTGGAATCCACGAATTTGTAATTTGAAAATTAGAAAAGTACGTGGGAAGCGATTTTTTTCCATATGTCACTGAGGCCCCTCAAGTTTCCAAATTAGAACGCTTGAAAATCTTACAATCTAAAAAAAAAGACTTTTTTTTGGGCAGATTAAGTCACAGTTTTTTTATCGGACTATTAAAATTATTAATAAGTACATTAATATTAATAATTCATCAATAGGTTTCTATTCATATAATTAAAAAAAACATTGTTTTTTTTGGGGCTGTCAATGTTATTAAAATTAATAGTATAGGAATTTGGTGAAAGTTTTTTTTTATTTTTTGGGCCGATTAAAACTCAGTTTTTTTTATGGGACTACCAAAATTAATAATATGTACATTATTGGAATTAAATATCTCCAGCTAATCAGGCAGGATAGATATCCTGATGGATATGGCAGATGGAGATATCAAATCATCATCTGATCAAAAATATATGCAGTGTTGATTATATTCAATATAGAATAGATTATAAAAAAAAATGTTGGATTTGGTGAAATAATATTTTTTATTTTTCTAATTAAACTATTAACTATCTTTTTTCCAGATTATGGCGAAGCAGAAAGGTGAGTGATGTGTACATCTGTTCCCTCTTAACTCCCAAACCTCTTATTATAAATTTACAAATGAGACTGCCTTAAAAGCGTCTTGATCATCTGCTGGTTATAGATTATGCAATGTTATATCAAATTGAATATGACGTCAGGAAGGTGGGCCATGTGTACATCTGTTTCCTCTTAACTCCTAAAGCGCTTGATATAAATTATCAAATGAGGCTTACTTAAAAGCGTCTTGATCGTCTGCTGGTTATAGGCTATGTAACGTTACATCATATTGAATATGACATCCTCTCAAGGGCTTAGGCTTATGGAAAAAAAAATACACTTTAGGTTAGATTTTTAATAAAACTTTTTTTTGTCAGATTTTTTGATTATAGAACATTCTTTTTTGGATTTCCGAAAGCCCGAAATTATTAACACTATTTCTATAATATTAAAAGTCATTTTTTAAAGAAACTATTTAACTAAGAGAATAATTTTATTATTTTGGCACACCACAGTAGTAATAGTGTTAAGAAAATTAGACAAAATAAAATATATTACTATATTATTAATTAGTACTTTTCAGACTGTTTTTGGCCGTATTTGGATCTTAGATTTTTTCACCTTTTGATTTATCTGCGTTTCTCTGTATAATAATAAAAACAATATTCCTTTGTCCGTTAATACATTTTTTTGCTCAATTTATAAGAATAGCTGTCTTTTTTCATAAACTACAATATTTTTTGTAACTTTTTTGGTTTTTAAAAATAATTAAGAAAATAAAAAAAAAAATAAAAAAAAAAATAAAAAAAAATATAATTGCTTTTAGTCCGGTCAAATTAGACATTTGAAGTTACATAAATTAACAGCAAGCTGAAAGTTGGTGTAATTGTTTAAAACATAGTTAAAAATAATATCTGAAAGTTCCCCATCATTCCGAGGTGTGCTAAAATTTTTATTCGAGGTCAAAGGTCAAAAATCTTGAATAAAATTGGTTTTTCACTACTGGCTTCATGCCTCTTCGCGTTGTCTTTTAGCTGCAGCAAGTACACTACCTCATTGGTGGCGTGGAAACGTGTGCATATTATGACGATTACAACTTTTACAATTATTTGACTCGCTATATCTCAGAAACGGTGGATCTAAGAAAAAAAAGTATAAGTACATTTTTTATAGAGAATTTTATGATCTACAATTATGTCTCAGATAATTTTATGATAAAACTTACCGTTTTGCTGAAAATCGCGAAAAACCAATTTTATTCAAGATTTTTGACCTTTGACCTCGAATAAAAATTTTAGCACACCTCGGAATGATGGGGAACTTTCAGATATTATTTTTAACTATGTTTTAAACAATTACACCAACTTTCAGCTTGCTGTTAATTTATGTAGCTTTACCCTTCTTTATTGGTCTAATTTGACCGGACTATTTTTTAAATAAAAATTTATTTTATTTTGTGCAACATGTGAGAGCTTAAGATTAGAAATAATGTACAGGCTTAACCTTTCCTTCTTCTATACAATCGAAAATAAAACATAACGAAAAATACAATACATAATTTTATTTTTTATGTAAAAAATAAATTTATTAATTTTATTTCTTAAAACAAAATTTTTTTTATTTTGCGCACCGTGTAAGATCTTTACATTTAAAATAAATTAAGAGTTACAGACTTTGCATTTGCTGCTTCTATACAATCGAAAATAAAACATAAATTTATTTTTTATTTTTTTATATAACAAATAATCATATTTTTCTTCTCAACAAATGGGGTAACATTGAGTAAATACAGATAATTCTATGGATTTCTTTCTATTTGTATCAAAAGAACAACATTGTTTTTATAAACATATGCAAATTAAATGTACCAACTAAAAGTCAATTGAAATAAATCCCAAAAATCTCTAGTTCTTGTAGCAGTCTCAACAATAGACAAAACTGAAGCATTTCTAGTAAATAAATATATAAATCCTTAAGCCTAAGGTAGCAGATTTGGGAGCAATAATAAATTTAACAATACTTAAACCTAAGTAAGGGAATTTAGAATTCGTCTGGCAATAATAAACGCTTTTTATTGTTTTTCTAGAATGTAAACGCCAAAAATTGTTTTCTTGTTTTAGTTTGGGGGCTTTGGGGATGAGTACCGCAGCGCAGCTTTTCAACTTGGACAGTTCTGCAATTTGTTTTTAGTGCTCCCAATGTTGTTGTAGTTGTTGTTGTAGCGATTGTTGTTGTTGTGGCGGCTTCTGTCTCTTTACATTTAGCCCACAATATTCATAATTTTCATGTTAATATTGCCCCTGAGTCACAATTCAGCAATGAAATTAACTGCAATGGGCTTGTCCGTGTGTGTGTGTGTATCTATGTGTGTTTGTGTATCTGAGTATTTGTGTATCTGTGCTTTGGTGCATTTGTGGTCGTTTAGGTTTTTCTAACTAGAACACATCATGCAATTAGCATATGAATAATCTGTGCGGACATGGTCAGCCTGACATTAATAAATTTCGCACTATTTTTGTTTAGAGATTTATTTTGGGGATTCCATGTGTATAAACATTTGACTTTATCCAGGTAATAATCAGTCAAATTGTTTTAATTTATTCATTTTATGCTGATTGTACGCAATTGTCAAAGAGACGAACAATTGTAAATAATTGGCAGCACTGAAAGCTGAGCTGCGTATAAGCTTTAAAGAGAATATTTGCTACAAATAGATTGGCAACACTGAGAGGATGAAGTAATTACATTTCTAACAATTGGCAACATTGGAAGCTATTTAAGCTGAGCTTAGAGAGTTATTTTGAGCTGTCATGAACGTAAACATTTGAGTTTGAGTTTTAAAACGTCACAAAGTTTTGATTTATTAAATTATGCTGATTATACGCATTGTCAAAATAATTATTCTGCAGCAAGCAATTGGCTATACCTACTGCTTAACTGGAAGACTGGATTTAACGGACAAGATTTAGAAAGTATATTTAAACCGAATAATTGGCAACACTAGAAGGTCCTAAGTTGAACTTAAATTTTTGAAGAGATAAACAGTGGAAGCAAAGTTGGCTGAATTAAGTATTTAAAGAAGTTATTGGGGGTATTTAAAGCCATGATTGGACTATCAATTATTAAACCTCGATATTTAAATCGAACAGGTGTCAACTCTTGAAGTCCAACTTAAATGGTTACATTTGTCAAGAGAGTACTAAACAGTAGTAGCACAATGGGCTGAATTTAGGTAATTTTTTTTTAAAGATGGTGGTACTTCAAGCCAAGATTGAGCGACTAAGTTTTAAAAACGATATTAAAAACGAAAAATTGACAACACTGCAGTTTGAATGCATAAGTTTGGAAGAGGGCTATACAGGAAAACAAGATTTAGTTTTAAAGAGCTTATCTGCTTATCTCCTATTTATATATATTGAAAATAAACGAAAACACAGATATTTTTATAAGTTGAAATAGAAGTTAAATGGATTGCAATGCAGCATAGGAGGTTCTAATAATATACGGTAGGATATCTGACTAAAGTCCAAAACTGACCGACTTCATTGCTGCATAGAATAATACTATTTTTTTATAATTTTATTCTATTATGGCCTAAAAACTAAGGAATACCATTTTATAATGTAAAAATATGCGGATTTTGAAATAAAAATCATTTGGCAACACTGGAAGTCAATCTGCGAGTATGATTTCGCTTTAAAATAAGTTTTTACAAAGAACAATGGGCAACAATAGAAGGCAGAATAGAACAGTCAAGTTTTAATGGAAAAATTTTGCATCGAGCCGAATATAGAACTGGAAATCAATTTTAAAGTTTTAAAGAGGGCAACACTTGAATGCAAGTTAGAATATTAAAATATTTATTACAATCAACTGGTTAAAGAGAAAGCTAAACTGTATGAGAGAGAGAGTAATTTTTTAATTTTACGGAGTTATGATCAATTTTGGATATGATTGGTTTTCATTATATTTAATTATTAATTGAGTATTGAAGCTTTTTTCCAATATTGCCTTTTGTTATCCACTTTATCTGAAAACTCGATACTTAGCTTCCATATCAAAATTCACTCCTACAAAGTTTTTTTTAAGGTCATAAAGTCGATAAGTAATTTTTTTTTTTAATTAGCACAATTTATTATTTGTTAATAACTTTCTAGTATCATATTCCAACTGGAAGAGCATTTTGGTTGAATATTCTTCTATGTGCAATATTCGAATGCAGCAAATATTACCAAAATCATAAAAATAAATAATTTAAGCTAAATATTTAATTCGGCTGCGCTCAGGAACGTTTTATTCGGATTCGGAATGTTTGGTGCTTCCAATTTCACCAAAACTATTTTTTCATGTGGCTTGAAACCAAATGTTTTTTTGCAAGAGGAATCAAATCGAATCGATCAGGGGTGCCACAGAAAACCAATTCGATTCAATTTCGATGCAAATGCAATTCTTGGTGCCACAGACATGGCTAACAACGGTTTTAAAACCGCTCATAGTCATGTATGTGGCACCAAGAATTGGAATTGTATCGAAATTGAATCGAATTGGTTTTTTTTAAACCCTTGTTAGCCATGTCTGTGGCACCAAGAATTAGAATTGAAATCGAATTGGTTTTCTGTGGCACCCCTGGATGAATGGGTTTAAGAACGCACTATTTTTATACTGAAATGATTTTTGTAATATTCTTTGATATTCTCAGATTATATTTATTCCAATTTAACGCTATATATTTGTTGACAATTATTTTTACATGAGAAATTATCGGAATGATAAGGAGAAATATACAAATTTACCTAAAACAAACAAAAAAGGGAAGTAATCGGCAAAAAAATTAGTTTTCCGCAGCAAGCAAAAACGAAACCGAATAAAATTTTTCGTTTTTGTTTTTCGATCGTTATTGATTTATTAAATAAAATTAAGTGCCATAGTCAATATCTTGAAAATCCAGCATATACGGGGGTGCCACAGGAATATTTAGAGATTTTGGCAACGGTTTGTAAACAAATCTTTAAAAAAATCCGTAGATGCCACACAAATTTCAAAGATTTCAATTTTCGGACAAATAATACCGAATGCTTACGCTTTTGCTAGAAGGGCAACAAAGGGTTGCCACTTTCCACAATTATTTAACAAGACACTTATTTAAATAAATGTTTATTAAGCGATTATTTTTCAGCATGTTTTGCAACATTTTATTTTCGGTTGCTACAAAATAAACATGAATGAAATTTTAATAATACTCCCACGGAATAAATGAGTTTATATAACAACCCTAGGTCAAGAGCTGTCATTAGCGTTGTGAATGGCAAAATTAGTTTGAATTCATCTAAAAATTTGCACACCAAGAATAGAAATTGTAAAGAAATTTAAAAGAAATTATTTTCTGTGTGAAAAATGCAAGACATTATTCTGGTAGGAACACTTCTACCAGATCCGACGAAGAACTATATTTGTTTAGCTAACAGCGAGTTCACCCCAAGTTTCCGGCTGCACTACTTCTGCCATATGCATAAAAGTTTTAATTTTTAAGTTCTTCAAATATATAATATTCATAAAATTCAGATTCAACAAAACTTTTCAGACTTTCAACAAAAGTATTTTTGGATACAGCTTCATGTCAATATGTAAAATTTCTTTAAGTTTTCTAGAAATGTGGTTTAGGCTTAAAGGCAAAACTTTGCTTTCAAAAGCGAACTCTGGCTTAAATCTGTTGGCTTAGATTTCGACTCATAAATCACATTCCAAAGGATTTCAGTTCAATTTCTTGCTTAACTTTTGTTTTATTCGAAGAACAAACTTTTAAGAAGTCTCCCAGTACAGAGTACATACATTAGTGTACACTAAAACGTATTTTTTTTTTTTGCTTAAAATACGCTCATTTAAATGTTTAAAAACTACCAAAAAACTTTTACTTTTGACCAAAAAGTGGCAAACAACTTTTAAACAAAATAAAAATTTTGTAGCATACTTTTGGGAGCATTTAATAAATTTATGCGGTCAGTGACTGGAAATGTCGCGTTTCACGCTCTTTTTTTTTCTTTGCTTGTTGCTGACTTTTAAACAGCATAAGGGGTATTCACAACACTGACTGTGTGTGTAAAAACATTTACATAAATTTTTACGGAGCAGTTTTACGCTTGTTATAAATCAATGGAGGCGTTGGCGTAACTGTGTAAAGAAAATTTATGATTTTTTTTAAACAAACATAAAACAACAATCTGTTTTATGCAAATATATTTTTATAAGCATTAAATTTGCAAATTAATTTTTTATGCCTAAAACCTAATTTGATTATTAAAAGCCTAAAAATTGATTTTGCCATAAGCAATTATGAGGCTGAATTTTTAATTTGACTAAAATTTGTTTAGCTTTTAAATAAAACAATTTTAAGCGGTGTGCAATTTTTAGCATTAGGAGTGAAGCGAGTCTTGATGCAGCATCTTATAATCGCAAAAGTGAGTGAAATATTTATATATAATATATTCTCGTATATTTATGGAAAATAATTTAAACAGGCAAAGTATTTTAAATGCCAAAGTCAAAGCTTTAAGTAAGACTCCTTTAATGCTTTATTTAAGCGCAAACTTTTGTGTTTTTCAGAGCATTTGGGCAACATTTATGGCTGGAAGCATTTAGAGGATACAGATTTTAACAGCCTTTACGCAAAAAATTAGCACAAAAAAACACAAAAAAAGAGACAAAATTCTGAGAAGAAAAAAAAGCAAGTTTGAGGCAAATGCATAATCTTTAAAGGTTTGTGCGTATACCTAGAATTCTACAGGCAATCTCACAGGTAACCAATACTAGATAAGCGTATTACCGTCTAGCATTCCCTAATATTGTACAGAAAACTCTACCAACCTTATACAACATTGTGACTTCTATGTAAGAAACACTCCCAAAAACCCAAAGCTCCTAGATTCACCTTCACCCACTTCCATAATTTATTCAAAAATGGCAACGCCTAAAAGATGCCACATAAATGCTTGAATTTTGCTAATTCCTTTATAAGCCAACTTTCCACTCGACTATGTTGCATACTTAGAGGCGCTTATAAAAATTTCAATAGACAACTTTGGTGCAACAACTGTCAAATCATGCATGCCGTTTTGGCCCCAATTGTTTTGAGTGTCAACGTCAACAAGCGACAACAACGAGAATTGATTGCATTGCCTGCCACGCCCACAACGCCCACCCGCCTGCCGCTTATGTGCATATAGAACTATATGCAATATATGTACATAAAACAATGTCATTGACTTGGCAAGTGTGCAGACAATGCAAACGCCGCACAGTGGGGCAAATGTGATCAACAAGTGTAAGCGTGAAAGTTTTTTGAACAGAAAGAAATAAGATTCGTTACTGAGGGTTGGGTTAGTCGTTAATGTATAAAAAAAATTAGAATAAAAATTAAATAACAAATATTTTTATAATGGTTAGAGGGAAACAGGTAAAAAGCATATTATTTCAATTCCTTTTCCAATTTTATTAAAACACAAAAAATCATTTTTAAAATTTGAAAAAATATTTTTATTAATTTTAAGGGGATTTTTTGGATCAAGCATTTTGAATTTACACTCCTTGGGTACGCAAAGACAATACACTTAAAATTTAAATTCATAACTTTACAAATATTTCTGTGTCAGCTGAAAAGATTTTTACATCAGACTCTGTAAATAAACAAAACAGATTTTATAAAAACTAAGCAAATTGTTAAAATTTATTTATAAATTTTTCTCGATCGATGTGTTTGAGAAGGCTGTCTTTATAAATAAACGAATTATGCAAAACGTTTTTTTTTAGAGCTGCTCTTAAATACTCCTATGGGAGCTAAAAATAAATAATAATACTTTTAGTTTTGGCTCTAGCTCTTCTAATCTCTGAGATCAAGGCGTCACCACAGATGGATACGAATTTTATTTATAATATATGTATATATATTTTTTAACCATGTACAGGGATAAATTATTTTCCAAACATTTTGTGGATTTCAGGAGTAATTTTAAAATCCAAAGACGAAAAACTTTGAGTAAAATTGTTTTTTCACGGAAAAGTGTGATTGGGTGAAGATTGGAACTTCCTTATATAGTTCGATAACTTCTACAGTTCTTACCCGATTTCGAAGATCTTTGACTCGAAAAAAATGGTTGTTTTCTTAGAAGATTATTTTACTTTTTTGATACATTATATAACTCCCATAGGGGTGTTTCAGACGACCTCGAAAAAAACCAAAAGTTTTAAATGAATAATTCGTTTAATTATGAAGACATTTAGCACTCAAAAGTTTCTTAGGGTTCCCAAGCACTGTACCAAAATTGATCAAAATCGGTTGACTATGTTATATAGCTGTCATAGGACGGATCCGCCAAAAAATTGTTGTTGGTACAAAATTCGGTATTTTTGGTTTGTTCGAAAGTTTTTTATAGACCCCAAGCACTGTTTAAAATTTGATCGGTTAACTATATCGTATAGCTTCCAATGAATCGATCGGTCTAAAAAACATTTTTGGTTAAAAAATTCGTCTGTTTTGGTTGTTTATAAAGGTATCGTAATCCAATTTGGCAGTCAAATGTCTTTTAGTGTTTTTAAGTTTATACTGAGTTTTTTTGCAAGCTAGTGGTACGGGGTACACTAACGTAAGCCATTTTTTTAATTTTGAAAAGCTTTTTTTTTAAATCTTGAAATCCACTCCACGAAAATATTTTTGGACTATAATTGGTAAAATTTTGTAAAATAGTGTAATTTAATCTTCTAGATTAAAACACCTACTTTCTGACCTACTTACAAGAATTTTTGATATTAAGTGCGCTGTTCGATCTCCCAGTAATCTCCCGCTGAAGACAATTGTCTGCATTTTATTAAAGCTGACAACATCTTAAAATAAAAAAATTCCAAGATTGCTTATTTTCAAACAATGACATTTTTGCCATACTTGCGCCCACTGTGCGTCGGTGTCATGGCTGTGGCACTTGTTAATGCCTCAAGCGTTTTGTAGAACTCTTGACGCCGGTTGAAGTGCCGATTTTACCTGGTCTACGGTCTACAGAAGGGCTGATGCAACTGACAAATACTAGAAAACAATGGCTGACTACCAACACTGTCAAGTGTTGAAAAATCAAATGAGCAAATATTGACTAGCAATTGATGAAGGGTTGCATTGTATTGAATTCTGATCGAAGTCTGTCATTATTTTGCATATTGATTGGCTGTTGAGTTCCTTGTTTTTTTTGGGCTTTTTAAAGATAAAACTCTAAGCTGGCTAAAATTTTGACTGAGGCTGTTGTTTCTGGGGGTGATGCCCCTTCAGACACATCAAGCGACACGATGTCAGTCGCGTTGCCAGCTCCATCATCAACTTGTTGACACTTTAGCATCAACGCGTCGCAGCTGCCGTAGTAACTTGGCCTTGGGGGCGCCCAACTAAGGGTTAATGGAGGTGGTGGGATGTGTTCCGCGATTCATTTTGTTTTTGTTGCTATATCATTTTTGCAGGGGTTGCCATATTTTATGGGTATGCAAAATATTTTATGTTGCACGCTCGCCTTGACGTTGTTTGACATTGTAGAAATTGCTTTTAATTAAAAAGCTGTGACAAAAAATATACTATAGTATATAATATATGAGCATGTACATATATAGTATATATACGCATATATTGTATGCAAAGAGAGCAAACTATAGTCACGCGTAGGGTTAATCCCAATACTTGTGCAGAAAAGCTCAAGGGTTATGAGCAGCCATTTACCCAAAGCTCCTCTTATTGCATGGCTTGAGTGCAAGTTGGTTCTGAATTTTAATATTTCAATTTAAGTCGGAAATTTACTTAGAGCTAATGTAGTATTTTGGTTGATTTTATAAGACTAGTTTTGGGTTAAAAAAATACTGAAAATGGAAAGGAAATACTACAAAATTTAAATAAAAAATGGCTGTCTCTCTTAAGATGAGTGCCAGAATTTGGTGGGCTAATGAAATTCAGGTATGGGATTGATATGGCTAGGGAATAAATACGAATAAAAAAAATTTGTTTTTAAATAACTTAAAAATAAAGATATTTTAAAACTACGATACAATTTTTCGGATTTTAGGTGATCACGAATTTAGCTTATTTTTGCACAAAGTCGTCTAATTTGCAAGCTATGGCCATTTAAAGTTGAGACAAAAAATTTGGTGCGATTTGTTGTGATCTTCATATTGCTTATTCTCGCTTAAGTTCGTCTATTTTTGAGGTTATGGCCATTGGGAGATAGAGCGATCACAAGTTTGCCTTTTTTTAAGCTCAAAGCCGTTTTTAGAAGTTATAGCTATTTAAAGTTGAGACAAAAAATTTGTCCGATTTGTAGTGATCTTGATTTCGATTTTTTTCGCGTAATTTCTTCTCATTTAGAGGTTATGGCCTTTGAAAGTTTGATTCGATAAAATTTTCGGAGTTGCCGTCAAATTAGCCAGTTGTGGCCATTTGAAGAACTACATATCAGGTCTGTAAATATTTTGTATTGTAACACCTAGAGAACCCGTAGAACCCCCCAAAAATTATTCCGAAATGAATCAGATTTACAAAATAAAGATATTTAGTAGAGCTCTTCTGTCAGTTTGTCGTCAATCATTCGGTACAAGGTCTATTTCTTGTAGACTTAGTTTATAATATAAAAAATCGATTCAATTTTAATTTATTTCACGGTTTTAATTTATAAGATATTTACAATTAAAGTAATTTCTAACATAAAAATTTAAGAATTCAGCTTCTAATAACTTTTTCTACTTCTTTAATTTTAATATATAAGATTGTGGAAAAAATTAAAAAAGGAACTTAAGAGATTATATACATAACCTATTTAAAAAACTAATTAAAATCTAATGTTAGGCGGGCTAAAAAAATCGATATAAAGGATGTTTAAAAAAATTTTAAACTTAATCCACCCTATTCGTAAATCTCATTGGATAATTTATAGTCACCCTGTATAGATATCCGATATCTTAATATGAACATCATGTGCATATCTATTAATAAGACCCTCACATGTTTATTTCTATATTTTTATCAAATTTAAATAGAAATTAACTAATTCCAATATTGTTCATTCATTGTCATTCATGGCAGTGTCCGAAATTGGGATACCTCCTCTAAAAATTTAAGTTTACAGACGTGCTACGGCAAACGAAAACTCAAGAATTAATCATTTAATTCTGATTCGTTTTGAAAATGGTTGTGTGGTACTCCCATTTCCACCAATACGAAGTTTTAAAATGGTTTGAAAACGAATGTTTGGTTGCAAGATAAATTAAAACGAACATCCGAAATATGAATTAAAAAGCGCGAATTTTATATTGAAAGCATTTTTTTAATATTTTTAGACATTCTTAGATATTTGCGATAAATTTTGCATTGCTTGGAATATTAAGATGAAGATCTAACTAGTGTTGAGGAGACAAGGTATGTCGTTAATATATTCCAACGTTTCATTGCCTATAAGGCTCATATAAGCCTACATACAATATTTTTCTGGAACTAGCTTGTTAATTAATAAAAAAGCTGAGTGGAATATTGATGTCGTATATAGAGAAAAACTATGTTTTTTTTTGGCAACATCTTTTGAAGCTTTCACCCTTCTTTTGCATTCAATTTCTAGCAAGAAGGTGCACAATTGTACATTATAATCGGAAATCTTTTATAATGTGGGTATATCCGTAAAAATAAAAAAACTTTCGATGAACTTTCGATGATATCCCACAAAGGGTGTTTGTGTAAGTCAAAAAGCAATATACAATAACATGCAGAAGGAGTTATCGAAGACTCCCAGAGTTAACTAAAGCATGATCAGGGTGACTAGACAAGTCTATATCCATCCATGTCCCTCTGTTTGTCTGTTCGACTGTCTTTCTGGCTTTGTCTGAATGAAAGCCAAGATCTGTTAGAAAAGATAATGAGAGTTAGAGCAATTAAATTTTCGGATAAGATCTCTTATAATGCTACGGGAGAAAAGTTTATTTTTTGGTATCGGACATATATTATATAGCTTCCATACGGGTGTTTCAGAGGACCCCGGAAAAAATTCATAAGTTTTATATGGATATTTTGTGTGTTTATGAAGATATCGTATCCCATTTTGACATTCGGAAAATGTTTAGCGTTTCTATAGGTTCCATAGGAACGAGAAAATTTATGTGGTGCAAATCTCGTTGCGTTTCATGTGCTGATAAAGAGACTGCAGCCAAATTTGAAATTTTTTTTTTAGATTTTCAAAGCACTCTACCGAATTTGATCAAAGTCGGTCAAACTATTTTATATAGCCCCATAGGAGCTATTGGTAAAAAAACGTTTTTGTGGTAAACATCGTGTTTTTATAAAAATATCGTAACCAAATTAGACAAAAATAAAAATTTATTTTTTTTAGTTCACAAGCAATATACCGGTTGTTATTGCAATTTAGTGATGCAGGGTATCTCAAAGACGTCCGCATCCGACTTCAACGTACGCCATCTTTAAAATATGTCGAATAAAAAAATTTTGTTATATTACTTTTTAGGATAACCGTCATTTGAAAAAGGATACGTCAAAATATAGCTTAAATTTCAGCCAGAGTAACCCCTTACAATACTACACAGACTGTGACCTTGAACTTGGTCACCGAAAAATAAAAAGGATTAGATATAATCTTCTTTAAACATTTAAAAAGGTTAAATACTAAATTTGTTTTTGACCCTAAAGCATTAAAATTTAAAATATATTTATATTATACACTGCAATCTTAGGGCATTATAGATTACATGCAGGCGCAAGGCGGTGGGATGCAGATCATATGTGCTTTATAATCCCGTGTAGCGATTAGGCGTTGTGCAGCTTTATATACAGATAGAACTTACAGACCACAGAAAATTAGTTTAGACTAAATAGGTAAGATCACCCAGAAACCTTTGGTGCCTAATTATTATATAAAAAGTTTTATTTCTTTTGGTTTATTTTATTTTACAATCTATCCACGGATAATACAATAGGAAAATGATTTGACATAGTTAAATTATATAATAGGATTGACTAAAATGCAACAAAATCAGTCAAAATATAAAAAAAATTATAACGAAAAAGAAAGGTTTTGGGGATAGGGGTAAATGGGCAAAGTCAACTTGCGTGTGATCCATTGTGATGGGTAAACTTTATATAAAAATTGCAAAGAAAGCACTCTCTTGCTTGAAGCGTGGACGTGGAGGGCTATCCGGTGCGATTTTTTTAAAGGAGTCAATTAAATGAGCCAGACTGCCCTATAAGGGTCACACTGTTGGAGACTTTCTAGCTTCATTTTACCATATCAAAGAATTTGCTTCCTGTCACAACTCTATCGATATCCTTGTCTTGCTTTTGTGAGGAGGTAAATCACAACAGAATTTTCGTTTCAGCTATAGGGCCATAGGGACACTGCTTGCACTGCTTTGTAAAAGTGCTCTCACCAAGTCTTTATTGGTTTTAGCAAGTTACCTCCTCACAAGTGTATAATTATTTCTTGGCTGGAGTGTTCCGGATATAGCGGAACCAGAAGCCGGCGGGAAACAAAAGCGATTACAAAGCACAGAGAAAGCTGGAGAAAATGTATAGGGAACTTTGCTGCAACTATGAATTTAATAGATTGTGTATTATTGTACTGTATTGTATTCTCGTCTGCCTTTTTTTTCAACTTAGCTTTTGGAACTGCTTGCATACAAGCAGTGCGAATTTGTGAATTGCGATCTGCAAATTTTTTTTGTAGAATTAAAGATTACAGAGTATTTCTCATTCGAGCACTGCCTCGACAGTATCACATTTTTTAATTATACGATAAAAATAAATGCTTTATACCTTTGAAATGCGACGTCGATTTTGTTTTTTTTTTTGTTGACATCGAGTCGCAATTAACTTTTTGCCTTTACTTGTTTGCTTAGTTGCCTTCTTGATATTGCAATTTATATCGATTAGTTTATGTCTAGCGTCTGAAGTAGTCGATTTGAAAGAGCCCCAAGCAGTGCCTGGGACACTCCATGAATTAATTACTAGCTTTTGTGAAAAGTCTTAAAGTGGCTGTAAGCTGTTTAATACTTTAAACTGCCAGGGCTTCATTAGCTCTACTTAAAGAGCGCAACTCTAGCAATAGATAGATTTCGGTTATTTGAAAAACTTCCAACTCCAACTCGACCACATTGTCAATCCGCTTAGCAACCACATAATTAGTTGACGAATCGACTGACAGCCAAAGTCCAAAGTCTCATAGACTCGTCAATATATATCAGTGTTTGTTTGGGTTATATTTTTTGGCTTTTTTTTAAAGAACCCGCTTCATGGTAGTCTTATTTCCATTGCATAATCTTTACGGCTTAGCAGCGCATTAGAAAACGAGCAACGGAGAGTAGTGTAAAATAAAAAAAAATCGATAGAAATAAATCACAAAAAATCGTGCGGCGCTGCTAAGAGTCGATTTTTTGGCGTCAGTTGACGCCATTTGATTCTAATCGCATCGTTAAATTGATTAATTTCTTTGTTTGTGTCCACGAAAATTGTCTCTAGCTTTTGGCAGCTTGGAGTTTCTAGATTTCAAGAGTGTAGGTGGAGGCGTTGGACTCCAGTCGGAACAGTTTCTTGTAGCACTTTTGGGGAGCACTGAAAATGGATATTGACAAATTGCTTATTGCGTAAATTTTTGCTTACTCATAAACTTGGCAATAAATGTTAGCCGGCATTATAATTGAATTCTTTTCAACAGCTTTTATTATATATTTTGTAAATTTTGTTATGTATAAAAACTGATTTTGTAGAATATGTTGTGCCGGGCTTGTGTGCATATAAATCAAATAAGATTTTTAAATTTTTTTTGTTGTGGCATAAATTGACTTGAAATCGATACGAGAATTTTTTATTTATTTAATTTTAGCTTATTATGAATTGCAAATTAGCTTCGGGGTTGTTAAGTCAAAATTCAAACTCTTCAGGACATATTTATTCTATTTGTAATTTTTTTAACAGAGGTTCTCATAAATGCATCTAAAATAAATATGTCTTTTTAGGGTAGATAGATTACTCTAGTTTACATGAAAAATTTACTTTCGTAAAAGTGTTTTTTATGGTAATTTTGAGTCGTAAAAATGACTAACATTTTTTTTAAGCATCGTTTTTGAGATTTTTTCGAAAAAATGTTTTACGCATTTAAGCATTAAGCCGAACATTTGCGAACATTTTGAGTCTAAGATATTTAAAATGCGGGTGAGGATTGTAGATGCTATAAAAAAATAAAAATGAAAAAGTAATTGAAAAAAAAGTGGTGTGGATAAAGGATTTGGTTTTGGTGAGGTATTCACTTCGAAGCGTGTATATATAAGATTTTCTCAAGAAAATTTCAAGTCATTTTTCCAACTTTTGTGAAACTAACAAAGCATAGAAAAAGTTAGAATCAAAGAAATATCACATTAAATGAAGCAAATTAAGAATTATATATTAAAATACTCTCTTATAATTTTTTGACGCATCAGCTTACTGCATGATCCAACAATTAGAATATGACGCAATGCGCAGGTCTGTCAAAGTAGGTAGTCATGGTTCTCTGAAACTCTCTCAGAATAGAGTGTTTTTTATGATCAGTGAAATAGTGAACTAATTTTAATTAAACTTCGGAGAAATATGCAAAATAATTTGAAACTCCGTTTTTCGTGTCTTAATGAAAAAGAGCACAGTTTCAATTTTTAAAGGTAGATAGTTAATATGTTGACCAACTTTGATGAGAATCTCAAAAATGATAGTTTACAAATTTGTATACAGTTTTTTAAAGGATCGCTAAAATTATGTTTTTATTTGTAGGATGTTTTTAGCAAAATTGATCTATTATTTTATTGAGCCAGTCTGCTTAGTAAAAATAGCGAGCTCCTAAGGGGCAGCTTGTAAAAATCATTTTCCATTTTCTGCCACAAAAGCATCTTTATTCAAATCTTAATGAAAAAGAGCGAGCAGGTTCAATTTTTAATGGCAACTATATGAGCGGATCAAGTTCATTCGAACTTGCTCAAATATATGGACTTACCAGAAACGCTTAAGAACTCATAAATATAACCATTTCAAAAAGCTAAGTAAGTTCTAAAAATTGCTTAATCTTTATTAAATAAGTAATATTCTTTATTTTTAAAATTTTTGTGTATTTTTAATATCGATTCCGAATCGTTGTCCGTAGAATTTTGTTTTATACTACGAACTTAGATAAAGTTTTATTAATATTGGCCCAGTATATATATCTACCATACAAAAAATGAACCAGGAAAAATTATTGCAACACCTTATTAAGTTTTTTGCATCATAAGCCACTTTGAAAAAAACATAGAAAAGAACTAGTTCATTTGAAGTGAAATGGGATGGATTACACAAAGTCCCACAGATACAATTGTGGTAGTAAAATTGTAATACCCTTTAAAATTGTTTCTTTTTTCAGATGCTCCAAAACAACCCTCGGTGGGCTATAAGATATAACGACGATATTAAAAAGAAAAATATTTCTGGTGATCTATAGTAATCGGAAAAATTGGTAAGTCTAGTTTTTAATATTTTTGAGATCGAGCTATCCATACGAATGCATAATCCGTCATCCGGATTATACTGTAGCTAACTTTCGGGGGTCTCCGAAATCTCCTTCTGTATATTGTAAGGCATAAAATTCCAAAAAAAAAGCGGTATACTGGATAATCTTCTGGAGAGAACTTTGATGGGAAAATTTCCAAAAAAATTTCTTATTTCGCAGCTGCTCTCCGAAGGCCTTATCTAAATTTGAAGAAAACATTGGGAAACATTTTAAAGCACTGGTAAAATGTTATTTGCAAAAAACCGATTCTTGTGGCCTTTGACCTTATATATCTGGATATTCGTTGATTCTTTTAAAGTTGATCTGTCAAAACGATTAATCATGTCAAGTTTGAATTTATTATCATTAAAACCCGAGGAGCTACGCTTATATGTCATTTGGTCAATATCTTTATTCGTTTAGGATGAAGAAAAGTGTAAAAATGAATACCGAATTTTCAGTTATCGATAAATAATCGGAATTTTGCATTAAAATTTGACGCTGTTGCTATTGACACTAGCCAATAGCTACTAGCTTTAACAAATATGTAAAAATCATCAAAATACAAAAAGTTTGAGGGAATAGGGGCCCGCTTCACTTATTTTCGCCGATATATACCTATATATACATATAAAAAAGTAGCCTCCAAAATAATTTGTAGTAAGTTGGCAAAGCGTTGAAAGATTTTATCTAAACTACTTTTAAATTAGAGGTATTTTTATTCTTTAGATTTTTGAAAAAAAAAACGAATTTAGTACAAAAAACTTTTCTTAACGGAAAAAATACGCAAAAGTGCTGACGACTCTCAAAAATCATCTATTAAAAAATCGATACGTAAAAGATCGTCGTAACAGTGCTGCGTCGGACTGTATTACATATCGATAAGTATTGCATATAAATTGAATAAAGAAACCCGTATGGGGATTGTAGTGCGAAGCACATAGGGGCGGAGACCCCTAGTATGTATATATTTAGCTAATCTAAAAGTGTTAGGTAACTTTTATGTACGGAAATTTCCGTCAATTTCTTCTGTATGTTATTTATGATTGCACAAACCATATTTACCCTTTGTCCCATGAGATATAAAAAATAAAGGAAAGAATTCGTTATATGTGCATAGCAAACTTTGGATTAATATTTCTTATCGCTTAACAAGAAAATTTCTATATCCAGCACCTATGTAAATAGATGCAAAACCTTAAAAAATAAATTAATAAATAAACAATATCAAAGTTTCCTCTTAATATTCCTAAAAATTTAGCTACACATTATAAATCTATTTAGAAACAAACAAACCCAACTTCACCCAAACAACACCTTCCACCCAGTAACAAACACAATTCAGATTTCCGTTTCAGCGGGAATTTTGATGGATTAGGGCAATGGAGGTGACATTAGTTGTCGGCATCTTGGCGTCAAACAAAAGCGCGAGTAGCTCCGTTGGCAAAATACCCCCAAAGGCGGACATACAATCCGTCACACTCATGGACTCACAATAAATAACTCAGTCTGGGCTATGGATTGTTCCTCCAGCTGTTTGCTATATACTACAATACTACACCCATGTACATGCAATTCGTTTTGGATCGTTTGTCTTTGGCTGCCATAGATAGACAGACATAAGCAACTTGTCTGCTGAATTGTGCTCCAAGTTGTAGAGTTGATTCATTCATAGAATGCGGAAAGGTGATTATACGCTAGAAACAGATTGAAAATTTTGATTGATTTTATGGCAATGGGAATTAAAGCGTTGCCTTTTTAATTGGCTAAAGCTTGGAGCAAATTGCAAGTTCCTGTTGAGCAGAGTCTTCTCTCTCCAAGCTCACCAAGCTCTCTTTGGGGTATTTAAAGTTTAAAGTAGCTTGGCGAAAACTTTGCACACAACCTTGAATGCATTTCCATTTCAATGGATTGTTCAATGACCAAAGTGCACACACATAGTAAACATAGATGAACACATGCATACACACGGAATGCTACGAGGGCAGCTCATTAAGTAATCGTATTATTTCAGTTTTTTTTTATTTAATTCATATTTTGTAGCGTTTGGGGTTATTGAAGAACAATTTTATTGTAGAAATACATTTTTTTGAATATACAACTTCTCGACCTATTTTCCTAAAATAAAAAAAGAGAAATGATATGCTTAAAAAATTAAGCTATTTTTTTTTAGAAACTTACCGATTTTAGAGCCAGTTGCTTCTTCTTTAAAAATAGTTCTACAAATCATATGTCTTTGAGTTTCTATGCAAAAGTGGTTCAACTGAAGTTCCAGCCGATTTTTGAAAATTAAAACATTGCTCTTAAATCAAACATTCTTATGCATAAGTTCATAAAATTGGGACACATACCTGCCTACATAACTATAACTCTCGAAGTTCCCAATCGATTTTAATACAATTTGCATCCATAGATTGAGGGTACCCAGATCAAATCAAATATTGAATCAAAAAAATTTGGAATTTGAAATAATTTTTTTACATTTATTTAAAATTTATATATGCTTAAAATAATTTTAAAATAATATTTATTTTCAAGTTTTAAATAAAAACAATAAATAATATTTAATTTCAAGTCTTAAAATATAACCGAACTAATATTTTAATATTCGTTTATTTAAAATAAAAAACAAAAATAGTTTTGATAAAAATTCATTTTTATTTGTTACAAACAGAAATGATTTTCGCAATATTCTTAACCCATTTAATTTACACAATTTATATTGATATTTGCATATCTTAAAACCAATTAAAAAAATTAATTTTTAATTTACATTTATTTACAAAAATTTTAAATTTATAAAAAGTTCCGCATTGACTTAAAATAGTTTTAAATTTAAATCAATATAAATTAATTCCAGTTTAAAAAAAAAAAAACAAACAATTTCCAGCATACATTTTATTTTTTTTTTTACATTTTTTATATAACAGAATTCAGTTTTTAATATGAGTTTATTTAAAGTAAAGAAAATATACATATTTGAATTTTGAAATTAGAATTCAATTTTATTTGTGAAAATTAAAACAGAAATAATTTTTAATATATATTTTTTTTAATTGATCTTGAAAGTCAAGTCTTAAAATATATAAAATAATTTTTTTTTTCATTTGATTTTTATTTTAAATATCTTTTATTTATTTTGTTTTTTCTGGATTTAAAAAATTATTTTCACTTTATTGTAGCAAAACTTTAAAAATTAGAATTATTTTAAATAAATATGTTTTTAAATTGACGTTTAATTTCAAGTCTTAAAACAAAACAGGATTAACTATTTAATATACATTTATTTTAAATTAAAAATTAAGTCGCACAATGGCTTCAAAGAATATTGAAATTATATTTATTTTCAAGCTATAAAATAAAAAAAAAACAATTTTCAATATACATTTTTTTTAATATTAATAATAAACTTTAAATCTTAATAAAATAATTTTTAATTTACATTTATATAAAATTTAAATAAAATCACATATTGGCTTAAAAGCAAAAACCATTTTCAATACAATGTATTTATATGTATTAATATTGTTTCTCAAGTCTTAAAATAAAATATTTAAAATTTTTAATTACCATTTTTTTTTTTTAATTTCTAAAAACCACAAATTGGCTGATAAGAATTTTGAAATTAATACTAATTTTAAAGTTTTACAAAAAACAAAAAGAATTTTTTATTTTTTGAATTTTTTATTTTTTTTTAATTGATATTTACTTTCTTGCCTAAAATAAAACTGAACTAATTTTTAATGTACAATTTTTAAAAAGTTGCTTAGGCGCTTAAAGAGATTTTATTTATTTTTATTGTAATAGTATGTTTTTTTAAACTTTTATTTTAAAAAACTTCTTTTAAATTTGTATTTAAAAAAATAGATTTAATTCTAAACTAAATATTAAAAAGCACTATCCACTAGGGATTTGCACTTTGTTAGCAATTTAAAATAAAAATATCAGAATTAAAAACAAAAGTTTTGAGGCATTATTGACAAAAAAAAAAAATAACTTTAGGGAGGATGGAAATTTTTTTTTGTTACTTTATTCTATTTTTAAATATCCACTAAAAAATATGACATATAGTTCTCTTTACCCCTTTTTAGCTGTTTTTTTTTTGTTGATTCTACAACTCTGACTTTAAAAGCAGCTTATTCTGAAAAAAACTTTTTTTTTGTCAACCAAAAAGACCATGAAAAGCCGCTTACTTTATAGCCCACCCTCGAATGTATGATTGTGTTTGTCTGAATTCTCTGTGGAGCTCCAGGTATGAGTTCTCTCACTCTTCCTCTCAGTTTTCGCGCCACTTGCTGAGATTTGCGCTTTTCGTTTTAGCTTTTCCTCTTCCGTTTTAACTGTCACACACACTCATACACACCTACCCAAACAAATACACCCACACACACTGCCACACACCTCCACACACACATCTAGAGCAAATCATCGCTCATTTCGCTAGCTAAAAATGCATTTCCTGTCAAGTGTAAAAAGGAAATGATGTGATGCTCTCGTGCCTTAACGTGCAATCAATCATTGCCGTATCTCTGCCATTTTACAATCCGTCGGACGCCATTCCGCTATTCCCCGTGTAGCGTTCTACGATGATCTTTGCAATCATAGCACTTCTGTCTAGTGTCACGTTTGCTGCCGCCACTGAAGCCTGTGCCAGTGCATCCATTCCTTCAATCCTTTGAGCAGATAAAGTCAACGAAAACTAGTTTATTAAGCCTTGCAAATAGTGTTAAGTATTTGTGAAATGTTAAACCCACCTTAAGTCCCCCACTGGAGTTCAATACCTGACCCGTACCTGACTCCAAGCGATTGATTTGATGATTGCTTTACATAGGCGCATTTCCGTTACGTGGTGTCACTTAACGGAGGTTTATGCAATTTCCGGTTTCATGGATGAACTCTCTGGGAAAAGTAGGCTCTAGGTGCAAAAATAAATGTAAATAGAGAAAATTGATTTGTACGTTGGATTTAAGGTCTTTAAATTTTGTAATAGCTGGATTATTTTGATACTTTTACTTATTGTATGAATATGAAGTCAAAAAATAATCCCATTGAAAATGGAAAATTAAAATCTTTGGCGCTTAAGGGGGTAAAAATCTGCAGAGTTTCCATGTATTTCTTATGGAGGGCAAATGACCCATTATCGCTGGAACGGCTGAACCTATATAAACCAAATTTTACATACATTTTATGTAGCCCAGCTTACGAACTTAAACGTTTTAATCGCAAGGCTTATAATGCTAGTCCTTATTAAAATAATAATTTCCAAGATTGACTTTTTGGTCAGTCACTCCTGGGTGGAGCTTCTGTTCGAAGAAAATGTATAGTACTCCTCAATTTGTAGGCTCCAAAACATATCATAAAGTGAACTGCATTACAAATCGTAAATTGGAAAGCATCTTCTTTTAGACAGATACACTTTAAGATCTTCACACTTTATACTTTCTGTTAACAACCGATTTATTATCCCAGAAATGCTTCCTTAAAAGTCAAAATTCCGTTTTTGAAAATAATAGCAAATTACGCATTTTTCGATAAAAGTCCATGCTTAAGATGCGTTATCATTTTTTTTTGAACCCTCAATTCCTGGAGGACGGTTCTGGCCATAAGACCTGCAGTCTATACGCCTTCCAATGCAATACGTACACTGCTGAGATTTTTCCGAGAAAGCAACTACTCCTTGATATGAACTATGACTAAAACTAAAGAGAAAAGATAGAGATGAAATGAATATCCCAAAAATTGCAAAAAAATTGACTAATTGACTGGACAAACATATATTAAGTTTACAGCCTCAGTCCATGAAGAGCATCATAAAACGTCTATTGCTGGTAAGGGGGTTCGGCCTTTGCCTACTTACCTCTGCTGCTTACAGAGGTTGCATGGAGAAAGAAACTGCTTTCAAATGAAAAACGAATAAAAACCTGTAGATATGAAAGAAAAATCGTAGCAGTTTGTATAAGACAGTTTTAATTAGGATTTTGGGACAGAATACTAGCTCGACACAATCTGTTATTCAATCCGCTTGAGAAACTCGACATAAAACGTACAAAAATGTAAAAAACTTGGAATATTTCTGAAATCGAAATGTTGTGCCATATCTTGTCACTTTTACGAGTCTATAAACTCAAAATACATAGTCCTTCAATATGAATATCCAAATGAGATTACCTAACCAATATTAATAACAAAATCTAAACTTGTTCGAAAGCAATAGAGATTCTATATTCCGGTGGATTACTAACCAAAAATGCAAAATTTTCGATTATTATATTTAAGATATTTAAGTTTCGGAAACGCGAAAAAGTTACTAGAAGTCAAATTCGGCCGATTACGACGAATTGCATCACGTAGGCATCTCATAAGAGTCATGTAGTATTCCTCAATGGCAATTAAAAACAGTTGTCCATTTGAATCTGTACCAATTCATTTTTGGTCAAACCAATATCGAGCTATTTCGCAAACTGTATGACATAGAGGTCCTATTTAGATTAAATTTTGCTAATATGTAAATGCATGCATGTTTTTAAAAATTTTTTAACATCAAATTTGGTTTAGATAGAATGAAAAAAGTGGGAGATATGGACAAAACCATTTGGAGTTATATGGAGTCCTATATATTATGGTCACCCGGCACATAAAACATTTTTCTAAGTATCAAATTTAATGGAAATAGGTTAGTTATTTTAGAACAAATAATTTTATTCCGCAGGTTATGTCAAACCGATCACTGTGCTCCGGAACGATGTACATTGCATTGCAAGTATTCTACGAACCCTCACTGCCACTCTTTTATATATTTCGTTCTTGACATCGTATATTTATTTCCTTTATTCATATAGTATAAAATTATTAGGCTATATAAAAGCTCAAAATAAGCATAGGGCGTCATCGTAGATGTTTTCGAATGTTCGAAACAAAGCATTTGATGGAAAATTATTTTAATGATTCGACTTAGGCACGCTTTTTTAATGGATGAGTCCGTGCTTAGACTCATAATTTCACCGGACACAAATTCACTTTTTTTTGATATTGTCTCATTGGGGCATTATAAACAAACAGAAAAAAAATTTTGGTACAGTCGAGGCGGTGCCCGACAGTGAAATACCCTCTCTGAAAAAAAAAGGTTTTCTCCATATTTCTACTAAGAACTTTTATATTTTTTTTGTTGTGAAATTCGATATTTATACCTATAGTTCCGTACATTTTTACCGATTGTGATGAAACTCGAACGTTACGTCAAAAAAGCTATTTAAAGTATATGGGATAAGTTTTAAGTTATGTTTTAAGATATGTTGAGGGGTGTGGGAGAACACACGGTAAATCGATTGCGAGGCGTAGGGGTCCGCATCGATAAAATTTGGATGTGGATTTGTTCATTAGAGCCGCATGAATCAGCTTACCAAAAATTGTGATTCGAGGTTACTTATAGCCATAATAAGGAAGAGTCAAATATTGGCTCAGTTTATAGGCAAGGGGAGGTGAAATTTTCATATTTTTGACTATAACTTTTGCTGTATTTGTCCGATTTTGTTCATTCGCACATATGCTGGGAACGCATAACGCATAACTCTGTTAAATTTCAGATGAAAATATTAAACAGTGTGTCTAGAAACCGTGAAAATCTACTGCGGGGGATTGGGGATATATATTGACATGATCCCACAAACTTCATCTTTTGATGAAATATGCGCACCAGCTGGTAAAGTTTGGCGTCTCTAAATTTTCGAGTCTCCGAGATCTAGGCGTTCATACGGACGGACGGATGGACGGACATGGCTCGGCTAGCGACCCGAGGTTATGATAAGCATTTTGGTATAAAGAACTTGGGGTCTGCCACGCCTCCTTCTGTCCGTTACATACATTGCACAAATCTAGCATACCCTTTGTACTTTTAAGTACAGGGTGCAATTAAACCAGTTTTTTGAAGGTTGTGTACCAAATTCCGTTTAGGATCATCATTTATTTGTTTATAAAAATGTCGTAAGTAAATTTTTCTGGAATAGTAAGAACGAATTCAATAGAAATTGTTCTCACTTTTTGGTTGTGATTTAGTTGCAGGGTAGCCTGAAGGCCTTCGTTCCTCTGGCTACGAACCTTTAATAGCTTAGAATTAATTTCTGCTTAATAGTTATGATATATAAATAAATACATAAGTTGCAGGGTATCTCAAAAGTCCGCCGTGCTGGTCTTAAACTTTAAACTGCTTTTTGTAAAACAAATTATATATTATCAAAAAGAAATTAAAACTTATTTAACAAATTCAAAGCCAACTAAAGGCAAGGGAAACATTTTTTAACACTCATTTATTACCGAAATAGCCTAGCCCAGAGTTCAATTGGCTATTTATAAATCATTAGCGAAATTTTAATAATAAAAACAATTTTAAAAATAATATTTAGTCAAGATCTGTGCAAAATACTAATTTGTTATTATTATTTCCTAATAAGTTTATTTTTAACCAAGGTTACTTGCACTTTATGCATTTTACAATGCATATTGCTTGAATATTTTCCAAAGTAGTCTACAAACATACAAAAGTGACCTCAAACGTGCAAGTCATTTAGCATAACATTGCAAAAAAATACATAACAAGTTTTTATGTAATTTAAACTACAATAAATGCTTATTATATAAAGCACATAAGCCCTTTTGAAATCTAAACAGGCAGCATGGAACGTGGCGCCAAAGCCCCTTAAAAGCACAAACAAAAGAAGTACCAAGAAAAAAACAGAACTCATTCAGTGAATAACCTAACAAAAAATATATATATTATATACAACACGAAAATTGCTTTATATTTTGTAAGAAATGGTATAGAATACCTATTTAATATAAAAAAATAAATAATAAAAAATAATTAACAAGAAGCTGGCATAATGCATAGCGGAAATTCAAAGGATGCCGCACCGGAAATTAATTAAGCAGGCTTACAACAACAAAGCTAAAATTAAGGAAAAATGAAATATAATAAAAAAAAATATACCTATAACCAGCTTGGTTGGCATCAAGGGGAAGTTGTTCAACCTTCAACCGAACTTATCAAACAATATTAAGGTCTAATTGCTGCATTTTTTTTAATTGAAATTTATGAATTTTTGTTGCCCTTTTGAAGCTGTATTAACCAAATTGAAAAATTTTGAAGGCTAGTTGGAGTTTTTTTTTTCTTACCTACAATAAAAGAAAATTAGTGCAAAGAAATACAAAATTTTGTCAACTCATTTACAATACTTGAAGAATTCAAATTTAATATCAAACTGCAGCCGCCAAAACTCAAGGAATTTTTAGGCCTAGTTTGTATTGTTGGAAAAATCTTCAAGTCGTGTCTGCGGTAATTGTCTTATTGTACATAGTAGTACTTATGTACTACTTATATACTACATATAAACAGCTGACGTTCAATGACTTACACAAAAAAGCTTACAAGCTAAAATTGAAAGTACGTAAAAACTTTAAGACGGAGGTTGTAGCCCATAAAACATCCAATTAGCGCTTCAAAACACGTAGAAATTAAAATATCTACTGATATAGATATGTATATAAGTTGGCTTAAAGCAGTTACAGATACATAGTATGTAGCTATTTGTGACCAGAAAGGCTTGCAAAAAAAATATATTTATGTGCCTAAGCCAAGGTTGTACAGGAAATCGCGCGGCATGAACTTGAAATATTTATTGTAAGCCCAATTAAATTTGAGTCCAGAGATGAAAGATATGGCTGAAGCCCTATCCATTATAATGCCTAAAAATAAAAATTTATATTATTAATTAAATTCTTTTGGGGCACCTATTGAAATTTTCAAAAATAAATTTATTTTTTCCATATTTCATAGGTTATACCTTTAAAATAACATACTGAAATTTTAAATCGATATCTTGAATAGTTTTTGAGTTACATCAGTACTCTATCAGTGAACACGATCATTTTATCTTTAAGGGACACCTAGTGTGACAACCTAAAAAAAGGCCATTTTTGAGAATTAATAAAAACTAGTGAATCCATCTATTTAAAATTTTAGATATATTTATACATGTATTCATAATACACAGTGAAACTTCTGAAATTTACTGCTAATGAATTTGCAATTTTTGTCGAGGCTATTACATTCTAGAGTAGCTGACATACTTTAGATTTGTATCATTTTTCTTAAAGAGCTTATTTTCTACCATGCCATATATCAGAGATGAAAGATACGTCCAGAGCCCATTCCATTATAATGCCTAAAAAAATATTATTATTATTACAAGTACATTTTTTAGGCTTAGAGTAATTTGCTGTTAATATTAGGTTAATAATGAACCTGCAATTTTTTATTAAGGCTATTACTTTTGGGAATAATGGGCATAGTTTTTAGATTCTTATCTATTTTTCTTCAAGCGCTTTATTTTCTATCAAGTCATATATCAGAGATGAAAGATATGCCCAAAACCATTTAATCCGAGGTTCATAATTTGATTAAACGTAATAAAAATTTATTTTAATTATAAATCTTTTAATATTTTTATTTAAGGCTTTAGGGTAATTTGCTATTAATATTAAGTTAATGAATCTGAAATTTTTTGTTAAGTCTAATACTTTCTGGAATAATTGGCACAGTTTTTAGATTCTTGTCATTTTTTTTAAACGCTTTATTTTTTATTAATTCATATATCGGAGATGAAAGATATGCCCAAACCCATTTATTGTTTAAATTTGAAACAGGTGAAAAACAAAAAAATTAAATAAAAATATAATATCGTATATTTTTTTTAGGGCTTAAAGAAATTTTCTGTAGAATTAATGAATCAGCATTATCTGATTTAAGGCTGATACTTTCAGAAATAATTTGCAGCTCAATTGAGAAGACTTTTAAAAATTGTATAAATTTATTTTGGCTTAGGCAATGAAACAAATTCCAAACGTTTTTCTTGTCGAGTGCTATATTTTCTGGTATATATCGTACATAAACGTATTAAAGAATTGATAAGATTTTCAATTGGATCAATACATTCTTGGTATAAACCTTTCAAAGTCATCTTGATATATTCCTACCCAGTTCCAAATAGTTTTCTTCAAATATAAATGTGGCGTGCCGTAAAATACAAAGGTTGTTTCGAATTTTCTAATAAATAGAAGCATTTTTTTAAGATTGTAAACAAGCACAATAAATTCTACTCAACTCTAATCTTGATATAGGGATTTTATACCTATCCAAGCTAAACAATTTTTCTTTAAAAGATGTACTTTCGTTATAAATGTGCTTGGGTTTCAAAACGATTAGAAGAATTAATTTGAGACCCTATGCTTCAACTAGGGAGTTAAGGATAGCAGCAAGACGAACAGTAGAAGAATTAATTTGAGTTTTGCTTCTTGTTGATATTCTAACGATTTTTCGATAGCTCTTGGAATTCTCTATATTTCTTTTACGTGGGTTTATAAATTTTGGATATGACTTTTTCGAATTTTCCATCAACTGCAGAATTTGATTGGCAATGTAGACAAATACATTCTTTACAAAATTCATTCTGGTATTTTCATGAAAAAACTTAACATTTAACTTAAAGGTTTTAAGTAATGCTTTGCCATTTTATTACTTCTTGACAAAACTCCTTGCTGAATTTTTAAATATTTTTTGAAATGTTTTTAAACGATTTACTTAGAAAAGAAAACTTTTAGGTGTAGAGACTATTCTTTAAAAATTTTTCGCGTTTTAAAACATATATACGTTTACAAAAATTTGGCAATATTTATTCGATTTTTACTCGAATCAAATAATTTTTCCATACTTTTAGCTTGATACGTAATAAATGCAACCTTTAACCTAGAAAATTGGTTGTTCTACCCTAAAGTTTTTGTATATTTTTCGGAATTTTTGTATTGTTTTAAACAAGCAATTTTGGAATAGATCTGAAAGTTTAGCTTTAAAATTTATTATCTTTGATGGCACAAAAGCTTGATTAAATTAAAGTATTTTATCTATTTTCTCTCTTTAATATAATAACTGTTCTTAATGGATCGCCCGATGGACGAGTTTAAAGAAGAGGTACCATATTGAGTTGAATTCGTATTAGCGTTTTTGTAAAATGAACTTAATATTCGTGAATGACTCAAATATGCAGAATTTGAATAGAATTACCTTTTTTCATAAGAAGCAGACTTTAAACCTACAATTTTTTTTTAAGATCGCTACCTAAATCACTTCCTAACCATTTGGATATAAAGCACAAAAAAAAAGGATTCGACATTGGAATATTGGCTTAGGCGCTGTTACCTTTTTGGAAATTGCAAATTTGAGTTTCCGCTGAGGTGGTCACAAGCTACATAC
This sequence comes from Chymomyza amoena, assembly GCA_037043745.1. Taxonomy (NCBI): domain Eukaryota; kingdom Metazoa; phylum Arthropoda; class Insecta; order Diptera; family Drosophilidae; genus Chymomyza; species Chymomyza amoena. The sequence goes on along the minus strand of JBAMAX010004332.1, from coordinate 266,494 downwards.
TTTTTTAAGGCAAAATTTTTTATTTGGTTTCCATGGAAAACTGTGCAAAATTGCAATTTCATTTTTAGCAATGAATCCCTTGTCAATAGCTGCCTTTAAATAAAAGCAGACGCGTTACAGTTTTGTCTTAAATTTCATTATAAAACTTAAAACTAATAATAGATTTTTAAAGGTTTCAATGACATTTTTGGCTTATAGGTGAAATTAATTCTATTTGAATGTGAAATTTATGGATAGAGATGTACTTGTTGGCTTATCAGCTCGAACTTGTGCTATGAAATATTAGACAATGTACCTATTAAAATAACTATTTTCACCCAGACAGAAATGCATGTAGGCAAAAATTACCAAGTAAAGACGTGAGCAACCCTAACAATGCATAAAAGTAAAAACGCCAGACTAACAATGTAAGCCACAACAATCAGCTGTTGCAAAGTGCAAATACAAATTTAGTTTTGCTTATGTGAAAAAATTTCATCATAATAATATTTTTCTCCTGGTTCGAGTGTAAGCACCCATTTTTTTAATTTTTAAGACTACCCCTGAATGTGTTTCGAAGCGCTCGCTTAAAGCTACAATTATAAAAAGAAAGTATTTTCTCTTATTTTTATTGAAATTATTTGGCCAAATATCGGAAATATATTGCTCTAGATATGTGTAGTACAGTAAACGAAAACTTTTAGCTTAAAAAAATTACTTTATGAATGAAACATGCAGGGATAGAATACTCACTTATTCTGAGTCTAAAATAAAGTTTTATAATTTGTAGGTTGGGGGTAATATATGCTGGTGTGGTTTTGGAATTATATCTCTTTTTCAATCTAACTTATAGTCTAGTTTTTATTAATAGTTTTCCAATATTCGAATTTTTCAATTGCTCAAAATGTGTTTTTAGCGTAGAATAGCGATGATTGACTTATTTTGTAATTTAAAATTCGTTAACAAATAATATGCGTAACATTTCTTGAAAAATCTAACTGTTGTGAGATATTTGCAAACTATTCGAAAAACACCAAAAGTGATATCTAATTTTTATCTTTAAACAGGCACTGTGCTTAAACCAACAAATTTACAACCTTGATAGGTATCTTGCAAAAACCATACCAAAAAACCCCACCGCCCCCCTAAGTAAGAGTTGCGGCCATATTTTTGTCCATCAGACCTCTTTTTTGGGCCTTCGCTTACTGTACTAATATATTATATGGTAAATATTATCTCCAAATTTTCTTTGCAAATAACTGATAAATGATAAGCAAGCATTACTCATTATGTGTATAGGGGAAATTTTTGTTTGGTTCGGCGTTACAAACTGTCTAAATATTTGTACAAAATATTATAAAATAGTAAATTTGCAGAAGCACGGCCATTTTCCATTTATGCATTGATCTACATCATTAGGTTTTACAGTTTAGCCATAAAACAAAAATGATAATATTCAATTATTAAGCCAAGTTTTTCCACATTGTGACAGCATTACATGTAGCATATATTTGCTCGAAATGCTATTTGGCAAACACGTGTGCAAATAAAATTTGCAAAAGATTTGATCATTCTACAGACATTCAAATATTTGAGCCAAAATTGTATTCATTTTGGAAAATTATTTTGCATTTTAAGCAAATATTTTTTTGCAATACACATAGCAAATATTTGCTTAAAAAGCTATTTGGCAAACTCGAGTGCAAATAAAATTTTAAAAAATCATCACCCTTGACGATCAAACATTTGAGCAAATATTTTTATTATATGTTGCTAGCTTAAGCCCCTCTCGCTTGTTCAATGATGACTCCAAACTACCTTTTTGGAAATTGTAAGCTATGAAAATATTCTATATTTAGACTCGCGAATTTACCAACTCTAAGCTGGGCGTGCGTTCCAAAACCCCAAAGCTAGTCGAATTGCATATAAATGCAAAAATACATAATTCTCTGCCGCAAATGACAATTCAAAATTGTAACAAAATTAAAACAAACAAATGACAATCATTTGGGTAAAGCGTGCAGTGTAAAATGAGCCAACGCCAGCATGTGGGACATGGACACGGGAGCGCTTATTGACGATTCATTGGGTAGCAGACAGCGGCGGGGTGATAGGAAAAAAAAAGTCGGGTGGGGGGATACTATGCAGTGCGAGAGATATTGGAAATAGCTGAGTAAGAAGTAGAAGCTGCTTAAAAAAAGCTGCTCAGGGAAGCTTGGGAGTGTGCTCCCGTTGGAAGCGCCTCTGTCGAAATTGGGGAAAAAAAGAAATAATAAATTTTCTAAACAACTAAAACTGAAACTCATGCGGTAAATGAAGCAAACGTTGCTGACATACAAACAGCAGGCAAATAAAGTCAAGACCTCTCCCTCCGCCATGTAATTGTGTTGACGAGCAGTTCGACAAAAGGTACAAAGATGTTTTTGGGCAGGGCGGGGATCTTTGGAGGCGCTTGACAAAGGTTGACAATTCAAGTGTGGCAAATTTCGCCTGAAAATATATTTCAAGTGCAAAATGTGCCACCATAGAGCAAACTACCATGATGTAATATGAGTATGGACTAGAGTGGCGCCTGAGGCCTAGGCCGGCCTAGCCCACCTGGTGGGACTTAAGTACGTTATGACAATTGTTGAGTTAATTAAATAAAAGTCAAATATCAATTAATTACGTCTGAGTAGGCCTACGTAGACAGATCTACGGGAGAGCTACAAGGAAGCGCGTTGAACTTGAAAACGAAACCAAACCGAATCAGAGCAAACCAAAAAACAAAACCAGTTTGAACAATTGTCAAATTGTCACTTGACATCTAAAAAGATACATTTTTGGTTTGGGCTTTGGTCTCTAGCTGTACTTAGGACCGGTTTTGTGGTACGCTGCGTGTGCGTGGGTGCAACTTCTTAAGGTAACGCACTAATTCTGGGCACACGCCAGTCCCAGCCACGTTCATATAAAGTGAAGCGCTGCGCACTTGGACCTCATCATTAGGCAAACGCTGGCTAAAGCACGCGCTCGCTCCGGCTCCGCTCTCTATATATATAGTATACAATCTATAAAGTGTCGAGGACCACACGGATATAATAATAATAATATCGTGCTCGTTTTTTCTGATTTCAAAGTTGTTTTTTTCGTGTTGTGGTTTATTTGCGCGGTGCGTGTTTTAAATATTTAATAAAACTTTAAGAGAGACGATGGCAAGCAAAGTAAGTGGTTCTGGTACTGGTTCGTGGTTCTGGTTACTACAGGGAATAATCAGTGTAGCAGACAAGGCATAAATGGACAAGCTTCTTGTCCAATGGGAGAGTGAGTGGCAGCCCGGTGATTTATTATGTGAAGTCTACTCCCAGCTCGCTATAAGACATTTTTGTTATAAAGAATTGTACAAGGCTTTTCCAAAGCCAAGGTAAAGGTTAAGGACCTGTTATCAAGCATTCTAATGTAGGCTATTCATAGTTGGCCAAATGGTTGCTCATATATTGTATAACCAATATATACATATGTACGTTGGATTGATTAATTGAATGATTGGCTGGCTTGTTAGAGATAAGCAGGATACGCAGGATATTCTAGTCAAAAGACTTGATTGCTAAATCGATGCAGCGTCTAAGCTAAATGTTTCAATAAAAATGAGCATTTGATAGATTGATTGTGTATGCAAAATAAATAGTTAATAGTAGGGAGGTAAGAAGGATAACGCTGACAGAAGCTGTTGTAGGCAAGGAATGAGATGTCAAGGTGATGGCAATGAATAGAAGAAAATTCTGAAACTATAAAAGTTAAAAGACTTTTGAAAAAAAAGTGAAACAAAATTGGAATTGATTTAAAAGAAATAGCTTAATATACTTTTAAGATGCAGGAATGGGATAGTACCGAAATTTATGTTATCGATGATGATGACCCAATTTTTGACCCTCCGTCTGATAAACGGGTCTGGCCAGACATTTCTCGACGTTGATTTAATATGTTTTTACCTAACAAAGAGACTTGAGCTCCCAGGTACCTTCCCAAGATTTCATTTGCTGTCGATTTAGCCACCGTATGGTAAAATTCGGACAGACGAATGGTGCCTGGCTGGACCCTATGCATTCGTCAGACGGAGGGTTAGGATGCATGGCTAAACTGCAGCTGGTAATTGGAACTGTCGATAGTTCCTACGATTTATGTGTTTTCGGGCATAACTGTCTGACCTAATTAGCAGGAACTGTCATGTAAAAATATCGTAAAAACAGGATGTACACGAGGGTGGTCCGATAAGTACGTACCCTCATCGCCCGATGGCGCTGCTATCGCAAGGGCAATTTACTATCGTATGATTGACTACTGTTGTCCTATTCTCCTCCTGGAGCATAAGGCTACTAAGCAGCGTATCCAAAAATCATTATTATTATCATCATTTCTTTATCTCCCACTGGACTTTGGGACTTTAATAAAACATTTCCATCTGGTCCGATTGTTATTCGTCGATTTCCTTTTAAGGACTTCTTCTCCACGTAGCCTTGGTTCGGTCTCCAAGTTTTCATAAATCCACGTAGATTTGAAAAAATATTTAAATCTTCAGTTTAAAGGAGTGCAATAATCACCAGCGGATCCATAATTTTCTCTTCTCAGCACGGACTCCATGACAACAAAGGTGAAGCGCCTACCAGGGAATCATATATAAATTACGTGACTCTGATTTTGTGACACTGCAATGGAATATTTTTGAAGATTTTCCATACGATTATTATGTTTCGTGATGCTTCGCCAGACCCCCCTTCCCACCTGGAGCGTCACTTAGTTTAAGAATGATCCCTGGCAAAGTCTTTGCCATCGACACGTCCCCAGTCCAACTCACTTTCCGAATTTGGTCACATCAAGCATAACATTTAAGCCTCGGCATACTCTTGGGTTTCCAAAATTTGTATGTGCGTCTTTGTGTAATGGGTTCAATAACTCTCAAAGACCCAAGGTACGAGCTCAATCCGTTTAATTAATGGGTATGCTGACCTAGAGGAAACTTCAGTTGTCAAAAGTTTTTCAAATTGCTTGTTTGCCTTTAAACGAATCCGTTCTATATGTTCCCAGTTGAAAAGCTGTTATAACAAATGTCTCCAATCTTTTATTTTGCACAATGACCCATGTCCCAGGTGTTTCAAATATCTTGAATTTCGCGAATTATTTCGTAGATGCGTAAATGCGAAAGACAGACATCATTCAAAAACAGCTCTATAGCAGAACTCCTCTTCTTAGAAAACTTCCGCCTTACCCGCCAAATCCTAGTTTATCTGCAAATCTCAACATAGTGCATCTGATTCTCTTTATCGAATCTTCAAAATGGTTATTAAGAAAAGCGAGTAGCTGGATTCTGCAAGCGCTTAACGGATAGCCCACCGAATCTTAATCCCTATCCTCAAGTCCTACCCCTTCATTAAGTAATAAGAGCACATCAATTTGTACCATAAGGTCTCTGGGTTTACTCATATATCTCTTACCACGCCTAGTTGCTCGGATACCGCCGAGGAGCCATTCTACCTTACTCCATAACCCACTCCTAACCATTCACCCCATTCTTTTGTTTCCATTGCTTTTGCTTTTCTTAAGCGGCATTGGAATGGAACTGTTGGTGATCCGGGTGTTCTCGACCCAAGTCTAGATTTTACAAAAGTTAGCCTTTGGATTTAGTTATTGTTATTAGCCCAAGAGCATGTCTTCAAATTCACTAAAAATCTTTCCAACGTTCTTGGTTTTTTACAGTTCTTCACCACTTTGTGCCTTTTGGCGTTGGCCGGCTACAGCCAGGCAGGCTTTGCAGCCACCTATTCCGGCTATCATCCCGGCTATGCTACATACCATGCAGCTCCAGCTACCTATCATGCGGCACCCGCTGTCTATCATGCTGCTCCCTCTGTCTATCATTCCGCGCCTGCTGCAGTCTATCATCAGGCTACGGCGCCTGTTTATGCCAAGTCCATTGCCCAGAGCTATGCAGTACCCGCACCTTACCTAAAGACTGTTGCACCTGTGGCTCCACTAGTGAAAACCTATGCTGCACCTGTTGTCAAGACCATTGCCGCAGCACCCGTGTTGAAGCAAGTGGAATTGGAGTCATCACCTCGTTATGATTTCTCCTACGGTGTGCACGATTCATTGACCGGCGATATCAAGAGTCAAGTGGAGACCCGCGATGGTGGCAATGTGGTTGGCTCCTACAGCCTGATCGATGCCGATGGTTATAAGCGCACGGTAACCTACACCGCCGATGACATCAATGGATTCAATGCTGTAGTGCAGCGTGAGCCTCTGGTGGCTACACGTGCCGCTGTTGTCGCAACTCCAGTGCACGCTGCTGTTGCACCCGCTGTCGTAGCCGCACCAGCACCAGCGCCTGTGTTGCCTGCTGCGCTGCCCGCACCCATCAATGTGGCGCCACAGTATTATCCACAGCAGTTTTTGCAGCCACAGCAGCCACAACAGATTAGTGTAGAGCAGGAGAGCGAAGTTGTGGAAGCACCACGTCAGCCCGAGCAGGAGCCAGCGCCCATTGACTACAATGACCAGCAGCAGCAGCAACAACAACAACAGCAGCAGCAACAGCAGCAGATCGAGCAGCAGCAACAACAACTGGATCAACAACAGCAGCAACTGGAGCAACAACACCAACAATTGGGACAACAACAACAGCAACTGGAGCAACAACACCAGCAGCAGCAACAACAACAACAGCAGGCATACCCCGATAATCTGCAATTCCCACCTTATCCAAGTGCTGGAGCACCATCAGACTCTGATGACTCCGATGTTGTAGAGGCACGCTCTGCCTTGGAGTCTAGCAGCACAACTGCAGCACCAGCGCCCGTCAACGAGGAGCGTCAGGAGCAACAGAAGAAGAAGAGGGTTTAAATTGTGATAGAGACATGTCCATGTAAAAACTTTGCAGATATTTGCCACACTTTGTTGAAATTAAATCATTAAATATACAAGAAAAAATTAAATTTTTGGCGTTGCCAGACTTTTGTCTGTCAAAACTTTTGGCGACAATTTAAAAATTCGTGAAGGCTGCAACTGCTGTGGAAATACTAGCTCCATCTGTTGCAAACGCGCAGCAACAGCTGTTTTGCCGCTCACGATATCACTACCAAAAAAAAGCGCTGCTTTGACTACTTATGGCAAAATCCTTTAACAGTTTGCCTGGAGACATTGCTGATAAACACAGTATTTAATACTTAAGTTTGTTATGGATGCTAAGACGATTGTTTATTGTAACAATTTAATTTTGAATTTTTCTTCATTCAACTACTTTTAAATATTTGAATCACGCGCCGCAACTGCTGTTGTCAGCTACTAGCGCCATCTGTTGCAAACAAACAGCAATAAGCGCAGCAACAGCTGTTTAGCCACTTACGATCGCCATTCAAAAAAGAAGAAGCAGCAAAGTGCTAAAAAATGCCAAATGCCTCGCTCATTTTTTTGCACTTTTTGGCGACGCTTTGTGCCTGCTGTTCTGCTTTTCAAATTAAACGGTACTTTGTGCACAAAGCAAGCATTGAAATAAAATTTTTTGGCTGGCAACGAATGTCAGTTCGGTCTGTGAAAAATATAAATCAGTTTTAACCTAAATTCAAACCAGTAAACATATAAATTTCCTGTGAAAATTAAATATTTTGTGTTTTAAACTAAAAATTGTGATAGTTAAATTATTTGGGCGAAAAAAAAAATTGATAAAACGGTAAGTGCTCTAAAGTGAGACTTCTTGGGACAGGGACCAATAGCAAAGGGCAGCAGCAACAGGCGCCGGCAGGGGCTGTGCATAAATGGCGGCGAGGCGCAGCTGTTGGTTTAAATCGCGCAAAGCCGGTCTACGCCGCGGCTGCGCGGTCGACGTCAGCAGCGGTTGCAGCGTCTTTGCTGGTGCGCGCGAAAAACGGATTTCTGTTAAAAAAAAAAGTGCACACACACATGCTTAAATTTTAAATACATATATGAACACATATACATATATATATACATACAGCAGCCCTTGAAATAGCTGTCAGGCCTTTGCTTTTGTACCTTCCAACAGGCTTTAACAAATATATTCAGTCCTAAGCTGTAGTTCGTTCGAGCAGCACCAAATTTTATTTCTCTAAATTATTTTTTAGTTTTTATTTAAAAACAAAATTTTGATTTTTTTCTTCAGTGAAAATGAGTAAAACCGAACAGGCAAACACACGTCAGGGCTCCTACAAGTCGAACACATTAAATACGCAGGTAAGCTGCATTAGTGCTACACATCCTGCCTGCATTTTAACCTCACTTTTTGGCCTTACCTTATTAGGACTCGCGTATGCGTCGCCATGAGGTGACCATAGAGCTGCGTAAATCCAAGAAGGAAGATCAGATGTTTAAACGTCGAAATATTAATGACGAAGATCTAACTTCACCCTTGAAAGAACTGAATGGCCAATCGCCGGTGCAGTTGTCGGTGGATGAGATAGTGGCTGCCATGAACAGTGAGGATGCGGAGCGTCAATTTATAGGCATGCAACAAGCACGTAAAATGCTGAGCCGTGAACGCAATCCGCCCATAGATTTAATGATTGGTCATGGTATTGTGCCCATTTGTATACGTTTTCTGCAAAACAATGCCAAGTAAGTAGCCATCGCCGCTTTATTTAAATGTACGTATACATTTATTGCCTCTTTTGCAGCTCCATGCTGCAGTTTGAAGCTGCTTGGGCTTTGACCAACATTGCATCTGGCACATCCGAACAAACGCGATGTGTTATTGAGCAAAATGCTGTGCCACATTTTATAAATTTGCTGCAGTCCAAATCGATTAACTTGGCCGAGCAAGCTGTTTGGGCATTGGGCAATATAGCTGGCGATGGTGCAGCTGCCCGCGATATTGTCATACAAAATAATGTTATCGATGGTATATTGCGACTGATCAATAATAATACACCTTTGTCGTTTTTGCGGAACATTGTTTGGTTAATGTCCAACTTGTGCCGTAATAAGAATCCTACGCCGCCGTTCGAACAAGTTAAGCTGCTGCTGCCCGTGCTCTCACAGTTGTTGGTTAATCAGGATATACAGGTTTTGGCTGATGCCTGCTGGGCTTTGTCATATGTTACGGATGATGATAATAATAAGATCCAAGCGGTTGTGGATACCGGTGCAGTGCCACGTTTGGTTAATTTGCTAGAAACTGATGAACCTAGCATTATAGTGCCAGCTTTACGTAGTGTGGGCAATATTGTCACGGGCACAGATCAACAGGTAAGCCTTACGTTTAAAATTTATTTGTAAGCCTTGGTATAACTGGATTTTATGGCATGCAGACGGATGCAGTCATTCAGGCGGGCGGCTTGCCCAGGCTGGGTCTACTGCTGCAGCACCCTAAGAGCAACATTGTTAAGGAAGCTGCTTGGACTGTCAGCAACATAACCGCGGGTCATCAAAAACAAATTCAAGCCGTTATAGAAGCAGGCATCTTTGAACAAATCCGAAATGTTTTAGAGCGCGGCGATTTTAAGGCTCAAAAAGAAGCTGCCTGGGCAGTAACCAATACGACTACATCAGGCACACCCGAGCAAATAGTCGACTTGATAGAAAAGTACAAGATACTCAAGCCATTTTTAGATCTGCTAGATGCCAAGGATCCGCGCACAATTAAGGTGGTGCAAACGGGTCTTACAAATCTCTTTGCGTTGGCTGAAAAACTGGGCGGTACTGAGAATTTATGCCTAATGGTCGAGGAAATGGGTGGCCTAGACAAGCTGGAAGCCTTGCAGCAGCATGAAAATGAAGACGTTTACAAAAAGGCCTATGCCATTATCGATGCCTATTTTAATGCTGGAGAAGACGAGGCCGAAAATGAGCTAGCGCCACAAGAAGTAAACGGAGCCAACGAGTTCAATGCCACCCAGCCAAAGGCGCCTGATGGTGGTTACACTTTTTAATTGTTGTTTTAAAGGCCAACTTATACTTTTGTTTCTGTGTCACACGCACTACACAATTAATTAGTTCCACGCGCTACATTAGGTGGCATTGGTAAAAATAACGAACCAAACAAATTCTACACAAATATGTTAACACAACCATACACTTATCCTTAAACGCCCTCACGTGTGGTTAAAACTGTGATGCGACCATTCGGATGTATATTCGTGGAACGGTTTGCGTCTTAGCCTTTATTCAGTATAATGCAGCATTTTTGAACTGCATAAATTATTTTTAAATTTTGTTTTGACGTGGTCAAAGCTGATCCCGCAAGCTAAAACAGCCGTGCTGCTTAAAAGCTGCGGTTTTAAGATTAGTCTGCGCCCGTAAAAGGTACGCAAAACGTTGCCCAACGTCTGAATGGTCGCTTTTTCGCTTTTTATTTCGAAAACTTGTCTCGGCTATACTTTAGGATTTATTTTTACTAAATTAAGTTACATCCCCCTCATGTCAACAATGCAACAACAACAACAACAGTATCACTTCAACAACAAACACTCACCTCGCCACAGTCCTTATCGAATCCTAATAAATATTTTTAAATGTGTTAAATAAAATAAAAGGCGTTTTTACTGAACTAATTACTAAACACAGTGGTATAGGATAAGAGGATTAAGTACATCTCAATGGTGCCTTGGTGATGCAGTCATCAAACAGAAGGTCAGTTACATATGTACCACAGAGTAAGCCTTGTTTGTATTTTTTCATTAAAGCCAATGTTTTATTTCCAGAAGCAGAGACAGTTGTGACGACCTACTGAAAAAAGGGTAAGAACCTGATTCTTCTTCAGCTTCATAAAAGGTGCTGAGCTATTTCTCTTATGCCATAGGTACATCAGAAAGTTTTTATATCTGGAACGACTCCTTACTCAACGTTGATCATATTGATATTTATCAGGCGCAAAAGGAGGCGCTGCTCGCTGCTATCCTCCTGTATTCATAAGTGCCTGGTAAGTCTGCATCGGTTAATACATATATGGGGTGCTGGTAAAATTCCCTAAACCGGTTAACCACCACGTGGTAACCTACTTAAGTTATAGCTTATTTACATTATTACAATATATACTCAAAAAGTTTGGAAAAATGCATTCTTTAATGAGAAGTCGATACTATCGCATCTCATATGCCAAAGGCATATAGTGTCTCCATCCTAAGAAGGCCTACAGACTTAGCAGACTTTTTGTAGTATTTGTTTTGCCACATTGGAATCTTGTATAAATGTTCAAAAGGGCATCTCCACATTATGTTCTTCCAACAGAGATAACGCTTTAGCAGACTCTCTAATAATTAAATGGGGTTGGGGAGGGTGGTTTAAAAATTGTCTCCATTACACACGCCCTCTCCAAGACGAAATACCAAACGCACATATTGCGATCACCATATAATCCTTTCAGTTAATGCTGACTTGCTTTTATAATTCTTGTTGGACACAAGTTACATTTAAATCTTTTGAAATATTTTTAAAAACTTTGACATACAACTCCAGGTATCCTTAGAAAGAAAAGATATGGTTCTGAACGTATAAAATATTTTGTTTTCCTGAAATGTTTACGCTTTTTTTTAATTTTATCCAAACAAATGGAAAGCTCCTTTCTCGATTTATAAAATTGCCAATATATTATATATATATATAACTTTATTTAAAATATAGGGACTCTTTGAAAATTGTTTTTTTTTTCAAAGTATTCCTTGTTTTAAGGCAGACCGCTAAAAAGAGTTATGTATCCAAAAAATTATGCAAACAAATTTCAATCATATTTTAGAATAAAATGTTATTTCCGAACTTCACCAGAAAACAAGAGTAATGCAATAATATTTATACTAGCTTGGTCAAAAAGTTTCGGAATCATTATCGTGTGGCGCTGAGGTAATCGAAATATTGCAGATGGTTGATGGCAGATGGCTCTGAAGCCATATCGCAAACCGATTATTAAAAGTCTTTCGATGAATGCTGCGCTGGCAATTTAAGATAAGAGACATCGAATCGGGCTACTGAGAGTTCCACAAGGTAGTATAGGTGTAGATAGGTTAGGTTAGATCACACATAGACTGCATAGTCCTAGTGAAACCGGATAGGAGTACACAAAAATTTTAAAATCACAGAACCCTCACTTTTTTTAAAATTTTAAAAATATCTTTTTTTATAATAGCTATTTTTTAAAATTTAGACATTCAAATAATAATTACAATTAGAAGATTTTTTTAAACAATTTTAATTCTTGTCACGAAATAAAAATTACGAAATACTTATTTTTTTTTTTAATTTTATGATACAAATTATTTTTAATTTATAAACTAATCGTTTTTATATCGCAAGGTGTGTGTATAACGATAGTTAAATTGATGTAATTTATGTATCAAATTTTGGCTCTTATTTGGCTAACTAAAAATTAAAATATAATTTGTATACCAATTTTTATTTATAAACAACGAAATTTTTTTGATTGAAATTGATAATATAATAAAAATTGACTAATGATTAGAATGAGTAAAATGATTTGTCAATTTTAATTATAATCAAAATTATTTGTTTATTTTTGTTTTATAAAATGAAAATATGGATCATATCGCAATAAATTAAAATAATTTAACTGATACAATGTTTATTTCTTTAATAAAAAATTTTAAAATTTAATCTAACTCTTATTTACCAATTAAATAAATAAAAATAATAAAATGTGTTACCTTTTAATTACATTATCATTTTTATCTAAAACGAAAGAGTTATTAGTTTTGAATTTTACCTATTTTTGCGGCATAAATTAAAAATACAAATTATTTCTGATTTTATTTTAAAAAAGGAAAGAACAATTTATGTTTTTGCACGTAAAAAATAATTCATAGCAATGATTCAATCCCCATCCATTAATCCATATTTTCTTGAGGTATCAAAATTCAATAAACATGCGTTATTTTCAGATGTTTATTTTAAAAATTATAAACGTTGCGATATTCATCATTTAAACTAAAAATTAGTTGGTCACTCTAACAATCAATGCACGCTGAACAAATTTTTAAAGCATACTTTTGTGCGAGCGTTTAAATAAAACCAAGCAGCTGTTTGAACGCGTTTAAAAACGCGCACAAATTGCATTAACAACTGTTGTGGACATATGTAGACAGACACTTTCCATGCACATAAATAAACGGCAGCCACATGTACCAAGATTAGATAAACTGATTAAACAATAACTTAGAAGTAGAACAGCAAGCAGAACATAACATCAGGAACAACTATTCCAAAACTCAATTCAATCAAGCGTCGGACAAAATGAGAACGCCGCTCTCACAATCAACGCTAATTTCCGAGGCCCAAAACACAACAGAAGCCGCCATGGCATCAAAACAAAACAAACCATAAACAGCACATAGAACAAGCATACATATGTACGTATATATATATATATAGCTATGCCAACAGCAGCATTGGATCCATTTGTTGGATCATGTCGGCGCGTTCCATCAGTTAATCGTTGGCGTCGCCAGTGTTCGGTATGAATTTTAAATGAAATAAAGCGCCAAGAGAGTTCTATATAAATAGAATAAATTTTTAGCAACGAAATAGTTTTTGCGGAAAATTCAAAGACACTTGGACAGATCTCTTTTTTTTTTTCCAATTTTGTTGTGCTTCCGTGCCACACACGCTCTCAATACCCCCAACGTCCCGTCCTCCCTACCAATTCGTTGTCGTCATCGATGAGGCGAGAGTGCTTCGCGGATGCTGCTGCCCCTATGAGAACGCAGCGTTAAACAAATTTAATTAGTTTCAAAAAAATTTCGGCTCTTCGGTTGTTTAGTCGAATTCTGTGCAAAGCTGAGTGCGGGCGTGAATATATCTTTTTTAAAAACTCTTTCAAAATCGGTTGAATTTAAAGTGAATGAGACTCATACGATTTGGGTAAAAATATAAAAATTATTAAGAAATAATTATGATGCGCATTTATAAGTTGCGGTTACAAATAACGTTGATTTTGATGTGATGCAGATCTAGCGTTGTTGGAGTAGATTGAGGTTCGAGACTCTTCTAGAAAATATTTGAGTTATTTTTGAAGCAACATTGTGGTTTTAACTACTACTTTTGATTTCGCAACGGCTTTGTATCAAATTAATTGCTTTATGATGTATCTAATGGAAGATTTTATATTAAAAAAGGGCGCTATATTTATAAACAATAGTACTTCATATAAGGAACTCATTTCTTTAAAAATGTACCGTACTAAAATGCTTCAAATAATTTATCCTGATCGTCTTATTTTTATGTACAAATTGAATAAGTTCTGACATTGCTTAAAGGATTGATATATAAAGAACTATTTTTTCCGCTACCTCGAAAGTGTTTTTTCTTAAGGATCCTAGGATTAGGTAGTAAGTTTGACAATCTACGAATTATTTAAGAATCGTTACTTTACTTGAATACGAAGTGTTTTTTGAATTTTGATTTTAACGAATTTGGCATTCGACTTCGTAAAAAAAATGTACCAGCTCTAAAAATATAAAGTAATAATGTAAAAAGTCTAAAAATCGTGAAAACATAATAAAAACATGTAGAATTTAAAGAAATTTGAACTTCAGCAAATTGAAGAAAAAAAAGAACGTTATATTTTATATACATCTAACTTATAGTTATCTCCAAATCATTCTTTATCTAAGAAAGTTATTTCTTTTAAAAAATGCCTACCTAAGAACTTAACGGCAGGCGCGATTGTCTTGTTTTTATCAACAAATTGATTGTTCCAAAATTGCATTGACGATTTATTTAAAGAACTATTATTTCCTTCAAAGAGTAGTTTCTTAAACGATGGTAGGTTCAGAAAAAAATTGAACAATCTCCGAGATTGTCTAAAAGATATTTTTGTGAAAAAATTTTGTTCTTTATTTCTATGTATTTAGAAACAAAATGTACCTAACCAAAAAAAATATTTAAATTATTTCGTTCGAATCGAAAGTGAACTTTCTTAAAGATCGTAGATTTGGGAAAAAATTTAACAATTTCTGAATCATTTCTTTCCTTCTATCAAGGGGCCTGTTTTCTATACGAAGATTTAAATTTTGTATTATATTTATTTTTAGACACCTGAGCCAAAACAAAATTAAAATAATTAAAAGCTTAAAATTCGTGAAAATAAAATATATCTAATTCTGATAACGTGATACGTTCCAGACAAAACCTTGCAAAAAAAGTGTAAAAACAAAGTAATGAAGTATATAAAAAAAAATTCGGGTATGTTCCATATTCTTTAAAGGATAGAAAAATACACTTAGGCGGTTATAAAAATAAATTAAAAAAAGAATTCCTTAACTAAATTTTTGAATTATTGAATTATTTATAAAATAGTTTTTTAATCGTTCTAAATGAAATAAAATCGTGTACAAATAAAATACATTTGTTATTACTAGACCGCGTTTAATCAAAATTGTAAAAAAATACCGCGTTAAAACTGAATTTGGAGTACATACTTTTATAATTTCCAACATTTCGAACTTCAGTAAATTGAAGTCAATTAAAAACTGTATGCCCAAATTTCCATATGCCTTCATATTATCCAAAGTTCCGATGCCAGACGGTTTGTCTTGCTCAAAAAATTCATTTTTTTTAAATTAATTAGATCGAAATCTGCATCTAAATTGTTTTGTTTCAAAAATTGTCAATGAAATTTTTTCGTAAAAGAATTCTTTTTCAGCTTAAAAAACATAATTAAAAAAAAGCAATGCGAAAATTTATTATTTCCAAAAATCGTCCAAAGTAACATTTTTTTCCTCTTTGGTTTCTTGTAATTTAATTAATTTTAACTTCATCTTTACATAATAGATACGTATAAAATAATTTCCTATCATTGAATTTTCTCAAAAATTTGCACAAATATTTATATATATTACTTATTTTTCTCAAAATCAGAATCATCCTTATACAAATATTTACTCAAATCTTTATCCTTTTTGACAAACTTTTCGACAATATAAAATAAAGTTACACTAAAAAAATATTGTCATCCAAAGTCTTGAAAATTTGTATTAGATAATTTCAGACTTTCATAGACTTTTTGCAAAAATTAATTTCCCTTTTTTTCCTCCTCCAAATCGGAATCACCCATTTACAATATTTACTCAATGTTTTATAATTTTTGTCAGATCTTTCGATAATCAAATAAATGTAGGCTAGGTTGGTTAGCTTACACTGGTCAAATTAAAGTAACTCTTAAAAAAAACTAGAATAAGTATTAGCTAATTTTATTTATAGCATATTTTCCTAAAATTTAAAACGATTAAGATTTTTTGCCCTATCTGTTTAACTTCTGAAATAATCTTCCATATGCGCTCTTAATTCGGCATCTTTTAATTCCACGCGATTTGTTGTTGTAGTAGTTGTAGTTTTTATCGTTAATATGCTTGTTGTTGTTATTGGGGCACGCTTATTTAATTTTATTGCCCCATCAACAAACAAAAAGTGTTCCAAAAACTAAAGAATAAAATGAAATTTTCCGAACTTAGTCTGAAAAATCGCGAGCACAGTCACACATGACATTATATATATATGTGGGTGGGTGGGTGTGTGCTCTCAATGACTGTGTCGTTCCATATATGTACAAATGTATGCCAGCTACTATGTACATATAGAGATACTATATACTATATACAACATGTTTATGTTTGTAGTGTACATAAGTGTGTAGTAGTGCTCACTTTAGTAGTTGTTTATTGTTTATACTTGGTGTGTGCTAATTTCTTGTTATTATTGAAGCGATTTTACTTATAGAAGGAACACTCTAATCTTGGGTAAATTAATTGCACTGGATTTTATTTTTCGAACTTGTTGGGGCGCTCTCTTTGGTTTGTCATCACAATACAAAAATATAAACTTATGCAAACTGTGGTTTTTTAGATTTAAATATACCCACTTAATGCATATTATTTATGACTCAATAATACGAAAAAAGTGGCAATATTAGATATATACCTTTTGAGATTGGAAAAATTGAATATCTTGCTTTTGATTGAAGGCAAGCAACATGTGGCAGCTCTCGCCAGTGATTGAGAATTAGAATTTTTGACGTTTCTTCAACAATTTCTCAATGGGATTCTCGTGTTGCTCTTAAAGTCAACAAAAATAGCTTAAAATGAATTGCCAAAGAATTTTTTATCTGTATTTGCTCATTGTTTTGAAAGATTATATAGATATAATAGTATAATTATGTACACACTGATGCAAAACTTTAAATCTAACACTATTTGCGGTATATAAATTAAAAAGAAAAAGAGTTAACATTTGAGTAAGACTTCTACAAATTAAACAAATTTTATGTAGTAAACAAAATTAAAACGTGCAAAAAAAACAAAAACTTGAAAAAAATTAGCTATTAAATATAAAACACAAAAAACTGAATAAATATAAAACAAAAAAAAGGGTTTTTTTTTAGGGTAATTTTGGGACTGCTTTTTAAATTTTTGTTTAAATTACATAAATGAAATTTTATAATACTTATTTTTTTAAAGTAACATTTATTTGAAGTTATCCAAAAGTATGCCAAAAATGATAAAACTTTGAATAAATATTGTATATGGCTGATTCCGAAGTGGAGAAGTCTATAAAAGAAATTATCTTAGGTCGTTTAATGATTTTTTTTGAGGGTAACAAATTGTATTTGGATGATTCTGATTTGGGAAAAAATAGTAATATTTATTCACTTTTGTGCAAATTTTTTAGAAAATTCTATAAAGGAAACAATTTTATATTTATCAATAGAAGATTCTAATTCTAAAACAAAGGCAGTGTATATTATAATCCGACTGCGATCCAATAGATTGGTTTTCGATATTCTATTTCTATTTTCCCCACCTAATGAGTGTCAAGTTTTGGCCTAGTGCTCTATTCATTTTCTTAACTCTTTGCTTTGTTTTTTGTATATATATGCACATCATAGGCACTATGTATATATAAAAATGGCGGACGTAAAGTCGGGCGCGGACGACTTTAGGATACCCTGTACCACTAGCTTGTAATAAAGTCCGATTTCTTCACAAAAAACCAAAAACAGAAGAATTTTTAAGCAAAAATTTTTTTTTGACCGATCGTTCCTATGGGAGCTATATGATATAGTCAACCGATTTCAATAAAATTTGACACGGTGCTTAAATACCTTAAAAAAGATATGAACGCCAAAGTTATTTCAAATATCTTTACAAACAAACAAAACACATCGAATTTTGTATAAAAAACGTGTTTTTGGACCGATTGGTCCTATGGGAGCTATATGATCTAGTCAAACGATTTGGATTAAATTTGGTACAGTGCTTAGGAACTATAAAATACTCACGAATGTCAAATTTGGTCCCAATATCTTAACAAACAAACGAAACACAACAAATTTTGTTAAAAAATCGATGTTTTGGAAGATCGGACCTATGGGAGCTATATGATATAGTCCACCGATTTTGTTCAAATTTGGCACATTGCTTAAGTGGTCTAAAAAATTTCCAAACGCCAAATCTGGTTAGGATATCTTTATTAAAAAACGAAATATAGCCAATTTTTCTTTAAAAAAGTTATTTTGGCCGATCGGTCCTATGGGAGCTATATGATATAGTCAACCGATTTTGATCAAATTTGGTACAGTGATTGGGAACTATAAAAAACTTTCGATTGCCAAATTTCGTTACGATATCTTCATAAACAAACGAATTATTCATCTAAAACGCTTTTTTTTTTCGAGGTCGTCTCAAACACCCCCATGGGAGCTATATAATTTATCCCCGATATCAAAAAAATAAAATAAACTTGCCTCCTATGGAATAATATGGGATCTAATGTGAAAGTTTGGTAACTCTAGCTCTTACCATCTCTGAGATCTAGGCGTTCACACGGACGGACGGACGGACAGACGGACAGACGGACGGACAGACGGACAGACGGACAGACGGACATGGGTATATCGACTTCTCTATTCACCCTGATCATATTTTAGGTAACTTTGGGGTGTCTCCGACGTCTCCTTCTATATGTTACATACATTTTCGGCTTGCACAAACTTAATATACCCTTATACCATACGGTACAGGGTATAAAAACACAAGCATATACATATATATATATGCATATGCTTTTGTTTTGGTACTTGGCGAAAACAATTTAAATTTCAATTTTTATTACAAAACTTTTTTCGAGGCCATTGCCAAAGTTTTAATAGTGTACTGAAGGTGAATATTTAATTGAATATATGTAAGACTAATTTAATTTTATAAACATTAAAAATAGAAAGAAATATAAAATTTAATAGGTTTGCATAGTAATTTTATCTGGGCACTAAATGGATAGCATATATGGAATGAATTTCTGTTGTAAAAGTATTAAAAAAGTATGTAATGGTTCTATGTAAAGTTTGAAGTGCTTAATCAGAATGTATATTAAAGTTTATTATAGAATCTATTTTATTTAAAAAGGCTTCTGGAGTTTACTAAAATAGTCATGCCATTATGGACAAGAATGTTTGTTTTGTTAATACAAAAACATTTCTTTACTTGATGTACTTTTTAATTAAAATTTTGGCAAAGTTTAAAGAAACTATTCTAAATATAATCTCGGGGAACATGTGTTTTGCATTATGCTGAAGGGCAGAAACATTGATTATATTAAAATTTAAAGCATGTGGCATTAATCTTGTATGGGCTCTAAAATAGAGCATTTAAACATAAATAGATCAGCGGAACTATGTAAATATTGGGCTACAATAGACAAAAACAAATTCCGGTTGAAATAATATTCTTACAAAAAGAAAAAAAGAGACGATCTTAATAAAATTTTGAAGTTCCCCAAATTAAGATTATTTTACTCTACAATTAAATCTTAATTGCACTTGAATTAAGAATTAACTGCAATTCCATCTAATGAAATGAGTGCGTTATGTTCTTTGAGTGCTTTTTTTTGTTTTTAAATCTATCTACAATTCGAGCGAAATGGTTCCTGAAATCATTCTAAACATTCTCAAATTAAGAGTTTCCGTCTACATAAAACCCTTCAGCAATAAAAACTTTATTTAATTTATTAATTTTATTAATAGAAAAATTACTCTTGGCCCTTGACCGCGTAGTTTTTATGACTTTTTATCTTTTATTTTAATTTGTTTAGAAATCAGAATTAAATTGTGAAAATAAATAAATAATGGTCGAAAATAAACGAGCGTATCACATTTCTAAATAGATCTCAGTAGGTAATTGCAATAAGTCTCCACATAAATTAGTTTTCAGTTGATTATATCGATAATTTAGTATACTTTTTTTCCCCTCAATTTTACATTTGTTGCTGTTGATATCTTCTACTATTAACGATATCTTCTGCTGTTAACAACGAATTTTATACAAAGTAATTTTTTTGGCCGATGTAATTATAAATGATCTTATCTGAAAGTTTGTTTGCTCTAGCTCTTTCCATCTCTGAGATCTGGGCGTTCATACTAAATGGACAGACGGACATGGGTATATCGACTTTTATAGTCACCTCTGATCATAATTTCGGCAGTTTTGGTTGGCCTCAGATGTCTGCTTTTGTATGTTAGCATACATCTTACGGCTTGTAAAAACTTAACATACCCTTTATACTATAAGGTACAGGGTATAAAAATATGGAGAACTTAAAAATAAGAAAAAAAAATAAGGGAAATATTCGAGCTTTTCGAAAATAAAAACGGAAATATGTAAAGTTGTCGGCAAATTTTCGGTTTTTGGAATTCGCAAAAATGAAACCGCATAAAATTGTTCTGTTTGGATTTTTCGTTTTCCGGATCACGGCTTCATAATTATATTTTATCGTAGCTCATTGAGAATTTTTGTTTTCAAAATTCATGGATACTTCTTGTAATAGTGATAAATAAGCATACATCCACCGAATGGAAAAAATAGGTAGTTAAAGAACTACAATACATTTTTTTTCCATTGAGTACTTAAGAGAGCTTAGGCTTCAACCGGACTCTATTTGGCTCAGTTTGCTTTGCTGTGTCCCAGCTGATGTCGTGCAGGGACAATTCGTTTAGTATTGTAGTTAGTATTGTATCTGCTTTCTTGGGGGTTCCATTCCAAAGACATCCTGACGATGCTGCTTCGGTCTCTTCTAAGGTATGAGAAACTATCTACAAAGTCGATAGCCTTCCCGCAGATGGTTATGCTACCTTGGATGGTGTGGCTGAGACGCATCGCTTTGGTTTTGGATGCGATTATGGAGAGTCCAACTTTGCTGGCAAGGATCTCGAGCTCATTCACTTTGGCTTGGATATCACTTAGTTTAAGAGAGATGAGACAAATGTCGTCCGCGTAATCCAAACATAAGTTTTAAGAAATTTTTAAGGTGCAAGCAAATGCAAAATTCATGAGAATCTAAAATATTAATTTTAAATATCTCCCGCTCCACTTATTTTACCCCATATACAGCTCAGCCCATTGAATAGGATTTGCGCTGAACATTTTCTAGTAGTTGGTTCCATTTTGGATAAGCTTCCTTTTTAGCCAATCGAAGATGAGTAAAGAAAGAAATTTTACCAAAGTATTTAACCCGAAGTGTATTATCGAAATAGATTTTTATGCAAAATGTTCCTCTAAAAATAGATATACTCGTACGTATATGCACAATACTCGGAATTTGAAACTACAATACATTCATGTCCATTCATGCAAAATTCCAATTTGCTTTATTTTGCAGCACTGTATAAAAAAAACCCCTTCCACCCAGAAAAAAAACACAATATGTGCGCAGCACCCAATCCCAACCCCAGTGCGACGAATGAATTGAATCTCGGCGCCGAAATCTATCACAGCATTGCATCAGCAGCCACAGAGCAGAATGTGATTATATCACCGTTGCTGCTGGAGGCCAGTCTGGCACTGCTCTTTCTCGGTTCCGACGGCGTCACAGCGGATGAACTGCAGCGGCTGTTGCACTTAAAGCAACGTTTTCCCAGCAATGCCAAAATGGCCAACTACTATGCGGCGCAGTTGGCTAGTGCCACCAGCGATGTCGATACTCATGTGCAATTGCAAAACCGTGTGCTGGTGCAGCCTTCTGGTGCTGCCGGTGATGCCACCACCGCAGGCAGCATTGCGGAGGATTTTCAAAAAATTGCTCAAACATATTTCCATGCCACGGCCGAGTGTGTGGATATGCAGCAAACGGAGAAATTGCGGCGTCACATCGATGAGAAAATTCTCTCCGCGGTTGGTGGCAGCAGCAGCAACTGGCAGCTACCCCAAGTGGGCACAGTGGCGCAGCTTTTATTGGTGTTGGGTGCGCGTTTGCAAAGCAAATGGTTTTTACCCTTCAGCGCCTATCGTACGGGTCTGTATGAGTTTCATGGCGGCACTGGACAAACACCTGTGCCGATGCTCTTCGATGATGATATGTTTGTCAAGTATGCGGAACTACGCGAGCTTAATGCTCGCGCCATTGAACTGCCCTTTGAGCATTCCGATGAATTGGCCATGTTGCTGATATTGCCAAATCAGCGAGACGGTTTGCCACAATTGGAGCAGCAGTTGCGTACACTGGATTTGGATGCTTTGCAGGAGCGCATGCAAATGGAGAGTGTGCAGGTGTTGCTGCCCAAGTTAAGCATTGATTTTGAGTGCAGTCTCAGGCAGGCGCTGAAACAGGTAAGTTTATTAGATATTTGCTCTTGGTCAATGGTTGCTAATTAATTAATTGCCTCCTGCAGCTGGGCTTCGCCGAGATCTTTGCGTCATCCGCCAATTTTAAGCACTTGTATGCCGGCTCAACTCTGCCAATTGTTGATGTTTTGCATAAACTTTGCATTGGGGTGCATGAATCTGGTTCCGAGCAGACACAGCCAGCGGCAGGTAAGTAAACATTTAATGAATTCGGTGTGTTCTAGTTTAATTCGTTAGCGTGTTGGGTGTAGCCTGCAATGTATGAACTATTGTTCATAGTAGTATGAATTTTTCGCTATCTCAGATACCATCAACCATCATTTCCTTTATCTCCCACTGGAATACTAGAGACATCAAAATTTTTGAAAATTCATTTCGAAATGTTGCCCCGTTTTTCTGTAGATGAACTAAACGGTTTTCACCCACTATATACAGACGAGGCAAATCTGTATGAATTTTTGACCCCTCAGTCATAGCTGCGACTAGAGTGGTCATGGGAAAGTAGGGCTCATGTGGCTAGGGTCTCGGCGGTGCCTTCTTTCCTAAGAATTTAAATCTGTAAGCCTTTATTTTAATGTAAGTGGTCCTTTAGAGAAATTCGTGTCTGCGGGCTATCACCCATTACCGCCGCACTGTCGACTGGTCATGTCGAGATTGTTTCAAAATTTTCCTATATTTTAAGACTTTGGTTTTTGAATAAATTCAGAAGTAGCTTCAGAGAACTTCGGTCTTGGGGTTAATCCCTCTTTAGAAAGTTATCATCAGGTCTGGCTGCACATATTTTTTTTTCCATATTTTCAAGTCTTTTTATCCCTTTCAAAATTTTACTATAGCAAGTTTTTTTTACCAAGTCTAATATGATGTACTATTTTTCTGAACGCACTTATTTTTCTGAACGCACTCCTAATAAGAACTATTTATTCACTGCATTCCAAATAGGTATCGTCCGTCACTTGGTACTTTTCCAAGCATGTTTTTTTTTTTATATGTGAATGATATCCCATAGTTCAAGGACTTATTATATACACTTCAGTGATGGTATATTCGATAGCTTTGAATTCATTGATTCACATCCTGTTCAGTTCAAGTTCAAATTCTGTTTACAAACAGGCGACTTAGTTTTTATTTAGTGTCGAACAAATCTTATGGTTTTTAGCCACAGCGAGGTTCCTCCAATTCCCTCTCTCATGAGCCAATCTCTTGACTTTGCTCCAGGTTTTGTTGGTTCTGAATAAGTCAGTTTCCAGATTCCTTCTCCAGTTAAATGCCTGTCTGCCCATGCGATGGCTGGTTTGACGGTTCCAGTCGATGGCGCTGCGGTTGATGTCGATTGGGACTCATTTTTACACGTGCCAAAGCCAGCCCCATTTCCTTTTCAGAATTTCAAGGCGCGTCGGTAGCTGGTTGCAACGAGTCCACAAGTCAATATTTGAAATATTCAAGATTTTTCGGATTTGACGTTTATTTGGTTTGCTACATGTCCGAAATTGTTGAGCGAAAGAGATCATAGTTTAAGCGTCGAGACTAAATGAATTAGCTACAGGTGCTTGGTAATTACACTAATTTCTTGGAAATTGGATTCTCTTTTTGGTTTCACAAAAATTATTTAGACGAAAAGGTGATTACCTAAAAATTGGATTGGATTTGATTTTTGCTTATTCTTTGATACAAAAAATGTTCTTAATTTTTTATATTTAGGAAAGCAGCCGTAAATATGTTACCGCAATACCTCGACTTGTGGGGTTTTTTTTAGGTGATGTATATCCGAACCCAGACCCTTAAGACTGAGGCTTCCTGAGATTACCTCAAAAATACCTCTATTTGTAGGTCCAAAAAATCCCAACATTTTGCGTTTCTGAGACAACTTGCAAAATACCTCTATTTGTGGGTCAAAAATACCCCAGCACTTCGGGGTCTCGGAAATAACCACCCGAATGCCTCGATTTTTTTGAGCAAGGCGTATCCAAACCCAGACCTTTACAGCCAATTCTCATACCTGATTAAGACTCATCGGTTCGAAATGTCCGTAGATCAAGAATTTTATTTGTTTGGTGACAGTGGGTCTTGTCTTGATATTTGGTCATTTCCGATAATTTCACAAAGCCCTTTAAAAAAAGCTACTATAAAATAAATAAAATAAAGAATAATTTCTACAAAATGCCCCAACATATACTCCTCATGCGAATTAATTTCTAAATTAACGAATATATTAGGTGCGGATCTGGGATTTGGTCTTGAGAGGGGTTCTTCACTTCAAAAAGCGTGTATTTTTGATCTCGTAAAAGACATTCAAACCATTTTTCGGACTTTCGATTTTTTAACTCACATAAGCTATCTCATTTCTTATTCTAGCATACAAACCAATTGTGATAAGCAATTCTTCACGCCAGAAGTTCTTTCGTGCCGATCATCCATTCTTTTTTGCCATACGCGGTGAGAATGTAACTCACTTTATGGGTCACGTGGTTAGTTTGTCGTAGTATTCTCGGTGTCGAAATTTTTACCAAAAAATATGTGTATATTTCTTTGTATTATGTATGTGTGTGTTTCGTCTACTAATTAATTATAATAATAATAAAAAATTGTTTTCCAAAAAAAGATAAAAACATACTTTTTTTTTTATAACAAGAGTCTTGAGTTTATTCAAAGGTATATATATAAGTATATATAATTTTTTTTTGTTTCCAGAAATAGATCTGTTACATATTTTGTTTTTAAATTTACAATTATTGTATTTTGTAGTTTGGTTTTATTTTTTATTTAAATGTACTTTTATTTATATCTAGGAAAATTTTTAAATAGATTCAAAAACTTGCACACTTTTGCTTTAAACTAGAATTCTTTCAAGTTTATTTATATAAATTTAGCTTTTACTCTTTGGGGGCCTTTTGTAAAACTAGCTAAAAAATTGCCTTTAGTTTAAATTCTTTCTTTCGTTTATATGTAAGTTTAATGTAGTTTATTTTTTAATATAATATTAGTTATGTAGACTTTAAGGTTTGGAATTTGTTTGATGCTTAAAATCACTTTACAAAGTTTTTATTTTGACATTTAGTACTTTTGATGGTCAAACAATTGTTGAGTTATTTACAATGTTTTGGTAATTAAATATTTAAATATTTTATTTTTTTGTTATTTTATGCAACATATTTAAATAATTTATATAAATGTTTAACATTTGTCATGGACAGAATCTTGGGCGTAAAACTTTGAATATTGGCTAGAATTTTTTAGGTTTTTATAACTCAATGTTCACATAGAACAAAAAGTATTTGAAATACTTTTTATGAGACTTACATAAACCTGTAAAAGACTAGCTTTGAAAATTTTCAGAATTTTTAAAGTTTTGGTATTTAGAACTTAATTGATTTTATGCATTATTATTTAGTTGTTAAACAAATTTACTAATTTAATATATACAGGCTACATATTATTTTTAATCTTTACTTATGTTTGAATATTTACATATTTATTTAGTAAAAAGTTAATTTTAATAGTTTTTGAAATGATTATTTTGGTACTAACTCTTTGTTTTGTATAATATTTACACATATAATAAAATGAAGAATTTTATATTGAATATCCCTAGTGGAACTGCTTAGTTACAAAAACGTGGTTTGAAGGGAAACTGAAATATTTGGAAGCGTAATATTATGTGGATTGGTAAAAAATTTGAGAACAAAAATATATTTAAAAGTTATTTTTTGGATTCGCCTATTCTTTTCAAAGCGAATGATATTAGTTTTATACATTATTTCGGTATATAAAAAAAATATATAAAAATAATTTTACATAAAAAATGTAATAAACATTAAAAAAAATTTTTTGTATAAATTATACATAAAATAGTAAATTAAATATATTATAAAAAATTCACAAAAAAGAAAAATATCAAATAATATTTTAACTAATTTTATAAAAAAATATACAAATTATTAATAAAAAAATATACAAAATAATAGATATAAAATAATATATAGAAAATAATATATAGAAAATAATAAATTAAAAATAATATATAAAAATATAAAATATTCTCTATTTGTACTTATTATAAATTATATATTTTTTCAAAATTGTAATTAATAAAAAATAAAAAACACAAAAAAATGTGTATAAAAAAGTAAAAAACCAAAATATTTACTATTTTTACATATTAAAAACTATATATTTTTAAAAAATTTTGATGCAAAATTGTAATTTTTAAAAATATGTACAAAAAAGTAAAAACACAAAATATTCACTATTTTTATATATTAAAAATTATATATTTTTAAAAAATTGTACGCAAAAAATAAATATATAGAAAATTAAAAATACAACATTTTCCCGATTTAGATATAAGAAAAATATAAGCATAACAAGAAAATTGTCATACAAACTGCTAAATTATAAATTTTATACAAAATATTGATTTAAAAAAAAATATAATCAAAATAGTAGATTAAATTTTAAAAATTTTATACAAAACATTGATTTTAAAAAAAGTATGATCAAAATAGTAGATTAAATTTTAAATAATACAAAATATAGAATAAGTTTTAAAATACAAAATATTTAAAACTTTAAATATAAAAAAAAATTACAAACTAGTAAATTAAATAATAAATTATAATAAACATATATAAAAAAATAAGTTTCCATAAGTTTGGAAACCAGGCCTTTAGAAACTAAGGAAATTATATTTATTAGACATTTCAAGCAAATTAAATGAAAATAATTAATTATAATATAATTCCCAGAGGACAATTATCGAAACTACCAGGAGAACAGACTTTCAACATCCTACTATACAGCATAATTTAAATTTTTAAATTAAAAATACCTAGATGTGCTTGGATCTGTCGAAAACTTTTATCCATTGCAATTAATGAAGTGAAAAAAACTACCTGGCGAGCAGAAAATACAGCAAGACTCTTATTTTTAGTTAGTTACTGAATATTTTAAAATTAAATTTAATTTATAAACTAAATTTATATAAATAAATGAAATTTTGAATTAAAATCTACGTTTTCTGAGTTTTAAATCAATCTTTACCAGCAATGCGAAATTTCCATAAAAATAAACTACCAGGCAAACAGAAAATACAGCAAGCTGCATTAATAAATTTATTAAATATTTTTAAATTTTACATTGACCCCACAAATTTTCTTAGCTGGCACTACAGAATGACTGAAATTACCCGGCAAACATAAATCGCAGCAAGTCGCATTATTTAGAATATTAAAAAATAAAACCTTCCAAAATTTCCACTGGGCAGGGCAAGTCAAGTTTCAGATTTTGCTCAACTCGCAACGACCTGAAGTACCAGGCGAACAGAAAACGCAGCAGGTAGCCCTCAGCAAAAAGCTGATTGCTACGAAACAAAAAAAGTAACTAAAAGTATGCTACACAAATTCATTAATTTCAAATTGTAAAATTGCCTTTGTGACTTTTCTTGTTCCATATCAATCAGCTTTTTGTTGAGGGCTACCTGCTGCGTTTTCTGTTCGCCTGGTACTTCAGGTCGTTGCGAGTTGAGCAAAATCTGAAACTTGACTTGCCCTGCCCAATGGAAATTTTGGAAGGTTTTATTTTTTAATATTAAATAATTGGCCAATAAATAAATAAAAAGTGTGATGCAATTTTTTTGTGTATAAAAAGATTTTAGGTTTTTTATTTTGTTTTAAGTTTAAAGCACAATTGTGTTCAAGTTATTAGATTATTATATTATTATTTTATCATTATTAAATAATATTTTATAATGATTATTAAATAATATTTTATAATTATTATTAAATAATATTGTATAATTATTATTAAATAATATATTATAATTATAGTAGTTTTCAGATTTGCCCGAAGCTGTAATCTATGAAAAATTTCATTCTCAAGGCCTTGTCGCTCTTAGGTTAAATTTCAACTTAAAATTTACAAATTAATAAATAAAATTAAATATAATTAATAGTAACAACTTTTCAAAGCATAAAATTAAAAGTAATTTTAAATTAAAATTAATCTTTTTATTCGCTAGCATTCATTTAATAGCTCCAACTATTCCAGCTTCCCCTCGACCCACGCTTAACTTAAATCCTAAAATAAACCCAGCTTTCCCACATTTATGATTTGTTCAATTGTGTCGCCTCACATGTTTTGACCACCACAGCCGGCGGCGGTGGCACATTTGTATTTACAGCATCTCCATCCAGCCCGCCACGATTCAACAAATAGTCCAGATCGTGTGTTATCCGATCCAGTGTGCAATCCGCACCCGGGGTAACAATATTACTGCCACTTTGCGTGGTGGGCGTATCAGCAGCTGTTGTTGTCACGGTGCTGGTGGCTGTGGACACCACAGCAGCCACCATGGTGGGCAGCAATGGATCAAAGGTGGTCCTCGACGTGGGTTCCAAAATGGTGACGCGTTTTTGTGTTTTGGGCGTGGGCATTGTGGTAAAGCCGCTCAGATTGCCGCTAATAGTAGGCGGCGGCAGTGGTGCTGGCGGCATGCTTAACATCACCGAAGTGGGCACAAAATCCACATACGGATTGTGCTGCAGTGGCACATAATGGGGCGTGGCTGAGGGCAGAATGCCGCTGGTATGTATGCCTATGATGCTATCTGCAAGTATAAGATGCATGCAGTTGTTTGGTTTAGTTGAGGCTTTAGCACTTAACGCCATGCCAGGCCAATTCTCTGCAGCACGTTGTAGCACTCGTGCCAGCTTAAGCCAGCCCAGAACGAGTGCCAAAGCTGCTGCCAGGCAGTGCTCGGCTTCCGGCTGAGTCTTAAACATTATTTATTGAAAACTCACGAAATGCAACAGCAGCCGGAGCACTTTGGCTTTGCGGCTGGCAAGCGCTTAAGTGCTAGTGGTTACTCACCTGCTGCCACGCCCTGCAGTATGTCCAGCGTCTCCACACCCACAAAGTCGCCACAAGGCGCCGCATAGCTCTGCAGCTGCTGCTGTTGATGCAGCGCACGTCTACCCAAGCTGCCCGTCAGACTGCCCATGGTGTAGGCATCGTAGGCGTAGCCCAGGGCATTGGCCGCCGCCTGGGAGCTGCCAGTGCCCGTGCCGCTGCCCGTAAGCAATGCGCAGCAACGTGTGGCTGGTGAGGCAACCGTCAGCGGCAGCGATTGCTCCTTGCAGCGTTCTACGGCAACCAGGCCGCCGGAGATAAAGGTTTCCGTGGCCGTGCTGTTGGCAGTTTGGCAACGTGGCGCCGTTGAGATGATTGTCAACGGCAGTTGCACGCCACCAACGCCACTCGTGCCTGTTGCGCCGGACAACTCAAGGCCCTGTTTTTGCTGCAATGGAGGTGCACCGGCTGATATGGCTGCCGCTGTTGTTGTCACCGCAATGCACTCGCTTTCCTTCTCCTTCTCCTGGCTGGTATAAACTGTAAGTGGTAGGAAACAGAGTGTTTGTGTGTTAGTATTTGGCTTGGTTGTGTATTCCGTGTGACCTCATTTGGCCGGGACTACTTACAGCTTAGTGGACTATTGATGCTGGCCGTGCAGTAGTTATCCTCCAGACTGGTTTTGCTTGTGTTAAATTTAGTTTGTTTTAATGAGTTACTTTGACTGCTGCCATTGCTGCTTAGGAAGGGTGGTCCTCTTAACTGACTCTCGGCCTTAAATATAAAACAGAAGAGTATGGCAAAACCCTGCAAAGAAAAAGAAGAAAGTGTTTAAGTTAATGGGTTTGGTGGTAAAAGCTCATTAGAATATATTTCTATAAACAAATAAAAAAAATTTTTTATGGCTTTAAGATCGATGCTCTGTGGAATCCAGATTCTCATATTTTGGCCAAAAATCTGT
Organism: Chymomyza amoena; assembly: GCA_037043745.1. Taxonomy (NCBI): domain Eukaryota; kingdom Metazoa; phylum Arthropoda; class Insecta; order Diptera; family Drosophilidae; genus Chymomyza; species Chymomyza amoena. The sequence goes on along the minus strand of JBAMAX010004332.1, from coordinate 236,110 downwards.
CATTTTCATAATAATTGATTTATAGTGATGAAATTTTATATACGTTCTCGTAATAGAGGATTGAACTATTTTTCTGGAAAGTTTAAGCCTATTTAGATTTTTTTAAGATTTTGATAGTCTAGACCCAAATTGGAATTATGGGAGTGACCATAATCATCATGCTGCGGGAATAAGAATAATTAATAAGATTTTTTCAGCTTTTGTCATAGCAGAAGAATGCAGGGAATCAGTTGCAACTTTCGGATCCAAAGCTCAGACTATAAAAAAAAAAATAATAATTCCCTGTTTGATCCCGTAGAGAGGGGCATATGGGATCTCTATTAATAACTGTTCGAACAGAACAGGGACCTACAGCTTATAACCGAATCCGAAAGGCAGTGTCTTTAATTAATAGAGATTTTCATGGCAAATAGCGTCTTCGAGCAAGCGATGCCAGTGCTAGGCAAATGCACCAGTGCAACTGGTGGGAATCGAACCACCGACCTTCGGTTTTAGAGGCGAGTACGCTACCACTTACGACACCGACGGACACAAGGTCAGACTATACTTGCTCAAAATTTTTGTAGTTGCTGAATCCGAACTTAAGATTAAAAAAACAGTAGCAGTTTGGGGTTCCTACCCCAAAAAATGGAAGCATTCTGAAGGTAGGCTTAATAAACTGCCGTGTTGGGGACAGGAAGGCCCCGAAGAAGAGGAGGGATCTCCCTCTTCTTTTCAAAAACTTTCAGCAGTTTGGAATTCCAACTCCTAAAAAGCGAAACCCTCCGAAGGTAGGGTTAAAAAGTACAGGAAGGCCTAACGAGAGGGGGGACGCGGTTCCCCCGGGCCAGTGCGGAGATTTCTCTGGTGTCGTACTTACAGAAAAAAATGATTCATGCTAAGGGTGTAATAAAGGGGTTGGTACATTTTCGCTCTACGGCCCTGGCTGGGGATTCGGATTCATCGATTCTTTAACCACAAAGAAATTATGTTATGATCTAAGGATTCGAAAGTGATTTTTTGTTTGTGTACAAGACTACGTCATGGGAATATTCGACTGTAATTTAGAATATTTAATCTATTGTTTGAAATTGAAAATCTTAAAAATATGAAGCTTAAAACATAAATATTTTAAAGTTTGTCACTTTTTCTTGATATCGGATAGCATGGAGTTCCCCTTAGGCATTGGGTATCTTAAATTTGCAAACATCAACGAAAAAACCATCAAAAAACATATGAAAGCGAGCTTATTATAAAATTCCCTTACATTTGACAGACTCTCCGTCAAGTTCTGGAGTCCAATAAAGTCTTTCTAACCCAGTTATCTCTCTGATTTGTGCGTCAGGACAACTGCAATTAAGTAGGTCCCAAGTTGGCAGTTGGAAACCACAAATCTTCTAAGCGCATACCTATACATCACAATCGGCCATCGATTAACAAATTTATTGACCAACTTAAAGCAACCATTAATTTTGGCCCAAGGATCTTAACCATAAATTGTTACAAGTAACTTTTTCTTTAACTAAATTAAAGCAGTGTGTTAAACAACTAACAAAGATTTCCATGGAAATTAATTACGAAAGAACAACATCCTCCAGACAATTTATTGTAATGATATTTTAATAAGAACACGCCGCAGGCAGCTGCGTTTTCAGGCCTTACTCTTATGTTACATATTTTTCTCTTCGTTTAGCTCTCTCTGCTCGCTCTCTCTTATTTTCGATGCCAAATTGATTACCTTTGCATGTTCCATTGACTTAACCATTGCAGTCAAATTGGCGCACGTGTGCTTAAGTGAGGCTGTGTTTTACCTTCAGTACGCAGTGCATGTATCATACCTTTTTTGTTTGCATGAGTAAATTGCTACCGCCGAATTGAAATTTTATGTAAGTCAGCTATAATATCAAGTTTCTATTTGGCAACTATTTAAAGAAGACAACTTCTTGGATATTAACGAAAATACATAAAAGTGAAACCTTGACCAGAAGCAAGCTGTTGTGGTGTACTAACAGATAGTGTTCTGAGTTCCGAGAACGTTTAGATCACCCAAAACTAATTCCCACCCCGGAAATAGTCGATAAAATTCATGGTTTCATACTAGTCTATCGAAGGATTAAATGTAGGTAAATGAGGTGCATTCGAAATGCAACAAATCCAACAAATCAATTAATCGTCCATCAGAACGTGCTATTCGTCGTGACCTTGATTGTGTTCGAACTCATTTGGCATTCCATGTTGTCCGACCACCAATCAGAATAAGAACAGCACGGTCCCAAGAGAGGTCAGTGTAGGGGAAAATCCCAATTTATCGATTTACCAGCGTGCACGAGAAGTTGTCCTTTGCCCATCGACCATGAGGTAAATTTTGTGCAAAGATATTGGTCAGAATGCGTATAAGATTCAATTGCTGGATGGGCTCAAGATCATGGAAGAAGGTTATTTCAAGAAATGCGCCCACCAACTGTGATTTGATTCCTTTAGATTAAATTCTTTGGGGATACGTCCATTGCTGCCAATTTAGCTTTTTCCCCGTCAAATCTGGCTTTTTTCGAAGCCCAATTGCGGGAAGCGGGAATTCTGGCTTTTTTAAAAATGAATTTAGCTTTTTTTTGGCTTTTTTTAATGCAGCCACCAATTTCATGAAAACATGTAGCAGCACGGTTGCCACTTGTTTACAAAAAAAATTTCGATAAATCTGTGAAAAAAGTATACCAGTTTTGGTAGAAATAAACCAAATGTGTGTAATAGTGGCAGCTCTATCATACGTTTATATCGATATTTGCCAATATCATCACCACTACCTTACGCAAACTGTCATCACAATCAAAATAAATAGCGCGCTGCTTAAGTGTAAATTTTATTAGTGACAAATTTCGCCATGCCAAAAGAATATAAACAAAAGTGCCGTGATGCTTGGATGAAGAGCGAAGAATTCAAGGCGTGGCTTCGCAGGGATGACACGGACGACAAAAGGGTCTATTGCAGCTACTGCAAGACTACAATAACTGCAAAGCTGTGCGATCTGCGTGCTCATGCAAGCACTAAAAAACACACAAGTGCGATGGGCGGCTTCCAGCAAAAAAATAAAATTGATTTTGGTAGCTTGCCTACAAAAACTGTGGAGCAGGAAGCAGCATTGTGTCTGTTTATTGCAGAGCACACAGCTATGGCACAAGTAGACCATTTGGGCAACTTATGCAGCAGCCATTTTGATAGTGCAACGGCCGGGGCCGAATAAAGCTACATCGCACAAAATGCACCAGCATTATAAAAAATGATTTGGCGCGTAATTTTTATGAAGATTTGTGCGCCGATATAGGAGACTCCAAGTTCAGTCTTTTACTCGATGAGTCAACGGACATCAGCGTCACAAAACTTTTAGGTATTTATCTTAATAATTGTTTATGTTATTTTTATTAAATTTACATATATACTTATTTAGGTATCATACGTCAAGCCATTGGTTTCTGAAGACAATTCGGTACACATTGACGACTTGCAAACCAATATTGAAAGCGTCATTATTGATATATGGCTTCAAATGGTCGAGAGTGTGATCAAAAATTGAACAGCAGGATGTGGTTTGTAACGCGTTGTCGTGGTGGTCACATGGCAGAGATCATTTTTAAATAATAAGTGACAAGAAATTATCTTTCTATTAAAACCAAATTTTGGATCATGACATACATTTTTTTTTTAAATCCGAATGCGCTTAAGAAAAGCACCCTTTATATGAATTTATTTGGGGGAAGCCCTTAAAAAATGCTCACGCTTTTCAGAAAATAAAAAAATAAATTAAAACTTCGAGTTACGGACCATATAATATAATATACTTAAATTAATAAATAAAACAAAATTTAAAATGTGACCAAACTTGGATATAAAACCAAAGATCTGCCTAAAGAGCGTATCCAAAAGCTGAAACAGAAATAAGGTCTGTCAGGCTATTTCTTAGTGTCTACCAGCTGCTAGGATACCAACTACGGTGCCTCCGTCCACCTGTCCATCAGTATAAATGTGTAGATCTCAGAAGTCATAAGAGTTAAAAAAAGCCCACAGAAAGATTGTAGAGGTGTGCTCACTTGACTATTCATAAAGAAAGTGATAAACTGCTTCAAAATTATTTGTGGCGGTAGCAATTGACACCACGACGCACTAAGCCACAAAAAGACTACTCCGTGGTATTAGTGGTTCTCCTCGTTTAGAAAGTTACGGTAGAATCACTTTCTCCCCGCCTTTGACATCACAATATTCAGAAACTCACAATTTGTCACTGCCAGACTAGCTCCGAGTACTGAGCACTTTTGTCTGTGGCATTCTTGTTTAAATAATTAAACATTGCAATCGAACTACAGCCACAACTAACCAATACCAACACTTAAACGATTGCCAATCGAAGTGATTTGGCCACTTATTAATAGCCGGCCGGTCGTTTGGTCTGGAAGCAACTCCACTAAGCAATTGATGGCTCATGTGGACCGGCAGTCATTGGGGCTCCTGGAGGACATGGCATCTACTACTTTGCTAATATTTGCATTGCGTCCAATATACTATAGATATGGGTATTTATAGTTGTGCGTGTAATTATGTGATTAGTTTTTTAGGGCTGTCCATTTAGTGTCCTGTTTTGGTATGTAGCACATTATTTATTCAACGTAAATGGGCCAACTGCTTCGGACATTAAATAGCTATAAAATTGTTGGAAGCCAAAGGAATGCAATGCAGTGAATATGTTTCATTAACTGAATATGGCTTAAATACCAAACTGACTGAGATTCAAGTTTTAACTGAATTTATTTAATGATGTGGTGGCATGTGGAGATTTTAAGGGGATTTTATGTTAATTGAGCTGCCTAGTAAGAGGCATGGTCATTTAAATTTTAGTGAAGACTAATGGGCTTTGGGGTTGAAGTTAAGTTGATTTTTAAACTCCATTTCCATGGCAAAAAAATTAAACATAAATTAATCAAGATTTGGCTATAACTTTCCTATGTAAGGACTAGAATTTTTGGGGTGACTGAAATCCATTAGAAGATTTACTAACTTTGGCATATAGATTTACAGAACTTATAAACGAAACAATCTACCCTGCTCCGGAAAACGAATTCGAATATTTTATTCGGATTCCTTTTGAAGCCGAATGCTTAGCGCTTACAAGCTGAAAAACGATTTCAAAACGAATTTTTAATGTGGTCTTAAACCGAATGTTTGATGCAAAAAGAATTGAAAAGCATTAGCCACATAGGTTTAAAATAGCATAAATTAAATACTGAAAAATTTTTTTAAATATTTTTCTATAATAACTTCAAGTAAGATAATTACTAGCAATTATTTTCAATTATTTATCCTTAAGGCCTCTAGCAGTAAATTATTTTGTTTCCTAGAATTATGAGGCATGAATCTTATACTGGAATAATTTTTTAAATATTCTTTGATATTTATATAGTATAGCTCTGCCAACTTCAAGTTAGATAATTACTGACAATTATTTTTAATTATTTTGCCTGAAGGCCTATGTGGCTCTCATTACATTATTTTGTTTCCTAGAATTAATTTGTAAGTTACAAAAATAAATAGACAAAAATTTGTAATTATTTTTTTTACAACTCAACCCAAAAAAATGGCCTCCACGACCCAAGACGAATTTGTTTTGGTGTTCATTTATGTGAAAGTATCATGCACGAACACATCACGATAAGCGCGACAGGGTTGCTTCGTTACACAAAGAAAATTTCCCTTGTAACAAAAATAGCTAAGTCGTGTTTAATTTCAATAAATATCGTTGCTAAAATAATATTTTTGTGTAATTTTATTTATAAAAAACGACAACAAAGTTATAGCAACAGATTAGTGAAAATAAAAGGTAAGCAACACATAGTAATAGAAAGATGCAGAGCTGTGGCAACCATGTCAGCTGTTTTATTTCGCGCTAACTAACAGGAGAATTTAAGAAGACTAAAATCAAAAAAGAATTCCAATAGATAAAAATGTCATACAAAATAAAGCTTTAATAATTTATGACACACTGCAAAATCAAGTGCAGTGCACTTCTGCGGATAAGATGTCTTTTAACGCAAGTCGTGGCTGGTTCCAGCGATTTTGCAAAGACTTTCCTTGCATAGTCTAAAACTAAAAGGGTAACATGCATCTGCTAATTTGGAAAACCCTAAAAATATCAACAAAAAGTTTGCTGAAATTATTACCGCAACGTCATACAGCCCAGACCAGATATTTAATGCTGATGAATCCGGATTATTTTGCATGAAAATGCTTTAGAGGACCTTTCTAGCAAAACATAACAAATCAGAAAGCGGACATTAGGCTGCAAAAGATTGTTTAACGATTCTTCTTTGTAGTAATACTTCAGGACATTTTATTTTGAAGCCATTGGTAGTTGGCAAATCTAACCGACAACGATCGTTTAAAGGTTTGAATATTAACAATCTAACCGTTCATTGGAAAGCCCATAAAAGATCTTTGGTTTACTGCAACGTTTTCAATGATTGCTTCCATAACATTTTCGTGCCAGATATGATATGATAAGTATTTAATCAAAAAAGGGCTACCTTTTAAAGTCCTTCTAGTTCTTGATAATGCTCCAGGACACCCTCAAGACTTGCAGCATACAAATGCTGAAGTTGTGTTTTTACCTTCAAATACGACTTCTTTGCTGCAACCCCTAGGAAAAGGGAAAATTTCTACTTTCAAGGCCCTGTACATAAAAAAGTGTAAAATAAAGGAACTCTTTCAATTGCACAGCCACAAAAAAAATTTTTTTTCGGGTCTGGGTTCACTGAATCCGAATCCGAAGTCCAAAAACCCCGCACGTCAGGGTTCGACGTAGCCGAAAACATGTAGTAAACATGGTTTGACCTCCAGGCCCAGATGTTAATGATCTATTAAAACAATATGAAGAAGTCAACAAAGATATGACCAATAACAACAAAAACTTATTTCAGAAAATTTTCTTAAAGAAAGGCCTATTCAAACTATAACTGAAACATAAACATGGTTTTTCCATATAAAAAGGTTTCACTCGTTTTACGCGGTTTTGTCAGGAACGTATCTACCGTGTAAACCGAGGTAAAGGTGTATATGTAATTGTAATTAGTAAGTAAATGAATATTTAAAATATTTGGATAAATTAAAGATAAATACATGGTCTAGCTGTATAAGTACTGAAAACTGCCCCCAGCGAATCAAAATTTTTCGCAAAATTTACGAATTCCAAACGCGTTTTGTTTTTTTTTTTTGACTGTGTCAACAAAATAATATTAAAAAAAAATTAAAAAAATTTTTTTTTTTTATTTTCAGCTTACAAATTTTCGTACAAAATATATGAAATTCGCATTTATTTTTTAAGTATGTTTAAATAAATAAAAAATAATTTCTTAAAAAAATATTAAATTTACCTTCTTTTTTTAAGTACGTTATAAGTTGAACACAATTTTTTAAGGACTTTTTATATAAGTTTTTTTAATATGGTGTGAATATAAATTAAATCGATTTGGTGGAACAATGATAAAAAAACATTTTTTTTAATGTTTTTGTTTTTAAAATTATAAAAAAAAAATTTTTATATATTTGTTAAAAGATTGCAAAAATTATAATAAATTTTTGTAAAATTTTGTATAATATTGACTTTTCAAAACATTTTTATTTTGCCATATAAATCATCATCAACATCAGTTTTTAAAAATTCCTGAAGGCAGTTTCCAGTACCTTATCCAGCTAAACCCTTTGGAGAGCACAATTTTGATAATTGTGACCTCTTCAATAGGATAACGCTGCCATCCATGCCTCCCGTGATTATCTTGATCCGAAAAAATTTCGAATCTAAGTCCCATTTAAAATCTTTGGGGTATGCTTGATCATAAGTTATGCATAAATGGGTGGCCATGCGATACCCCCAAGGACATAAATAACTATGGAGTGATTTTTTAAGAGGTATGATGTTCAAAAAAAAGCGCCAAAAATTTAAAAAAATTGATGAAATCTTTATTAGAATCGATAGAACGATCAATATACATAATTACATGTTTGAAGATGATTTCATGCTAATGTTGGCCGCGGCTCCGCTTTAGATGGTTCATGCGCGAGGTCCAATTTTGGCACACTCTCTTGAACATATCGACCGGTATTTCACGAATAAATGGTTCCATATTGGCTTCCAGTGCGTCAATCGTTGCTGGTTTATCCCTGTAGATATGAGCCTTAACATGGCCCCACAAGAAATAATCCAAAGGCGTTAAATCACACGATCTAGGCGGCCAATTGAAGGGCCCCAAATGTAGGCTAAACTGTTCACCGAAGGCGGCTCTTAACTGGGCCATTGTTTCGCGTGCCGTTTGGAATGTGGCACACTCTTGTTGAAACTACATGCCAGCCATGTCCAGTTCTTCCATTTTGGGCAAAAAAGTCGTCAATCATCAGACGGTAGCGCTCGCCATTTACAGTAACGTCGCGGCCATTGTCGTCTTTGAAGAAATACGGGCCGATCATCCACACCAAATAGTGACTTTTTCGGGATGCATTGGTAGCTCTTCTGGCTGGTCTTCACTCCAGATGCGATTAGAAATTTAGTCACAAGCTTCTGAATAGCTCCTACTGTAGGACGACCAAACAGCCCATAAATTGGAAGAAGTCCGCGATGCACTTTCGTAACCGAGCATGAATTTTGATAGTAAAATTCAATAATTTGCAAGCGTTGTTCGTTCGTGAGTCATTATTATTTATTCATGGTTAAATAATAGGCCAAACTGAACAACTTTAACAATGACACAAGACACGATTCACGCGTGATCTGCCAAAAACAGTGTTGCCAAAAAGATACCAGCAAAAAAATCACCCGTTATAATTTGGCTAAATGGGCTAAAAAAGATAAATCTGACAAAATTTAAGGAATTGGATGCCAAATTGTCTCTTATAATTGTTAAATAATTATTTAGTCCATTTTTCATTTTTAAGTGATAATTTAATAACCTTCAAAGTGGCGCCGAACAAAGATCGCTTGATGCCCAAAACCGATGTGCCTTGCTTCTACCCCAGGATGTTCCTTCTTTTCAGAGGATTATTGAATTCAAATTTTCATGTATCAGCGTAGACATGCCATAAGCTAATATCTGTGCTTATATAAATCTTAAAAATATTCAAATTTAAGAATTTATGCACAGCATATGACCCAAAAAATCTGCATCAGTTTGACTAAAAGCTTGCATATATATTTTTTTTTTAATTTTAACCATTAGTTCTCGGTAGTGGCAGATAAAAGAAAGAAAGCAACTCTGAGTGTTGCCAAGATGTAAGGAATAAGTACAAAAATCCAGCGCACTTATTTAATTTACACAAGAAATCAGGTAGAAATAAAAACAAAAATAATCCGAGAATAAGTGAAAGCAAAGTCAAGTACCAAGTCAAGTGCAAAATAAACACAAAAAAGGCTTTTTCACCTCTTTGATCAAAGCCCCCAAAGCGCCAAGTGACGACGACAGCTGTTGCCTTCAGGACTCTCGTCCTAATGCAAGCTCAGAAAGTGGTTAGAAGGAACTTGGAAGGAACTGGCTGCTTTGTATGACTCTCAGTTGATTTTGCATGCATAATTTGGTGTCGAGTGTAAAAATATGCAAGCAGCCGGTTGCCCTGCAAACTTGTAGGCGTTTTCCCATTTTCCCACATTTCCATTTTACCTTTTGCACTTTGATGAAATATGCAGGCGAGATGATACAAAATAAGAAGAGAAAATAACTTCAAAATAAAAAAAGTATATATGCAGAGATCTTTCGAATAACAAACAAAGCCAAGTTAATAGTTTTGTTGACAAGTCTTGATAACAAATATGACATAAACAAGTCAATTTGAACTCCTGACAATATATCGAAAAATCTCTATATAACATTTTTATGTTGTGCTATTAATGGGCTGCCTGCATAATTTGCTACTAATTAACATACTACAATTGGTATTTGAAACTAATTTATATTGTATACTATACCATATATATATTTGTTGTTGGACTTACCAGCAATATGCAAGATATGCCAAACGGATATGCCCATAAAGTATCCGGCGTTGAATTTACATAAGCGATGAAAAATCCGTCGCTGCAGAGTTTTACGGCCAACAAACCACCAGTGCGATAAAGTAGGCCAAGTCTGCAAAATATATGAGAGAGGAAATTGAAATCGTTTATATGGCATTAGGGGGGGTAGAGCAGCGAACTATAATAGGAAAAAGCTTTTATGTTTCTGTTATCGCATATAGGATCCTTGTTAGCTTGTTTTAAGCTTAGGCGACAAAATGGAAATTAGTTGAGTCTGAGTTGTCAAGCGAACTAACCCAAACAGTGCTTAAAGCTAAGTACGCCCAGACAATTTATATTAAAATTAAAATCTGCATAATTTCTGAGAAATCCATAAGGATATACATTTATAAGGTTTTCTTTCGGCAGTTGAGTAACTAAAAATATACTTAGACCTAATAATGTGCGTTTTTTTTATGGGGACTGGGTTTTGTTTTTTAACCATCATAATAGGCAATAAAAATGTTTTAAAATAAAGTTCCAGGTCTCTCTATCACCCACTAAATTATGTTTAATGTCTAGCGATGAATTTTTATTTACTCAATATTGGGTCATTATGTTACCTTATATGAATCGGTTGATTGCCTCTAAAAAAAAATATTTATATCATAGAAAAACATTCCAGCTCTGACCCTACATGGGATTAATGTTTATTAAAATCTTTTGAAAACTGACGCATTTACATAAATGATGACCATTATATCGATTAATAACGACACAGTTTAGGATCAAAGTGAGCCTTAAAATTTAAAATTTTGTAGGCAAATTTTGTGTCGAGAAACACGAAAGTTACATTAATTTTCTTTTCTTAATAACCTTTTTCAAGATTTTTGGAAAAATATGTTTTTGGGTGCTGTACTTTAGTTATTCGTGCATATTTCGCAAACATGTTTTACCGATATAAAAAAATACAAGATAGATAGCTATTAAGGCTTTAACGATGATAAAGATATGCAAAGATTTAATCAAAAAATTGGATTTGCAAAGGAACCTTAGTCGCAAAAAATGACTTTTCGACCATTTTTCAAAATTACCAATTTCCACTTGGCTTTTATTAAGAAAAAAAAATTTTTTTAATTGTTTTAAGTTTTAAGCTGATAGAGAAATCGGGTAAGAACTGCAGAGGCTATAAAGCCATGTACAAAAGTTCAAATTTTTACTCATCATAACTCTTAAAGATTTTTATTTGAGTTCAGTTATATCTTCACGAATTTGCATCCAGCAGTAGTCGTGAGTTTCGTACATAGCATCTTTAGCTCTTCCCCGATTTGGAAAATCTAAGAAGGAAAATGTTCGTAAATTGAAATTATCTTTAAGCTCGAAAACTTGAGTAAAATTTTTCAGCTCAAAGCTTTAAAAATATTTGTAAAAATTTGTTTGTTGCAAAAAACTCAAAATTTTTAATTTAAAAAAATAGTCGAAAAATGTCTTTTTGAATTTGGTTTCTTGAAACTGCAATATACTTGTCTCAATTTTCATTATATTAACGTAAAACCCATATCAATATCTTTCGATCTAATGGTAAATTATATCGGTTAAAAAAGTTTTTTTACGAGATATTTCAGAATAACTAAATACAGAGCCCAAAAACACATTTTTTTCGATGATATCTTTATATCGCTTCTTTAGCGATTATTATAAATATAATTTTCGTGATCCAAAATTGTCGTTAAAAGCGTTTTTATAAGAAAGCTCATTTTTGGTGTAAACTAGATTAATCAGTCAATAATAGTTAATTTTTCGGCTAAACTAGTGTAATCAGCTAATAGTTATCCCATCGAAATTTAAACGAATCCATTTAAATTCTATAATTTTTCAAACTCATTTGAAATCTAGGTATAAAATCTGAATACGAAATAGTTTTTTTTTAAGAAACTACCTAGAAAACTTAGCACATCCGCGAGATAGACAGAGGTTTTCGGGTCTGGAACCCTAAAAAGTTAGAAAAATGGTTTGAGAGTTTTTCATGAGATCCAATATATATAGTCTACGAAGTAAAAACATCATCTTAGACCAAATTTTGGATCCGCGCTAAGATACCACGGATGATTATTGAGGGCCCAATGCGGCCTTTTTTTTCTTCAGGAATTTTAATCCCAACTGTTTTATACAAATCTAGATCTTTGTCGAATGCCCTGAGAGAACTAGATCATGCCTTATAGTCTCGTATGAACCAATAAGTTAATTTATTATGTAGCCTCTCCTGCTATCAAATACTTCGGTAGCGAAAGTTGCTTAAATAGATTTTTCAATAATTTACACAGATCTTAGAATAAAAAAACAGAGAACGCATTGCTGAGTTTTAATGTGAACCAAAATAACCGTTTACTTGAAATAAAAAATTGGACTTAAGAATAATAAAAAAGGTTACAGCATAATATGAAGAGTCAGATTCCCATCAAAGTGTCTGCAACCACTTCCATTCATTCAACTAGTAACATTCTCCCAACTTCAGTGGTAATTCAAAAAACTTATAATCTGACAAGAAAGGAGCTCATAATTTTTTTATATATAAAAAAATGACGTCAGCAAGGAGATATGTCACCGGATAGCTCTTGTAAGCCATTGTTACTTTGGGCTCAATAAGAAGTTTAAGATTAGAGCGTTCAATCTAAATAAAGAAATCACCCTGGTTTTTGGAAAAAAAATTCCTAGGCGAATCCTCGCACAGACAAATGTGGATAGTGACTTTCGTATTCGAATGAACTATGTGCTGTATATGTTTTTTCAGATAGCCAAGTTGCCATTAGGGCATTGTCTTCCTCGATCATCTCCTCCCGGATGGTTAAAGAATGCTATAACTACCTCCAAACCCAGACCGCCCGGAACAAAGTCGTACTATGTTGGGTGCCTGGACACTCGGGAGTGGATGGTAACGCGATCGCTGACGATCTAGCACGACAGGGTGCCTCTACCCAGACTACATCTCCTGCGCCGTTTGGTGGTATTGGTTGGTCGACGATCAAAACTATGATAAACAAATGGGCCGCAGGAGAGCATAGGAAATACTGGTTCTCCTTTCCGGGGCTTCGTCAAGCAAAAGTGCTTGTCAAACCTCTGGATGCAATCAAGACAAAAGGTCTTGGCAGAGCGGACCTAAAGCTCCTGGTAGCTTTCCTATCTGGTCACCACACTGTTAGATATCATCTACAGAAAATTGGCCTATCGGACTCTTCAGAGTGCAGGCTCTGTCTAGAAGACGATGAAACCACCAGGCATATTCTCTGTGACTGCCCAGCGCTGGTATGGGACAGAGTCTGTCACATGGGAAAGGAACGGATTAGTCCCTTTCATCTCAGGTCAACACAAACAAAAGACCTACTGCTATTCATGAGGAAAGCGAAAAGTCTTTTGCTTTAATCTTAGGGTATGGTACAAAAGACCTTTTGGTTGCAGTGCTCCACCTCTCTGTGAGGTACCCTTTTCGGGGAAAAAAAAGTGCTGTATAAGCTTGATAATTACTTCGTCAGACGCATACAATTACAAAGTCTGTGCTAACTTGGGCACGCCATTAGCCTAGATGAGAATGGTCCAACTAAAAAGGTACTCGACCGAAAGTCAATGAAAGGATATCGAGTACCAGGCAATGAGGAATCTTCGTATATCATCAATTGGCGCCGGCAAGCACAAAATAGAAACCACTGGGGAGGGATAATTTCCGTGGCAAAGACCGACAACCGGTTATAATGGACAAATAGGTAGATAAATAGGTAGTTTAAAACTTTGTCTACGATGAACTGATAAAGTCTTCGCTAACCTACATACATATATATTTAATTTTTTCTTATTCTATGACAGTATTTTAAAATGTCAAATAGGGTTGTGTTTTGATAAATTGTCATCACTAGTGCATTGGACATTTATCGATTACGATTTATGCAGTCAGAATGAATATTCATATTCTAATCAAACGTACTTTTACTGAATTTTTATTTCTTTTTGATTTTTCCATCAAAGTGTGATAACTAATCTTTAGTTCTAGTCTAATTTAACAGGTAATTTTTTTTTTTTTATTTGGTATATTTATTCATATCAACCTTTTTGAAGGCTTGAGTTCAATATTGACGAAAAAGTTAATTGCTGCATACGGAGCATATCTAAGCGTGCCATATGGATCAGGTGATTATTGAATATTTACAATTTTTTTTGTTAATTGTCAATGAAAATCCTTAAGCCATAAGAAAAACGACATGGATGTAGACGAAACATCCTGTAGGTGTCATCCCATTCAAAATCTAATTGGCGCCAAAGGCGATATACGGCCTTAAGTCCTCTGGCGTCATGTGTCTAATAATGTTCTTTGGCGTTGCCATAACTGAAAGATTTGAGTAGAGTTGCCACAATTTGATGGATGTCATATAATGCTTGTGGCGTTGCCATACCCGAAAGATAAATAGCAATATTTTATTCAGACGAACTAACTTTTTTGACCAAAACGATTAGGGAAATTTAAATATTTTTACCCAAGCCATATACTATGCGGTCGAGCTGTTAATAAAACCGATTATGTCTTATGGTATGCTATTGCATGAAATTTTCAACGGTTGTACGACAAATCAAGATGTTTGAATTTTTCGATAAGCAACCAAATTGCATGTTTTTTTTATCGATTACCGATAACTCCAAACGTAAAACTCTGCAAACTATAAAAATCACGTCTAAGTAGGCTTTTCATTTTTCTGTCATTTCTGAATTGATTTTTGTTGTGGTTGCTAAAAAAAGTAAATATTTGAAGACTAGTTTGTTGATATAATTCCCCCGGATTTGAAGAATGGGCACAAAAAAGAGGTTGTATTTTTTACATAGTATTTAAAGTATAAACGTGAAATATTTTTTTTCTGTCTGTTAAAGACGTCTCCAAAGTCAATTTAACAACAGTTTTAGTGACACAGATATCTTAAACCATGTTAAAATCAAATTTACTGACGATGGTATTGAGGATGGATTTTATTCCCAACGCCCGCGTTTTGCCGTACTAGCTCGATGTGTGCGCTATCTTCATAAAGCTCTTCTATCGGGAGTAACTTGTGCCATCAGCTTTAATCTATTGTTGAAAGGTTGTAAGTTAGAAGATTTAGACAGTGAAACCAAAGATGTGAGTGTAATATTTAGTAAGCAAAGCATTTTTTGAAGTTTTTCCGATTTTTTCATCTGACGATATTCTCGATTTTTCGATTTTTTTTTTACTTGCAGTGGTTGAAGTACGAAGCTTTGCCAGATAACTCCAAAGTGGAATGCGAAACTATAACTTCCTATCGTTATAGAGCTCCTTATGATATAGTTAATTCGCATGACTTTGTGCGCTTACTACGTCATCATGAGCATAACTCCCTAGGCGGCATTTGGCTAAGTGACATCAAGGAATCGCTACCAAATTCGGAAGCCATATTGACCAAGGAAAGATCCAAGTATACTACAATTGTGCACAAAGGCGATAAACGTTTGGTCATCTATTATCGTAATAAATCACTGGAACCAAATTTCAGTTACGATGTGCGGCAGATGTGGAAACATGTTTCAGTCAAAGAACTCTCTGAGCGGCAAATAGAGGAACATCTAAGGAAGAATGGTAGGTGGCTTGTTACCAAAATGAAAAAAATTGTACCCTCTTTTTAACAGGCATAAAAGTCTTCATGGGTGAGACGGAAAAACCACAGCCCATGCATCCTCCAAAGCTGCCCAGCCGACCAGCCCATGTCATAAAGTTACGGGATAATGCACATGTTGCTCATTTAATGAAGTACTATGATGAGAACGGCAACGAGAAATACCCGGATGATTCCTCCAATGAGAATGGCGATCCTGAAGTAATCTTTGCACCGGCCCGCAAGTATATGAAGCGCCACTGAGTTTTTTTTTTATGATTGGAACGTTTGTAAATTTCATTTTGTTTTTTTAATTGTTTAGCTTAAATTTTTTTTTTGTAAATAAAAAAATGTTATTTGTATCAATTTTTTGTATTAAAAGGTTCTTGGGAAATGGCGGAAAAAGCAAAAGGGTGTAGGGGTACTTCCTCGATAAGGCCACGATGTCTGCCAGTAAGAGATTTTTAGGCTATGGCTTATAAATCAATGAAAGTTACTCCCATCTTTATTATATTTATAATATAGTTTTTGGATTTGGGTGCCATTTCTTCTACCTGGGGCCAAAATATGATCCAACAATGAGAAGGCTATGCTATACGCAGTGCCTTCGTGTCTCTTTGATAAATATCGCGCAGTTCCGTTTTTTCTATGCTACATATAGGAAATAGTGGACCGATTTTGATGTAAAGCCACAAAAAGGTGTATACCACCGCCTCAGGTACCCATACCACAACCTCAGTATCTACTGATGGAGGTGGTGGTGGCAAGGTAATGAAGCGCAAGTGGAAGAGTAAGGTTAAAAAGGGCAAGAGGACCGTGAGGAGGCGCAGGCCAGCAAAGAGCGCAGGGAAGGAGACATTTGGTTAAGCTGAAATCAACTGATTATTTAACCATAATTCAATAAGGACACGGACCAATGATTCACTAACAAGAAAACTACTTCCTTGGACAAACCGAGCCGAACCTGTCTATGTTTAGTCTGGATATCGACTATTATAGCAGTTTCGTTATGTGTCTGTCACAGAAGCACACATTCTCTATAATATTTTTCGCAGGTAACTCTTTTCGACTGCCCCAGACGTGGCTCTTGTTTCTAGCTGGAATATTATTTTCATTCATTCATCGCGGCCTGAGTCAGGCAGTAATCATTTTCTCTGTTCTTATATATTCTGACTAGGCTGATGTACACACGATCTAATCAACCCATAGATCTCCGCTCATTCTGAAACTATACCCATCATTCAGTATATGAGAATCCGAATAATACAACTAAAATCGACGTTTGCAAAATCCAAGCACGCAACTACCTTGTCCTTCCCATTCACTATGAATCCTAGATGCATTTGCAGAGATTTAAATTTCAATTCCTCCACACCAAGTGATTAACAATTAAATCTCATTAATAATAAAATTGCACTACTCACAAATGACTTCCGTAATTTCAGTATATATAGCTAAGCAGCTCCAAAGAGTCTTCAACTTACCTACGCCGCAATGCCAAATTGAATTTATCCAACGGATGCGTGTGCACATTGCGATTCTTATGCCAGAGCCACAAAAGTTTCTTCATTAAAATAACAAACAGTGCAAGGAAGAGCGAAATGAAAAGCAAATCGATGCAAATGAAGAGAATAAAGCTGAGCCCGGGTGTTCCCGCGCCCACAGCGGAAGTGTATGCAGCCGCATTCATCTGGGATAGATCCGTGCGACTCCAAGAGCCCACTTGCTGTTGTTGCTGTTGCGACCAAGTCAGAGCTGCGGCTGTCACCGCACCCGCCGACTCCGTTGTCAGACTACTGCTGCTGGATGCTGTGATTGATGACGTCGCAGTCGCATTGTCCCTGCCATCGCTCATCAATGACGACAACTCCGTCAACGAGCTCTCAGTTTGTGCCACATGCCGCGTTGCATTGCCCAGCAAGGATTCCGATTCCAGCAGTAAGTTATCGCCATTAAGCAAAGTGTGTGTAGCATAATAGAGACCCTCATACTTGTCCTCCGCTGACTCTGTGGTCGTTACACTACCGCCAGCACCCGACTCAGATGTCTGCTTGGACCACATGATTTCCAGCCACCAGTGACGCGGCCATTTGCCAATAATGCTGCAAATTAGCGGCGCCGCAATGGCAAACAGCAGTGGCAGCAACCAACTTATGCCAATGGCGCCACGTATGCCGGCCGTGGGGAGCTGCAGCTGTGCTGCGCTTGACTGACTGCCCAGGGAGCTGGGTGGTCTTCGTCGCGCTAAAGTTGTGGCACCACACGTCGTCACCGGTGATTGTGCGCTGATTTGGGTGATATTGCTGAGACTTTCGCGACGCTTCTCCTGCAGCGCTTCCTGTTTCAAGCTGCTCTTGGTGGGTGTGGCCGGTTTGCTGCCCATTTGTAGATATTTCTTGGGCACCAGCTCGGTGTGTATGACCAGGGCGATGGCTATTAAAGTTGATATGCCCAGCAGCAGCAGGGAGGCCAATGAGCTGCTGATAATGCCATGCCAATTCTGCAAGGAAGAAGGATTATTATGGTTGGTTTAAAGACAATGTCATGATTAACAATAAGTGTGATAGATAAGGTTATTCTTACATCAGCCAAATAATTAGTTATGACAAGGAGCAAAGTTTAGGAGCTATACATGTGTGTGGGATGCACTTCACCCAGCTTCCAGAAATAAAATGTTCGCAGCATTAAGTTTTGTTTTGATGAATAGAGTAGGGTATGACTATTTTAGGAATATTATTGGGATAACTGGTGTAAGTCATACTTATTAGATGACCTATCCCATCTCTCAGAAATAAATCCTAGAAGCCCCTCGAGGTTTATTCAAGACGCCAGATGGGCGTGAAGCCATTTTGAAGCGAAAGACGATGAAGGGGACGACCACGACTCCGATGGAAAGTTCAAGTGGAGGAGAACCTATCCTCCCTTGGCATTTCTAATTGGAGAAGGCACGCACAAAGCAAAGGCGCCTGTCGAGAGCTGTTGAGGTCGGCCGTAACCCGAGAGCGGGTTACGATGACGATGAGATGAGCATGATTTTTAAAGTGACTTTGATCTCCTGAGTGGTGAAGGGTGGTGTAAGGGTGGGCGAATTCCGTGGCCTAAGTGACTTTAGACGTCAGGTCCCGATTTTTGCCCTAACCTAAAGCTGGTTTATCAAAAAGTCAACTGTTTTTAGGCTCACATGAGTTAAGATACTAATGAGTAGGATTCTATTGTTTGGAAGATTTCATCCCATCTTAATTAGTAACTAATTTGATATTGAGAAAGGTTATGCCAGAATAGGTTGGGCTCAGCTGATTTTAGGATGAAGCCTCTGCGATTTTAAGGTTCAGTTCACTAATTGCCTAATTTGGTGATCCTTGGGTATTTTTTTTGTAGAAGAGCTATACAAAGGCCCAACACCAAGGACGATATACTCTTTACGTGATAACCCCTCAGGGATTAACCGGTGAAACCTATACCAAGTCCCGATGGACCACTTTTAATATCTCATTTTTATCAAATTACCAAGGATTACCTACGTCACATTTCACAAAACCAGCTACTGCTATTTGATGCGTAGCCTTGTAAATAAAATATAATAGAAAAAGTTGTCACCACATCATTATAATAATCATGGCAATAAGCAATGCCATTGGCCTTTTTATTCCATAATTTTTATATTTTTATTTTTTATTTTTTTTTTTAGCCATGATTTCATCAAAATGCTGCCACAGGCGTTGCGCATAAATTATTCTGGGCTGCGCTATGCCCAAGTGACCAAAACTGGACATTAGTTATTAAAAAGTTGTAAAAAAAGAGAGAGGATTTCTGTTGGCTTAGCTTTTGTCACCCTGTTTTATGCGCTCTTAACTTGGCCAAGTTCAACGGGCTGACATTTTCATATTTCGAAAATTTGAAATTTTTGATGGATGATTCCATCACTCTACATAAAACTTGAGCTAGCTCAATGTTTGACACGCATAATTATGGTTTAAGTTTGAGGCTTATATTTTTAGACTCTTGGTAAGAATCTTAAGGATTGAAGGTTAGATGCATTGAGTGTGTTTTTAAGATGGGAGAAGCTACAATTTTTGAAAAGGAGCTCAGCAGCTAAAAAAAACTGGATTAATATTTAAGCCAAAAGCCAAATTGTTACACTAATTGGCAAAAAGATCTATAAAAAAGGCTATTTATCTATTCACGGGAAACACTTGGCAGAACACACGAATATCTTACACATTTTTATATATTTTTAATTAAAAAAAACGATTTTTACTTTTAAAAAATTTGATCCTACTATTTGGCGCTACTTAGACTTATTTTCAGTACTTTTTTATATCTTTTAAAACCAAGGATTTTCCAACTTTTTCCACTACAAAAAAACTGCAGAATTTACGCTCTAAAATTTTTTGCATTTTCTAAACCCATTTAAAAAAAAAATACTTTTTTGAACTAAAAATATTCGCTCTGATTTGGCCATATTTTGGTTAACCAACTTTTTGGTATATTACAAAATTTAAGACATTCATAAAAAAGAATTCCATTTTCGTTCAGTTAAAAAACAAAATGGGGGTCACAGCCATTGTGCTGTGTTAGTGTTTCGCACTCAGACTACTTCCTCGAGGGAAACAACGAAAAACAAATTTGTAAACTTTTTAATTTTCCATTTACTACAAACATACATTAATATATGTACAATATGTAAGTATATATGTGTATATTATTTTCTTTTTTTGTAATGCTTTACCCATGGAAATTATGAGTTAAGTGCGCTTAAAAGCTTTCGCCTTTCATAAGAAGCCTCCAGAGTGGGCAACTTATATGGTTCATACACATACACGGCGTATGCGTAATTTATTTTATTTCTGCTTTATTTATTTATGATTTTCAACTGTTGCAATTGTTCTCGGTGTTGCGTTGAATTTGTATTTATTTATACATAAATAAATAAACTGTATATTTTTAATTTATTTATTGTCGGTATTGTGGTGCATGCAATGTGGCAGCAGGTGGTTGGTGCCACCAACACAGTGGCTGCTGCTGCCACGTCCATGTGTTACACTTGTTTTAAAACCAACAAATTTGCATACGTCTTTGCGGTATGTAATTTTTTAAATACTCTAAGTTGTTGAGGGTATATTTACAATTTTGAAATTTGTATATTTAGCTGATGAAAATGGGAGAAAATGTACCAAAATTCAAAGGCGAGTAAGACATAGAGCTGAAAGCAGCGTCATGTGGCACATTTCTATAAATTCATTAATCCCTTCTAAAGAACTCTGTCAAATTATTCTTATGGAGGTATTACTTTTCAGTGTATCTAATATTTTATTCGAATTCGTTTTAAAACCACATTTTTTATGCTCCCAAATTCACTAAAACGATTTTTTTATGCGATGTGAGTTCGACTACTGATAGCAGATCGAATAGTGGTTTAAAATTGAATGTAATCTAAAAATGAAATTTTTTAAATATTCTTTAAAATCCTAAGTTTCCAGTTCATCCAATTTCAAGACAGATATTCATTAATAATTATTTATAATGTTTTTTATTTCTGAATTATTAATATAAAGTAGTGTGCGCAACTCAAAATGAATTTTTGGCTTACGTTGGTTCATGTCTTGAATAAATGGTTCGTGTCTAGCGTAACAAAAATTTCCCTCATAATAAGAATATCATTTGGTGAATATCAATTGAAATGCCAAAGATTGGTAACAAAAAATAGGGAAATTTTGAGTAAATATCCACAGTCACTGATTATAGGGACTCGCCTCAAACTTTAAGAGTATTTCACATTCGTCATACGACATAATTTGTATTTTCAATTTTTTTGCGGTTAATAAAGCTCACACGCACGCTCACACGCACAAAAAACACGCATACAAGTGCAAAAGTGTGCAATTAATGTACATTAATATGCGTGGGCTCTTGTTTTTTTTTTACAGCGTTATTAAGTCCGAGGTATTTCATCCGCCATTTTTTTTTCACCTTTCCCGTTTTTCATTTTTCGAAGGGAAATGAACAACTTGCCCTTGAGGCTTCTTTCAACTTCTGTTGATGTAATTTGCTTTCTGCTTACTTATGCTCCGTGTACAAATGGATTACAAGCAGAAAAGTTGTGGAGCTTTTTGTATGGAAGGGTATTACCGGACGCGTCTGAATTGTGTTAATATTATATTCATTGAATTTTGGTAAGTATTCTGTTTTAAATTTACTTTTTACAAGGACTGTATTTCATTTGTTGCAGGCTTTTATATGAAAATGTTTTAAGTTTTTCGGGGGCTACTTATACAGACTGAAATTTCTGAATGCGACAAAATTTGGGTCCCCTATACAGTTTACTAACCTAAACGTACAAATTATGGGTCCAAAAATTACATAATTCAAAAATTAAAAGTTCAGTTACTCAAAATATAAGTTTTCAATAACTATACTAACTTTGCCTTAAAAAAAAATTAAAAAACCTCTTCTTTACATTTGAGCTTGGATTTAAGAGAAAAATTTTTTTTGAATATTTAATTTAAAAAAAAAACATGCAAATATGTTAAACTCTTTTATTGGAATAAGTTTTTATTTTTGTCAAGAATTAAAAAATATAGTAAAAAATTATTTTTTTAAATAAAAATAAGTAATTGAGAAATGTTTTTAAATATTAAAATTTAAATGAAAGCATAAAAATTGTTTAATCTTTATAATTTTTTAAAAGAATTTAAAACTTTGAGATCAATTTTTGTAAAAAATTACCAAAAAATGTATTCATAAAAAAATAATTGTTATATGAGACAAATTTTTTAGTTAAAAAAACGTTGAAAAAAAATATATAAGCAAATTGTATTCTTTTTACTAGAATAATTTTTATTTTTTTAACGAAGAATTAATATATTTTTATAAGAGATGAATTTTTACGATTATTCAAAAAAAATTAAAAATGTGATAAATTACAAAAGAAGTACATATGTAAGGAATGGAAAAATGAGAGATATTTTAAAATTTGTTAATTTTTTTTAAAACCATAGACAAATTCTAATTGGAACACATTTTTTTTTTAAATTCAGACTAAGATATAAATTTTTCGAATACTTACAATTAAATTACCAAAAAGTTTAACAAATAAATAAAGATTTGTAATGTGAACTCAATATTTTTTAATATTTAAAAACTTTTTAAAATCCATAAAAAATCTTGTAATCATTTTGTTGGAATAAATTTGTATTTTTTTATAAAGAACTGTTTGTAATAATAAATATAAAATTTTTTTCGTAAATTTAAAAAAAATATAAAAATATTATTAAAAACTACAAAGGAAATAAATAGAGAATCTTATATATAAAATTCTCGTGTCACAATGTTATGTTCCTTTGAAGCTTATGAACTCTCGAACGGCTGAACCGATTTGGCTAATTTTGGTCTTGAAATGATCGTGGAAGTCCAAGGATTGTTTAAGAAAATATAACAAAATTGCGACGGAAATACTAAAAAGGACAATTTGATTTTCCAATACAATTTTTTTTTTAATTTAGGTTGGCATTGTGTAAATTGTCAGATTAACTAATATTTTTTAGTTAATAGTTTTTGTCGAAAGGAAACACAAAAATTATAAACGTTATAAATTTTATTTTATTGAGGCACACAAAATTTCATGAGAATTGGTCCAGCCGTTTCGGAGGAGTATGGTAACTAACATTGTGAAAATTGAATTTTATATATAAGAAGAAACTTATGTTTTACGTGCTATGGGTGTTCTCATGATTTTTGCGTGTGTTAGAGGTCCATGCGGAGGTTTTAAGCCTATTGCGATGTGTTTGTGTGAACATACTCCTCCGAAGCGGCTAGACCGATTCTCATGAAATTTTGTGTGCTTATTGGGCAGGTCTGAGAATCGGCCAACATCTATTTTTCATACCCCTAAGAGATAAGGGTTGCCACTCCTAACATTCCTGGCAAATCAAGTGAATTTAAAAACTGGGTAGGATAATTTACAATTTCATCAATTATAGAAATTAATATTGATTTAGTTATTCCTTTCCAAGAAAGTTTTCTTAAGAAGAAGGGAATTCTGCGATTTTTGCTTAGAATTCATGTTTTGATTTCTGTATAAAATACATATGATCAGATCAATATTTGCACATAATGCAATTTCGTGAATTTGCCACAAAAATAAATCATTGGAAGAAAATAAAGATCTAAACGAGCGAGCGAAGCGAGCGTGCCGGAGGCCGGCTAGTTTTAATATAAAATATAAATTTTTTAATATTTAAAAATTTTTAAACAACCATAAAAAATGTTTATTTTTTTTTTATTGAAATACAGTTTTTAAAAGAATTTAAAACTAAGATATCCACTCGTTCATATCGTATTTTTACAAAATTGAAAGAAATTACCAAAAAATAAAATAAAATAAATAATGAATTGTAATTTGAGATTTTTTTAATAATTACAAATTTGTATGCAAAACTATTAAAAATTTGTAATCTTTTTTGTTGGTATGTATTTTGAATTTTTCTTAATAAAGAATTTAAATTTAAGATAAAATTTGTTCGAATATTTAAAAAAAATATAATTAATAAATGAAGAATTGGAATTTAATGAAATAACAAGGTCCATCTGATAATCCTAATCAAACTTAAAGTCATTCTCAAAGGTCCCTAACAACTCTTTTAAAGAATACCACGGATACAAAGTTTTGGTAAAGCGCAGAAAATTATCGTCGGGCTTATACAACGCAAACAATGTGGTGAAGGCCTCCGAGGACAAGTGAAAATTTGATAGAGAAGAAGATGTCAGCGATTTCTTCTTTTCCGCGAAATGTGAATTATTGAATTGCAATTTTGGAATTAATTCGCTATAAGTCTTTTTAAACTGAACAATGAACTGTGCGCATTAAAAATGATTTTACCCACATTCAAATTCCTTGCTTCAGTTTTTATTATTTCCTTTTTGCATTTAATATTTCCTTTTGGGCGCCATCTATTGTTAGTGGCGCCATCTACATGTCAATTGGACTGTGTACGAGACTGCGTGCTAGCTTTTAAAGTTAAAAGAATTTAAAACGAATTGTTTTGTGAATTTTGTAACATTTCTTCAAGTACTTTGAAAACGTAAAAATCGATGTTATCAATTTATAGTCAAAAAGCTGCATTGTTTTACTACTAAAACCACGTTTCTAGTCCATTTTCAACAATTTTTGCAGCTCTTATTTCAATTATATGGAACTTGAATTAAAAATCAATTTCTTCAAAATTTTCTTTCAAGTTTTTGCTTCTTTGCTGCTTCTTTTTCAACGCTTTTCATTTTGTTAGCTATTCATTCATTTATTGCTCTGTTGTTTTACACGCTTTCAGTTTATTACTAATTCAAAATGTTTTTCCTTGTTAAGGGGCTTCATTTTTTCGCTCCTTTTTTTTAGGAGCTTTAGCTTAAGCCCAAAGGGATTAGGACGCGCCGTTTATATATTTTGTTTATGCGCGTTGTGTTTTTATGTTTATAATTTAAGCGATTTGCAGCTTTGTAGAATATTAGTATATATGTGCGTAGACTTGAGTAGAAGTGTCTGGCTCTAAGGGTTTTTACTCATAAAGGGTTATGCTCAATGAAGTTACGGCCAAGACACAACAGAAGACAGAAAAAAAATAAAACAAATTAAGATTTTATGCGTTTATAAATATTAATTTCATCTTTAGTAATTTGGTGCTCTCTGGTGGTATTTTTTCGAAGAACTGTTGACTTTTAATTTGCTTTAGTGGTTCAAATCAGTGTCTGGTTGGAGGCAACAGGTTCTCAGTAGGGATTTATAATGTCTTTTTTTTAATATTAGAGTGAGTTTACTTAAAAGTTTGAAGCTACCTCTGGCTATGCTCAAAGCAGCTCAAATTCCCCAAAAACCAGCATCTATTTGCTTATTATAATAAGACAACGGAAATGTAAAAGAGATGAAGAAGTTAATTTGTTTGTCTTATGTTTGCTGTCTTCTAATGATGTCTGTCATCATCATCATCATCAACCCCAAGCTTCGTTTTCAACTTTGCCGCTCTTTATTCCCATTTCTACTTTTCAGTTGATTATTTGAAAAGTTAGATTAAAACATTTATTTGCTGCATGCCACAGATAATATTCATGCCTGAATGTGCCTGTAAATTAGTAATTATGGAATGGTCTTTGCTTTTGCTGGAATTGGTCAGACTTGTGTAATTGTTATTTAGAGTTTTGTTCAGGTGAAAAACCGTAATGGCTTTTTGGGGTTTTCATTATAGACGAAAGTCGGTAAGAGACCACAATGAATACATTAAAAATATTGGCAGATGTAAAGTAGAGTAGGCTGTCAAGGCGCTCGAAATGGGTAGATGAACACATCATCTGAGAATAATAACTTAGCTCTATTTACATTTTTTTAAATTTTGTAAAATATGACGTCATAGCGAATACTTTGTACAATTTATAAAATTTGATATGGGGGCATCTTGTTAAAATTAATTCTATCTTTGCGGTCTTTGTTTTTACTTTAATATTAGCATCATCTGAGTTTTAGCTCCGAATCATAAAGGTTTCTCATTTTTCCTCCTTTTTCGTATAAACCAATCGAGATGTGTTACGTCAGGAGAAATCCATTAATCTAATCCCATCTGCAGGGCGTTACAAGAAAAGTGACCCTAAGTGCACTCTGTTTTTTTTTAAGATTTTTAGCAGAGTTCTTTTGAGAATTTAGATAACTATCCCAACCTCATCACCAAGGCAGATCTGATTGGGCTTTCTTCGATATCAACATAAATGTTTTACTGTATAAACCAATCGAGATGTGTTACGTCATGAGAAATCCATTAATCTATTGCCATCTGCAGGGCTTTACAAGAAAAGTGACCCTAAGCGCACTCTGTTTTTTTTGAAGATTTTTAACAGTGTTCTTTTGAGAATTTAGATAGCTATCCCAACCTCATCACCAAGACAGATCTGATTGGGCTTTCTTCGATATCAACATAAATATTTTACTGTACCTTGGTCTTTATCGCCTTCTCATGGGTCCAAATGTCCATCTACTGCTACATATAAAAAGTGCAAATGCTGCTAGGCCATAACGATTTTTGAGATAGGGGAAACTCCTCTTTAACTTCGACTTGTTAATCGAACAGTTTATCTAGGCTATCTTCGGTATCGATTACTCAGCATAAATCTTTGAGCATTCCCTGGTCACGAAATTTTTTCCATGGATCAATATTTTTATTTAGGGCTGGGAGAAGTCACAAAAAGTACTCGAGTTTTTTCGACCATGAATTCTGTCCATTTTTATTTGGACGGAGCATTTCTTTTAACCGTAAAAGACGACTCATGTCAAAAATATTTGGTCATTGCGTATTACGAGTGCAGTTTGAAAAGTTTGTAACTTTTTGGAATTTCGCGTTTGGTAACTTTTAATGCAGCCCACTTCAATGAAATACCATCTGTCAACAGACTTCTGGTAAGCTGTTAAAATTCAAGGATTTGCTTACGAATTGCCATCCCTTCCAACATTATGACCAGTTCTAACCAGTAGCAACATTTTAAGCATCAAATACCGAAGAAATGGCTGTATATCTGGTCGAAGATTTGCGAGGAATGAATAGGTTATACCAAAAAAAAGCGTATTTGAAAAATCTTGTTTTTGAAAGGAATTAAATTAAGTGTAGCTCTATGGAGATTCCGCCATATGCTTCGACCAGGAGTGACATACATTATGTATTCAATTTTTATTTTTTACTAAATTTTGATATGTACTGAATGTCAAGGAATAAATAATAATTGGAGATTATGTTGAGAAATAACAAGTTTTTTGGCGAAAAAATAGTTCTTCATTCAATTACGGGATCGTCAAAATGGTCTAATACAGTCACCTAAAAAAAATATTGTAAGCTCTCGACCAGAAAATGCTTTTTTATGTATTTGGACAAATTGATTCTAAATTCGGTAACAGAATTGACCCTAAGTGACTTTGTTCTATCTTAACCTAGAATAAAAAATTTTCTATCTATAAAAAAAAAGTCAAAAAAGCCCCACCACGATAGTTTTCTGAGATGTTCGAATTTAGACTTTATGAATTATATTTTCTCGCTAAATTTTCTCTCTATCGGCTGACTCCAAAACTTTACCGGACGGTAAAGGTACTGTAAATCTTGGATCTACTTGACAAGCAAGCTAAAAATACAATTATATACTACTAATATTAAAAATTTTTTCTAACCCATTTTAATTACTTCTCTGCCCACCCTCGTAATTCAATAATTTTTTTTACACTTTAAGCTTCATGTTTTTAAATTGTCGACCCAACCACGACTTTTTATTAACGCCCATCCCTTATTTACTTTATATTTCTTCATTTTTTATTTAATTTTTTACGCCTTTTATTTTGGAGTATTCTGCTTTACTCTTGCCTTCTTTTAAATATTTATTTGTTTATTTATTTTGCTGTAATTAAATTTTACGCTTTGGTTGCTATGCAATTTTTGCCTTTGAGTGGGAAGCCTAAAAGTATGCTAAAGGTTTTTAAAAGCTATCTGTGAATTTAACATTATTTTAATTAAAAGCTTTTAAAGAGTACAAAATTTGTAGAAAAATGTTAAATTTTTTAATGCAACAGAAATCTGTTAATGTGATTGATATTGATATTTAGATATTTAGAAATTCGCAGAATTCGCTTAAAAATGTTTTTAAAATGCCCGAGTATGTTCAAAATATAGCGAAATGTGATATAAAAATGATAAATTTTGTTGCAGAAATATGTGATAATGCAACAGCAATCTGTTAATCCGAACAAGTGCGTCGAACTAGTTTTAAAAATGTTTTCTTTTAAGAATGTACACACTGTTAGATATTCCCGCGTTTTAGAACACATTTTTTAGAGCTCCGCCACTTTTCGTAGTAATGGGCATAAATGCACTTCTGCACTGTTGCATTTGTGCCCGACATGGTGAACACCCTAATTTAAATTAGCATAAATTGTCAATTACTTACCACAGGCAACATTTTCAGAAATCCCAGCAAATAAATCAGCATAACACTCGATGTGGAGATGCAGAACTGCATTTTAAGAAAAGTCACCGCGCACTTTCGATTACACCAGATGGGCAATAATATGAGAAAAGCCGAGCAGCATTGGAGCAGGCAACAGGCGCAGCTGACTATCACAAAAATGGGGCGCTGTGGTGCATGGGGCTGTGTGGACTGTAAAAAAAAAATAAAACGGAGAAAATTAGTGAACCCACCATAAATAGTAAATAAGCTTAAAAAACAAGCCAACGAACCAAAAAATAAAAATACAGCCTCGAGGCCCCTCCAAAAAACACAAAACATAACCAAGCCGACAAACAACGAAAGTCCTTTAAGAGTCCAGCAGCCATGGAGCAAGTTCATTGTGCCAGGGCCAAGGTAGCCCCAGCATAGTAGTAATTATGAGCCAAGGAAGCGGAAATGCGTTCACTGGTTCATTTTTGCTTTTGCTTAAAACTTGGCTCAGCGCCCGCAGGTGTATGGACCAAGGCCATCAACTTTGTAGAGACTGGGAGAGCAGGCGGACGGGTTGATGGGTTGGCTGCACGCTTTGCTAAGTGCCAGCACCAAAAGTGCCATAAATCAAAAAGAGCTTTCCACTTTACTACACGTGAATTGCATAAATGAACGGACTCTGTAAAGACTTTGGCAAATAGTATACGTGCAAGTGCCCCGGAGTGTGAAGCTGCACCATACTTTGTTTGACCTTGAACAAATCGACCAAAGATTTACTTACATTTTGTTGGCGTTTGGTCAGCATGACGACATACGTGCCCGACAGCGGGCAAATGCAGCGTGTAATGTTCTCCAGAAGATGTTTGGTTATGCACAGATCCGAACGCCAAGTGGAATCAAACGAAGCTTTGTAGTCATGACTGCAATTAAAAGTTAGTCAAGAAAATCCACCAACAAATTGGGAATAGTTAAATTGTAAGCTCACCCACAGACCGCCACCCAATCACCCAACTTGGGCACACTTTCATGCTGGAATATAATCTCCACATGGCCAGCCTCAAAGGGTAAATCGAGTGGTTCACGAAAGTTGTCATTCGAGCGATTCGATTGAAAGAGCCAGGTTTGTATGATGCGGGAGGCCAGCACATAGTCCGAGTCCTTGGGATCACTATAAAGAAGTAATTTTATATGGGTTAAGCTTTGATTTTACAGAGTTACTCAGCTGAGCTGGTTGTGCTGAATAGATGACTTGAGTGTTTAATTTTCAGCTGAGTAACTTAGTTGGTAGCAACTCTTTACCCCTATAGCATACCCATGGCTAGGAACATTCTCTAGATGAGTTAGGTTATTTTTGGAATACTAAGCAATGTTTTCTATTTCTATTTTCTTGTGCTTTCAAATTAAATTTTCATTTCTGTTTATGTATTTAATACATTTAGCCAATTATTATTAAATTTCAGGGTTAAAAGCCTATTTGACTAGGTACTGGGTGTAAGTTAATGCATTGGTGACGTCATCACAAAGCCATTGGAATGTAATGCTAAGCAAAAATTGTGTTCACGAGCAAAAATCGAATTTCTTGACCTTCGAAATTTAATATTCTCTTATGCTATTATATATTTTCATTATAATTTAATATCACAGTAGAAAAGGTAATTAATGAAGCCTGAACTCTGTACTGTAAGGAAATTAAATGTCACATGTATTTGTAATACCTAAGAATTAGTGAATATAATTGAAATTGGAAGTTCAATTGAAATTAAATATCTCTGTCTATTTATTTATGTATTTATATAATAGATAAATTTTCAATAAATTTTAAGGCTTAAAGCTTTTTTGACTAGGTACTGACTGAAAGTTAATGCATTGGTGACGTCATCACAAATCCATTAATAACTATACTGCAGGTGTTGCCGGTATTTATTAAGTAAATTCATGCGTGAAAAACATTACTAATATAATTTTACGAGGTGGATATTCCTACTCTCCTAAGTTTCTCTTCTTGTAGAACCATTTTTAGAATTTCGTTAGTACTATAGGTGTGGTTAGGCTGCTAAGTTAATAAACCGATATCGACTATAAAGTCTTTGTATTGCCTCATTGTAAAGATGGAGAAGGAAGCATGAAAAAGGACTAGGAGAATAGGAGGGAGCGAGTAACCTTGAGAGATTCGAAGGTCGCAGCTGGTGGGTATTCCTTCTCTCCTGAGCTTCTTTCCTTGTAGAACCATTTTGAAACATAGCCAGATCGCTATTCGTCAGACTACCCAGCAACTGAGTGCATTTGCTGAGAAGTGCCGGGCAATCAAATAGAAGATGTTGGATACTTTCTATCTACTCTTCATCTTCCCAGCTACTACAGATGTCGTGCAACCTCTCAACCTTAATACCTATGGGGCAGTGCCTCTTAGCATCCCCTACAGCCGTCATGATCTGGTTTATGTGAAACCACTGGAGTTCAGAACTTCGCCTTGGATTGTACCTTGGAGTGCCAGAGTGCTCGGAAGACGCGATAACCAGTCGCAACTTCCCATTCTCCTTCTACTTGAGCTCCGGCCCACCCACTTATTTGCCAAATGGCGTTTTGCAAGGGTCTTTTTATATTCGCAAGGTTTGCCGGCAGAGATGATCCCTTCCTGACGCACTCATCCGCCTTGGGCACCTTAGTGCTCTGATGCTCAAGAGAGAATCTTAGAATCGATTTTAAGCTTTACTGCTTTTAAGCTGTTTTGACACAGTTCTCTTTGATAAAGATCTCAATGAAATCGTCATCATCTAGATTCCAAGAACTTAATTTTGAAATAGTCCAAAGTGACAGGGAAGCTTCTAAGACTTGAAAATGTGGGTGCTGGGTGTTAAGGCAACAAATCGGTTCATTAAGAATATGAAATGATAATGAAACAATTTTAGGGAGCTCAGGACCTACTTAGTCTTAGTTTAAAAAGTAATTTGATTTCTGGTTACATGGTTCGTAGGAAAAAAAAAAGGTTTTTTTAGCTAGAATCGGCATAAAGCCGTAGCATTCTGAACGAGCTTCTTAAGTTTCAGCATAGTACTCGACCAGCTTAAGAAACCAGTCGAGTTTTCTTTGTAAGAGTATTCCCAAAAATTTAGTATAACCATCTTTTTGAAGGCTTCTACCGAATGGTTTGAAAGTAGTAAACTGACTATAATTATTTTCTAGGGAAAACAGATAGCGTAGGTGGGTAGGTTAAGGTGGTAGTTCAGACTTGTAGTCCCACTTAGGCTAAGAAATAGGCCAATAATGGGAGTAAGTGAAAAGGATATAAAATATACAGGCAAAATGAGAGAATAGGAAAAGTGGAAAGTGCAGAATTACGTAGGATTCGAACCACTGGGATTATAGCCTAGAGAACTGCCGCTAGGCTATCCAAGCCGCCTTAAGTACAGTAGCTACTCGTCTAAGCGCTAAGCTCAATACAGTACAATATAAAACACCTAAGCTCTTAAGCTACGCCTACTGTGCGCCAAATCATCTAAGTGTAAACCTCCAGCTGAGCTCTAATCTCAGGAAAAACTACTCTCTTAATACACTTTAAGTTGTTATCAACAACTTGCTGCTAATCTTTTGCTTGTCTTTTCTAACCAACAAAATCTCATCAACTCATACAAATTATAAATCCCTTTGAAATATACCAGCATTTATTAACAAACCGACAGACACTGTTTTATGAATAGAGTCCTTCACAGCTGCATTTTGTCTGTAAATTATAATTAAATCAACATTTGCCTGCATATTGACAGCTTTTCTCTTACAATGGGACACACACATATGTGTTCATATGAATATCTCCCTAGGCTATATTTCTCACTCTTCCCAACCCTGACTAGGACTCGGAGCTTCATATTTCATGTTTGCTGTTATTCCTTGTTATTTCCAGCTGCATATTTGCATATTGTTTACAGCTGGAAAATTATATTACCCGTATTTGTTGCCTGCTTTCAGGCGCTTAGTCCAAAAGCATATTATGCTCCTTACTCAGGGCTTGTTTTCAAAATGCAGCAGAGACAAATGCTGCAAATACTTAAGACTAAATATAATCATTTTTTTCCTGTACATTTATTAGGAATTTGATTGCTTTGTGGGAATAACAAAGAATGGATTTTATCTGAGTCTATTAAATTCCTTATAGAAGAGTTAAAATTAGCTTAAAAAAGCCTTATTGATGAAATCAAATTTTCTAAATTATTTTAAAAGAATTAACAGAATGACTTCTTTTAAAATAGTTTCCAAAATTAAATTTTACTTTGCGATTTTTATTTATAAAACAGAGAGTTGAAGCAAATCCTTTGTGCAACATTTTTTTAGGGGATGGGATGCCTATTTTGGAATTATTGTTATTAATTATCATTGTTATTAAATAATGACTAGATCTGTCCAACTGCTACTTCAATTATTATAATTCACAAACTTCTTTAAAGTAAGAATCATTATTTACAGTTGTCTGCAACTCTTTGTTTTTATATTATAAAACTTTGCTTATTATACCCAAATAGCGTCGCCTCATAATATCCAATATTTAAGAAACTTTAAATTTTATGCCAAGAGTTGACTTTACGACTTTGGTTAACGTTTTTCTTAGCCAACTTTTTGACTGGTTTCGCTTAGTTGATTTTTGCCAAACTTACCTGCCCCGAGTATAATAAGTTTTGGGTAGAAAACTTTTTAAATTCTTATACGAGATCACAGAAGCAAATATTGTCGAATTGGCCATGATATGCAGCAGACGTGTAGATAGTCCAATGTCCATATTAAGTTGATCCGAGAATAAATCCTCACTGTAAAATAAAGTTCATAATTTATATCAGGGTTGCCAAGTGGAAAACTAACGTTCAACTTAAGTCGACTTGCGTCACTTAATTAGATAAATTAGACAACTGAAGAAGGTGTCCGTCCGTCTGTCCGGGTTGCAATTTCCTTCCTTGGTTTCCTTGGCTGTTGTACGGTCTGTCTGAATGTCTGTACAGGTAAACAGCGCAGTTAATGTCTTGAACAAAACTTTTTCCCTTGGCCACGTGCACTTAACTTTAATACATGCGAAAAGTACAGTGAACTCTGAGCAATGTTAACTTTAGATTAGAAGCGATTTGAGGAAGTTGGGAAAAACTTAGTTTGCTACTTTTAACAACATGGATTACTTTAATCAAACTTTTGTGTATTTGTTTAAAGAGAATTCTCTACCCCCTCGTTACTTTTTAGATCAGGGCAGCCTCTCCAAATGCTCAAAGAAATTGCTTTAGTCCAGGACAAAATTCACAGTTGTCATAAAAAAAAGCTGGAGAAAGAAATATATATACCACGCCCAGTTTCAAATTTTTCCCGCAGGAGCAAGCAAGAAAAAAATTTGAACCTCATAAAATTTAAAAAATTAATTGCTAAAAGAAAAGGTGGAAAAAACTTTTTTAGATTAAAGAGAAACTTTAATCGGGTTCTATTCCTGCAACAAAGTTTATAGGAAATGATTTTCGGGCAAAATCCCAGAAACATCGCCAACCTAAAAACTGATGAGGGCCGTGGAGAGCCATGAAGTGTTCCTCATTTGGTAACATTTAAACTGGTAAAAGGAGTATTCTTGAAGAAAATCAGAGCGGTGGGCACCCTTAAATTCCCGAACCCTGAGGACATGGTCCCTCAACAGCTCTGAATCTGATTATTTAATATATTAGTAGCTCGTCCGGGTTTCGTTATCTTATACCCAGGGATCGTAAAAAATAAAATAATTCTTTTGGGGTCATGTTTATTAGGAGATGTTCTTAAATCCAATAAAGACATTTAAAAAAAAAGTTACTTGGTTTTCAGACCTGACGAGCAGATTTGGGATGCAGTTCGTTTGGGTATCTTTTCTTTTTGCCTTTTATTACTAAATCCAATACTAGGCGAAGACTCGAATACTTTTTGAGACTTCTGCAAATTATGTTTGGATATCCATTATATGCACCAATTAGCTCGTGCGAAAATCTGTTCTTCATTTTTTACTTTATAATTGCTAATAGCAAACAGAGAGTCTTTCTTTTTTTAGGTTTCATTAATTTATTTTTTTACACCGTAGTTTTTTCGCATATTATCCATTATCCAGAGTCAGTGGCCGATCCACTTGGCTGGATTTCCCTCAAAAGTTCGACAAATGTTTTGATAGTCTTTTGCGAGGTGAGATAGAGGTCATACCCTTCGAAGTAAAAAGCCCCCTCCTAGATCCGTACTTGCCGGAAGTACACCATGTATAAGAAAGCTCTTCAGGGCTTGACGACAGGTTCAGTATGTAGTTCGTCTGGGAATCTTTTCCTGTTGCCTTACATTAAAATATTCATTACCAGGCGAAGGATCTGACACTTTTTAAGAGATTTGCAATCTGGAAATCCGTTATATCTACGATTTAGTTCATTAAAAATTCTTTTTTTATTTCTTACATTATAATTCCTAATAGCAAACGGATGCTGTTTTTTGTAAGTTTTATAACTCAGTTTCTGAGTGTTTAGCTTATTCACACATTTATTTCCGGGAGTACATCAAATCTTAGAAAGTTCTTAGATATTTGGTGATTTTCGAATTCCTTCGCTTTTATATTTTATATTTTCCTTCACAATAGAACTTCCAATATTAGGCTAACCCTGTAATCCTTTTTGGGGGTTTCATGGTACTTTTTCTCGATGGCTAGCTCATTCGCTTGTTCATACCCAGAGCTATGGCATATCTACGAATTTAGAATATTTGGGAGATTTCCTTGAATAAATTTGAATTGTAGATGGCAGTAGGAGACAGTTACGTATGAAGCTCTAAAGGATCTCTGGTACTTAAACCATAAAATGGATCTGGCTATATGTAAATCGTCAAGGTATCTGTTATTTTTTTGTAAATTATTCTACTCTTAATGAGAGAAAAAGAGTGAACTTTTGTCAAGGGAGTTTTATCGATACTTTTCATGCTAAGCAATTGATTGCAGGATCCCTCACGGCAGACCATTCAATTTAACCAAGTTTTTGGTTGTTTGGGAAATTTTCTCGAAAAATAAGCGACTAGGGCTTTGTGAAGCATGTCGAGCTGTTTATCAAGATTTCTTGACAAAATGGCGTTCCATCTCAATCATTCATCATTTCTAAGAAAGAGCTTCTTTTGGCAACCTAGATTATTTAGCAGGCTAATCATTTGCTTAATCATCTCTTCCTAACATTTAATGTGCATTTTTCAAAACTTCCTAAATTTTACTTAAACGAATATTGACTGTAGCGCCACATAAAATCAACGCTCTTGAATTTTTATGAGCTTTCGCAATTTTTATGCAATTTTTATTTATGTTTGCGCATAAAATAAATTTTTCCATTAAAAGCAAGAAAAAGTTAAGAGAAATGAAGTGAAGTGAAGATATTTATCACATTGCTCATAAAGTAAAGTT
Organism: Chymomyza amoena; assembly: GCA_037043745.1. Classification (NCBI taxonomy): domain Eukaryota; kingdom Metazoa; phylum Arthropoda; class Insecta; order Diptera; family Drosophilidae; genus Chymomyza; species Chymomyza amoena. The sequence goes on along the minus strand of JBAMAX010004332.1, from coordinate 200,106 downwards.
TACAATTTTTGCCAAGGCCCACAAACCCGCTAAAAAAAAAGAATTTGCATTTGCCCTTTCCAGATCTTAGAAATTATGCAGACTTGATATATTGTACAAGTTGTCATATGGCCAAAACCAGCAGCAAAACTGCTCCAATATAGTCCACTCCCCCAGACTCTCCCAGTTGTTCCCAAACTTTTGCTTGACTTTTGCCAGACTCAACCAGGACTTACCCATGTATACGCAAATTAAATGGCAAAGTTTTCACAGATGTCATGTAAATGCGCAGAGAGTTTAGCCTATCCAATGACAAAGTGTCCTCATCAACTGTCAAAATACTGGATGCACCTCCTCCAGTTCCAGCATCTCGCATTGCTTGCAATTTGCCCGCATGATTGTGTCCCAGACTCACTCCGGCCGCCGCACCTCCACTCCCCGTAGTTGTTGCCACGGAGTTTTCCACCGCCGGCACCAAATCCACAGACTGACCACCACCCGTCGACGTTGCCAATTGTGATGCTGCAATTGTCTCGCGGTTAAGAGCCGCCGACTGGGTGAGTAGCTGCAGTTTCTTGATTTGCTGTAAGGACAAAAATAAAATACATTTAAATTTTAAGGTTAGCTTTAAGACAAATATATTGGAGGTGGATTTTTCTTGTTTATGGAGCCATTAGAAAATTAAGACCATAAAACTGCAGCTTGGCTTAATCAGCAAATTTTTGGTTTATAGATTTGTTGGTAAACAAGCAAATAGCTTGATACTTATTTTTTTGTTTTTCTTTTGGAAAAGTTATATGCATTTCAAGGATTATTTGGGAATCGAATGCATTTTAAATTAACTTTTGTGATTTCGAACTTTGCTGCTTTTAGAAATTTTTAGCGAAAATCGAACTAATTTGGTTAAACGCCAAATTCCAGATAGCTTTAATAAAAACTTTTGAAAATGCTTTAATTTTATAAATGCAAAAGAATGATATTATAGGACGACTTTAACGACTTTAAAATACACTGTAGAAAATAAGTAAAAATTATATTTTTCAAATTATCAGAAATATGAACTCTTTTTTTTCTAATTTCATCAAAACTTTTATTTAGGTTAACAACTCCATCGTTAGCTTATAATCGTTACATACTATTTCCATAATTATCGATTACTCGACCTTGCTGATTTTTTGAACATTGCTAAAGCCTGCTAAATGAGAAGAGGACTTTACTTTAGGAACCAATATTATGCCAATCGGGCCATTTTTACTTTTCCAGCTACAAATGGCCATAACTTCTAAACTAGACGAGATAGAGCAAAAATAAGCTCCGATTCGTATCAGAGGCGTCGACAGCTACTTTAGGACCATATATATTATTTATGCCAATCGGATCAAGTTAACTTTTCCAACTTCAATTGGCCATAACTTCTAAGCTAGTCGAGATAGAGCAAAAATAACCTCAGATTCGTATCAGAGGCGTCGACAGCTACCTTAGGACCAAATATTATTTATGCCAATCGGATCAAGTTAATTTTTCCAACTTTAATAACTTCTTAACTAGGCGAGATAGATCAAAAATAAGCTACCTTAGAACCAAATCTTAAACCAATCGGACCCAGTTGGCTTTTCCAACTTCAAATGGCTATAACTTCTAAGCTAGACGAGATAGGCCAAAAATAAGCTCCGATTCCTATCAGTTGCGTCGACAGCTACTTTAGGACCAATTCTTATGCCAGTCGGACCAAGTTGACTTTTCCAACTTCAAATGTTTATAACTTCGTCTTTTTTTAACTCTCAGTTAATAGCAAAAACTTCCCACTCTATCCTGCCAGTTCGAAAAATTTGCTTTAGTTCATCTAAGAACTACTTGCCATATCCTATTAGCAACTACTCCTATTAAGTGCTCCTTTTGATTCCAAACGATACCCAGCAACTAACTTTGCCCTACTCTTCCCTTACAGTATAGACACAATGGGTGGGTTGTGCAACTTTTAGCCAACTATCTGGCCATATTTGCAATGGGCAACAAAATATGAATATAAAGCAGTCAATGAACTCGTTCAAAGATCATAAATTGTTGCATTCGAGTGCAGCATTGCAAGAGCCATAAACGAGGCAATAAGTAAAACTGAGCCGAGTCGTATGAAACCCCCCCGTTTTGGTCTGGGCCTGGTCAACGAACCATTCACTTCGATTTGTACAATTTGTAATGCAGCGGCCATTACATTGATGGCATTTTGGCCTTTTTGGGATGCCATGAAGTGATTTCCTTTGCAAATCAAAAATTACATTTGCTTGGTAAAAAAAAAGAAAGCTTTATGTAGAATACATAATGCATACATAACAATTTTGGTGGCTTTAGCTTTTATATAAATGTATATAAGCGTATGTATATAAGCTTGTATATTGCTTGCGTATGTATTGTATGTGCAGCTAATCGAAAACGAGAACAATTTCAATTGTAAAAGTTTCTTTTTTTTTTTTAAACTTTTGAAAACAAAAAAAAAAGCAGCGAAGTGAAATGAAACTTCAGCGTCATCAGGAGGGCATCAGGAGGGCATTACATATGCTTCACCCACCCTACCCCGCTCACTTCTCCCTCACTTTGTCAGCCATGCAAAATTGTGGCATTTCTATGATTTCTTTTAAAGCAAAACGTCAGAGTAAAAGAACAAAAAAATGTTGATTTCGAGGAAGTGGTATACGACAGCTGAATACCCTACATTTTTTACCAAATGCTTGAGAATTACAATGCAGCTCTATGATGTGGATTAGAGGAGAATAAGGTAGAGGAGAATTTGAAACAGAGTGAACCTCTTACTTCTTGTAAGGCTCACATTAGTCCACATACCTCAGCCTATCGGACCAAAATCATTTTAAACTTCACTCGTAATAGTTTAATTTCAAATAAAAAATTGTTTTCCCTTTGTATATAAATTATTTAACTTTCAAATTAATTATTGTCATTTGATTTTTCAACAACATTTTGGTTGCACAAATAGAAATCCGTCCGTTTCTTCTCATGGCTTAAGGCTTTATTGTAAAAAACTCGATACATGATCATTCTTCAAAATAATTTCCATTGTTAGCCACAACTTTTCCCATCTTTTTGGTAGCTTCTGAATTCCTTGTCGGAAAAATTGTTCTTTTTTAGACGCGATCCACGAATCGATCCATTTTTTGGCTTCTTCGAAAGAACGCAAGTGCTGCTCGGCCAGGTCATGCGTCACCAATCGGAATAAGTAAAAATCACAAGGGGCGATGTCAGGAGAGTACGGTGGTTGGGGTAGAATGTCCCATTTCAAAGTTTCCAGGTATGTTTTCACTACCTTGGAAACATGTGGCCGAGCGTTGTCATGTAGAAGTATGACCTTATCGTGTTTTTCCGAGTATTGCGGGCGTTTTTCCTTTAACGCTCGACTCAGGCGTATTAGTTGCGTCCCGATACAGGACTCCTGTAATGGTTTCGCTTGGATTCAAGAGTTCATAGTATGTACTATGTCCTGTTTTGTATCCTTGAACTTTTTCACGGGTCCAGGACGAACTTTGTCTTACACATCATATTCGCCATTTTATTAACTGTTTGACAACCATTTCCGACACGTTCTTTCACTAATACAAATCCACCATAAGCTGCTACAATTATTCAACGCGCTTGAACTGTCAATTTTATTTTCGAATGAAATGCAAAAGGCAACACTTTCCGCAAATGACCCTGGTTCGGCTCAAATTTTGACATGTATCGATTCGGTTCGTACTTATCGACTGATTTGTAATCCTGGCGCCACCTATGGGATAACGGCGATTTTCTATTTGTACCCCCAATATTATGCTTCTTTTTTTATCCGAATGATGGTAAAAATATATATAAATGTAAGAAGTAGAGTTGGCAGTTGACATATCGATAGTGCCTAGCGAGACGAGTTGGCAGTTCTGAGGCAGCAACGAAGAGCATAAGCACGAAGCAGACAGTCGTAAGGAGCAGTCGAAGTCGTTTAATAAAGTCAGTTGTTCACATCAATTACAAATATAACTTGTAATATAATATCAATAAAACTAATATAATAATCAATCGTACACAAATAATCGGCATATAAATATCTCTGTCAAACCTACCACCCCCTCTTTACACTTCAATTTAAGAACAATCAACGTTTTTGTTCATCGCATTTTCGTCTTTTTCAAGGTCGCATGGTGAGTTTCTATATTTCAAAATGGCGGAGCTACTATGGTCGCCCAAGCCAAGTAACTTCATAAATTACTCTATATATGAAAAAACATTTTTGTGCAAAAATTTGAAACAATAAATTAATTTTTGAAATAATTAATTAAAACTAAAAAAAAACTTTTAAATAAATAAAAATATATAATAAAAAAATTTTAAATAAAAAATGAATAAACATTTTTTTTCTCTTTTTTTAAATATGTAAAAAAGTTTTTTTCCCAGTCGTTTTCATTCTATAATATTTTTTGTATAATAATGAATAATGAAAGTATAAAATAAAATCATTTAAATCACAATTCTAATTTATAAAAGTATATATTCAATATAAAAAATATTAACTTATAATATTAAGTTTTGAAATCAAAATTTTCAGCATTTTTTATATTAAAAAAAAATGTTTAGTTAAATTTTTTGTTTCTGATATGCGATATATTTTTATGGTTTAAAAATAATCGAAACTTTTCCTTTATCTGGTAAAGTAAGTTTGGCACTTAGAAGGGAAAATACTGGAGACAGGGTAGTATCTGTCCAGAATAAATAAAAGTAAATCAAGGGTCTTATCTTATAGGTGTGCTGGAAAGTTTATCGTATCATCTTTTTTTTTTGGAATTATTATTATTAAGGAGACCCACTGACAAACGTTTCAATCTTAATTAACAGCATCAATAGATTTTCAATATATTTATAATACTTTATGTTTCTTAAGGGGGTCTTTCAAAAAAACTTTTTTTTTTACATTTTTTTCATCTAAATAGTGTTAGAAATACGCTGGTAAAAGGATTTAACTGTGGACGGGCTCGTTTGGCAGTGACAGAGCATTTTTCACGGTCACGCGCGGTCGTTTTTCGTGTTTCTGCTGTATATATTCTACCGGACCGATCTTGTCATACTAAACATTTTTATCATCAGAAAACATGTCGCAACAGATAGAAACGAGCTTTTTTTGAAATTCTTGTCCAAAAATTTTTAACAGCCTTGAATAGCAGAAAAAAGTGAAAAAAAAATTTTTAAAAAAGCTCGTGTGTATCCATAGCCAAGGGCATGAGAAAAATTAATTTTAAAGGTTTTTTTTTCTGATAATCTGATCGGTCAAAATCGTTCACCCCGTGCGCCCTTCACGCTTTTGACGAGGACGCAGTAAAGGACATGTAGCGGTCTCATACGTAATTTTTATGTTAAACCAAAAAATCTATTTAAAGTTCAATAATTAATGAAAACAATACACTGCTTCCCGAAATTATTTGTAGTTTTTGAGTAATACATTTTTGAATATAGCGCTCGGAAATGAGGTTTTACATAGAAAGACCCCCTTAAGCAGCTAGATGACCCTTTGTCCCGTATAGCCTTCATGGAAAATAATCCTATTCTATACCATGAAACAGCTTTTTGGCTGAAAGACAGTACAAGATAACCCGAAAAAACACATCCTTTGGTAAAATTTGGTATCTCTAACTAATATAGTTCCTGAGATACAGCTATTCACACAGACGGTAATGGCTCAATGGCAAACCACAGAAATAATAATCATTTTGGTATAATAAACTTATGATCTACCATGCCTTCTTCTGCCTGACATATAAATTACACATATCTGTAATATCCTTGTCCTCCATAAGGTTAAAGTGTATTAAAAACGAAATAAAGAAAATGTCGGCAAAAGTTTGAATGTGCAAAATTCCGCTTGACTTCCGGACCTGGCCACGTTTAACAGTTTACCGGCAAATCACTTGGGCAGCTCCGGAGAGGGCGTGGCACTTTAGCTTAAATGCAGCACATGTGAACTTTTTTTTGCCAAGTCAAAACTTTTGCACACGTTTTCAATGCTTCTTCTTCTTGTTGGCCAGCTCTTTGACTACAATTCCAGGACTATGAGTATTTTCTACTACTATTCTGCTACTTTTTAGCTAAGTGATTTGTCGTGAACTTTGGGAATTTGATTTTTGAATAGACCCTCCGTATGCATAAACTAGACCAATGTAGTGTGCAAAAGTTTTGGTCCAGCGGACAGTTTACTAGAGTATCTTAAAGTAGGTCAGATAAGTTTCTTTTTTTGTGTCAGCTTTATTCAAATTCCATTGCTACTTAGTCGAGTCATTCAGTGGAACTCAAGTAAATTGAATATTTTTATACAATGTAGTCGTAGAGATAAAGGGTATTATGGGTTTTGTATGTAACAGGCGGAAGGAGGTTTTGAGGTCCAGAAGTTTCTTTTGTGTTTTAAAGAACAGCTACTTTGGTACAAATCTAGTATCTGGGATCTATTTTGTCGCTTTTTTGAAGCTTAGACTTATTTTTGTTTGTTCGTGAAATTCTGTGCAGTGTATTCCCTAGTCCAGTCATCCCCAGACGAGGCTTAACAAAATTTTAAACAAACTTTCAGTGCTCTAATTTTCAAGTACCATTAAACAAATTCTCCATTGTTCACAGATTTTGAATGGTTTTTCGTTAGAACTTCAATTAGTATACTTTATATTATTATGCGCCGCAAATAAAATTCAAATCAATATTAATTGTTGCAATGACTGCCAAATAAATTGAAATTATTTTCTGGTCCAAAAGCAATCCAGTCATAATTTTGTTTTAATATCAACTAATAACGATTTGATTACATTTATCATAAATATGTACAAGCAATTTGATTGAATATAAATAATTTCAAAACATAAGTAGTATGTAGATTTATTTCAACTATCCAATAAAATTATACAAATATAAATGATAAAGAGATTAGAGTTTGAAAATAATAAATATTCATTTGTGAAATTCCAATTGGGTGGGAAAAAATTAATTTGCAAATAGTTTTTAATCGCTAACCATAGATAAATAAGCGAGTAATAATTGGACTACGAAAAATTAATGAAATACAGTGAAGCTTTGGTATAGCGAATTCGTACTCCCTTCCGAGTACAGTAAGTACACAGTACAAAAATTCCTTAAACAGATATTCGACATCTTTATCTTTATTTTTATTGGAATAATATTATTATAAAACAATGAAGTAAATTATATAAATAAGTGTTTAGGAGTTTTGTCCTGTTCAACTATAATATTACAATAATTATAAAATTAAATTTGAATAAATACAAAAATCATTGTGGAGGAAAAATGCCAAAAAACCTATATGAACTTAAACTAAAACTCTAAATAACTAACTTAACCTAGAAGCGGAGAGCAAGTTCCCGTATATGTTCAAATTCTGATGTTAAACATCTATCATTAAATTTATGGGTAGCTTTGTCTATTTTATTCCTAACCAGTTCCACATTAGCTAAGCTGTGTAGTCTTTGCGTTGAAAAATATCTGGGCAAATTGTGCACTAGTTTTAAAATCTTATTCTGACAAACTTGCAGTTTATTGACATGACAATTTGCAGTTTGTCCCCACACTGGACAGCCGTACAAATAATGCGAAGAAATTAATTTCATGATAAGTGTTTTATTATCTAAACTTAGCAGGGAATTTCGGTTAAGGAATGGGTAAAGTGTTCTAGAAAGAATGTTTATCTTATTGATTATATAAGATACGTGTTCCTTAAAAGTTAGTTTTGTATCAAGGACAATACCTAAATATTTAATTTTTTGTTCCCAATTTATACTTTCATTATTAAAAGATAAAAAAGACTGTGGTAGATGGTGCAGTTTTCTTCTTCTACTAAAGTAAATAGCCTGTGTTTTGGTGGTATTAACAAGAACATTCCATTTCCTGAAATAACTCAACGAATCGATGAATGCTTGTTGCAGATTGTCAATGACAATTTGAGGAGATTGATCAGAAGTTAAGATAGCAGTATCATCAGCAAAAATGGATGCTGTACATGCGTATGGCTCAGGAAAATCAGATGTGTACAAATTGTACAGTACAGGGGAAAGACAGCCAGCCGGAATGCTTATGCAAGATATTCGACATAAAGTATTCAAAAAATCAGTCTAATGAAATAAATGTTTTGTCTTAGAAATTCATTATAAAGGAGTTTACTGCAGGGTAGCTCTACTGTACTTAAGCTTGGCGGAAGGCATTGCTCTTCACATTGAGATTGAAATTGAAAATTAAGTCACAGCATTGGCAAAGTTATAACTGAAATCCCCGATAGCAAATAATGTTTCGATAAAAGCTAAAATGACGATAACATATGAAAGTCCGCAGCTGATACGTGAGCGTTGATCTTTGTCAATTTGAACTTTTAATATTCTAGCCTTCTATTATTTTAACTTAAGCTTCGAAATATCGATGACTTAAGCATCGATGTATCGCTATAGGAGCATCGATCTTATCTGGACTTAAACTTTGAAAAATTCTAGGCTTCTATTACAGGGTCCGGCACTCGAAGCGTAACCAATTAAAAAGGCCATAAATTCATTTTGGAAAATTACCTTTACTCAATTCAAGGTACAAAATGTGTAAAAATAATACGAAATTTAGAAACAATTTACTTTCGCTCAATATGGCCACCTTTTGCCTTCACTATGGCCTTGAGACGGTCCAAAAATGAATCGCAAGCTGCCCGAATGTGACTTGCAGGTATTTTGGCCCACTCGTGGACAATGGCTTTTTCAGCGCCTCGAGACTGTTGTATCTTTTAGTTCGGACCTTGCTCTCCAAAATGGCCCAAAGAGAATAATCCATCGGATTCGCGTCTGGTGAATTCGAGAGCCATTGTGTGGACGTTATGAAGTTCGGAACGTTGTTTTTCAGCCATTCTTGGTTCACTCGAGCTTTGTGAGACGGTGCCGAGTCCTGTTGAAACGTCCATGGTCTGCCACCGAAATGTTTGTCTGCCCACGGCTTCAAAGCAACCTCCAGAACACTTTCCCGATAATATTGCGCATTAACCTTGACGCCAGGCTCGATGGAAACGATTGGAGAGCGCCCATCTGCGGTTACAGCGGCCCAAACCATTATCTGTGGCGGGTGCTGCCTCCTGGTAGCCAATCGATGACTCAAATTCTCGTATGAACGGTCCCTCAAGTAAACCCTATCGTTTTGAGAGTTTACGAATTGCTCAATTGTAAAAATTTTCTCGTCAGAAAACACAATGTTCGGCAATTGACCGCTTTCGGCCAAGCGAAGCAACTCCTTCGCTCTCTCAAGTCTGACTTGTTGCTGCTTCGGTGTGAGATCATGTGCCTTTTGGATCTTGTAAGGCTTGACCTTGAGATCATTTTTCAGTATGCGACGGATGCTGCGGTCAGATATTTTCAGTTCTTTCGCCATTTGATTGGCACTTCGTCGGGGATTTCGCTCAAGTCGCTTCTTTACTTTTTGAACCATCTCACGTGACGTTGCAGTCTTTTGATGACCACCTCCATGACGTTTTGCGATGCTACCAGTATCATTGTAACGAGTTATGGTGCGATAAACGAAAACTTTATTTACTTTAAGGTGTTCGAGCTCACGAACAATCGCTGGTTGTGATTTTCCAGCTAAATATAATGCAACTACACTATTACGTTTGAAATCCATTACTGATTTTTTTTTCGCGTTTACTCACGGCAAAATGCTTTCGTGCGCTTGTAAACAATACTCTAAACTGTCATTTAGCTAACTTACAGACAGCTGATGCCCGTGCGTCAGCTGCGCGAGCGGTCTGAATTTGGTTACACTTCGAGTGCCGGACCCTGTATTTTAAATAAACTTCTATATACCAATAACTTAAGCTTCGATGTGTAAATATAGGAGCATCGATATTTTCTGGACTTGAACTTTGCAAATTCTAGCCTTATATTATTTAAGCTTAAGCTTCGCAATATCGATAATTGTAGCTTCGATATATAGATAAAGGAGCATCGATCTTTTCTGGACTTAAACTTTGAAAACTCTAGTCTTATATTATTTTAATATAAGCTTCGATATATTGATAACTTAAGCTTCGATATAAGAGCATCGATCTTTTCTGGACTTGAGCTTTGAAAATTCTAGCCTTATATTATTTTAACTTAAGCTTCCATGTATCGATTACTTAAGCTTCGACATATCGATAACTTACGCTGCGATATATCAAAATGATGAACACAGGTTGAATATATCCAACGAATATATTTATATTTTTTTTAATTTTATTACAAAAAGCACTCCATTTGTATTTTGTCTGATTTTAAGATATGAAAAAATATTTACATCTAAAATTCTATTGCTTTGTTAAAGTTGTCAAACAAAAAATTTGTAGCGATAAGTTTACGTAAATTAACGAATACATTTTTTCTAGTTTAAAACTTTTGTTTTTTTACGTGATTTACTAAGATATAATGGACGAGTTTTTCGATGAGCCAGAGTTAGCGGAAGAGGCGCCTTTCACCATCATTTATATTAAAGATGATGGCAAAAACGCCATTTCTAGTTTTCGCGATACACTCGAAGATCTTCGGGACTTACATAGGCTGAATCCAGAAGAATGTGAAGAGGCGATTGAAAATTGGGTAGCGGTTTGCGAAAATGAAACACTGAAAAAGAATCTACGAGCTGAAAAAAAGAAGAAGAAATCGACTACACCAAATAATCAGAAAACATCTTCTTCAAATATTCAGGAATCTTATTGGAAGAACATGAGCCAAATTGAACTATTGGATGCAAATGTTGGGATGGCCTGTTTTGTATGTATTCTCGTATAAGATATTTTGTACGATTATCTTTTTAATTCGTATTGTATTATTATTTTAGCAAGGAAGAAATGCCTGGTATTTAGAAATGATGGAAAGCACTGCAACACGAATTTGTTTTTTTCGTTACATATTCTTCAAGTTATTTTTCTTTTTTTACTTGTTCTTTTATTGGATTCCTAAATTAGCAGCATTTTCAATTACTTAATTTATATAATATTATATTAATAATTATGACAACACATAATAAACGCTGTACAATACCTAGAACGACATTAATTTATAAATATATATCGCTTTTAACCGAATTAGAACTCGGAAAATTATTCAATAATGTTTCTCGGTGTGCTATACAAATTTTGGGAGCATTGTTGACTTGGTTTCATGCTCTTGATGGTGATTTTACTGGCTGGCGCCATCTAGCCGTCAGGTTACAAAAAAATGGGCAGCACTGGTGGTCAACAAGACTATATATGTATATAGAGCTCAGTTTCTTACGCGTAAGAATTTTGGCTATATTTCTATATACGCACTTTTTTCTTTCAGGATTTTTTGAGCTGCGTACTGGCTTTGGAATAATGGCCAGCATTTAGACTGAAATCGAATTACAGCCTTGTAAAAACCATGAAAAACATGAAAAGAATTGTATTCGTAGATTTTGTGACCAAACAGTGCTGCCCATACCTGTGCAATTGACATATAGGTGGCGCCAGAAGTTATGATATTGTTTTTTTATATGAAGTTTTGCTTTCTTTTAGGGCCGTTTGAGTTGTACTGCGTACTGGCCCTAAAGTAGAATTTTCAAAATATATAAAATTCATTGTTTACAAAATAACTACCGCACGAAGCTAAATAAAGCCTTTAAATAAATTAATAATTAATTTTTAGCCCAAATTCCTGGCCTCAAAAACGTAATTTCTTAAACATGACTTCATCTCAACAAGTGAGAAAGTTTTCTTAGCACCCGCTAAATAAAAATTTAATTGCAAATTCTTGTCTGCTAATTAAACTGCAATATGCATAAATTCCATAAGTAGAACTTTGCATCGTCCTGCATTAACCTTTTGCGATTTAAGTTAAGTCCATAAAAACTATGCCAAGTATTTTGCAATTGCGCAAAGTTTTGAGGCGCTTTTCTTTTTTTTTTTTTTTGAAGCTGCCAAGTTTTTTGTTTTAGCCAAGAAGTCAGCAGCTAATGAAAATAAGCTGACATTTTTAAGATTCAGTGATGCATTTTTATAACCTGGCTTTTTTTTTTTTTGAGCTACTTTTAATTGCGTTAAAAACTTGCAGGCTCACATGGCGCATACTTAATATTGAAATACCATAGATAGCTGCAGCAAAAAGCGTTAGAAAACTTAATTAATTTGTGTATATAGTTATTAAAAACTTTGACGACTTTTAAAGTGCTTAAGATGAGTTCGTTTAGTTTTCATTATAAATATATATATTCACTTTAAGTGAAAATAAAAAGCGGAAATTTACTTAATTTCCGCTTGCGTGGTAATCGTAAAAGTTGAATATTTAAAGACCCAGAGAAAGAGAGAGAGAGTAGACAGCAGTAAATAGATTATGCAAGTGGCTTGATTAAATTATGAGAATTTTGGGCTGGGTTACTGCAATAGTTTAGGATCTAGGAAAAGCAGCTCTTTTTTGCCTGAAAAGGTTAAGCCTATAAAGGTGAGACTGAAGACAGTTGCAATCAACACTTGCATAAATTTGCATATAAATTCTCTCGATTTAAAGTTTTCTCACTCAGCAGCTGCTTGTTGTTGTTTTTATTGTTTACATTTTGACGTAAAAACACAAAAACAACAACGAGCTGAAAAATATGCTAAAAGAATAAAACATGAGAGCAGGGTAGGAGAAGGAGAGAGTATGAGAAGCTGGGAAGCGGAGCGGATGTGAGGCTGTGAGAGAGGCGCACACTTAAAACTCAAGTTGAGCGCAAGACAAAAGCCTCAAACAACAACAACAACAATGACACACACACACACTCTCACAAACAAGAAGCGTCAAAGCGGAAGTGAAAGTGAGTGCTGCCATGACATTGGCACCGTGGTGTGAGGGGTGTCAAAAACGGAAACACACTTTTCGCCATTTTCACGCAGTGCCAGGCGACAACTTGGTAAGTATTTTTGTTTTTTTTTATATTTAGTTTTTCCGCTTTTTTTTTCAAGGTGCACAGATTGAGTTCTGTAAAGAAGTGTTTGGTGTGGTTGGCAGAGGCGTGTGGGGAGAATTTTTTTGGAGGGTTTCAAAAAGTCAGTCACAGTGTATTCTGATAGTAGGTAGGCTGCCCTTTTTATCAGCAGAGAAATATTTATGGCATTATTGCTTTAATAAAACAAAGAAAACAGCTAGGAATCGAAAGGAGCGTTCACTCAAAGTCGTGGATATGGTCATAAAAATTGACGCCCTCAAGTTTCTTTGCGAATCTCATTGAAACATGGAACGTCGATTTAATGCGTCATCTAATTAGTATTTGGAATCCCCCTGCCAAGCCCATCTTTATAAATGTGCAAAAGGATTTCCGAAAAATGTATGTGGAACGTGTACACAAGATTATTCGCTGGCTATCCCAAATGGTTATCAGACTGATGGAGCGCAACTATGGAGCTATGATACGAGAGCATCTTCAGCAAGAGCAGATACTAAGTTTGTAACCAACGTCAGTATAGCCTTCCGGCTCCCGGATCGACGGCACTGTCTTTACAGGCAGAGGTCATTGCAATCCAGGACTGCTCTGACAACAATAAGAAACTTACGAGTACGTAAATAAGAACATCCGATCTACCAGGACAGAGCCAAGCGGCTATTAAGTCCCTCGCTTCGTTGACATCGTGCATGAAAGTCAGTGAACAGCTGTCGCTCGTCTATGGAGGAGATGGCTGAGCAGTTTTCAAATCACTTCATATGGGTCCCAAGACATAGGGATATCGTGAGCGCAACTAAAATTGTCGGATGAACTGGGTAGAAAAGGAACTACCAACATCCATTTTCAGGACAAAGAGGACCTGGGAATAACCATTGTAAAAAATTATATTTCGAAACCATTTTGCTCTCGTTGCAGGCCAAATGTCGGATTGGATGTGCAGGATATCACAGCAAACTTGGCTGACATACTGCAGGAAAAGAACAAAGCAACTTTGCTGTCTAAACAGAGCCCAATGTTCGAGCGTAATCAGTGCTATGATTGGGCACTGGCTTGTGTGAATCTATGCAGACAGGGTTGGCGATCCCCACCATGACTTCTGTAGAAGCTGATGAGAATAAGCAGGAGACAGTGGAGGACCTTTTCTACCACTGCCCTGGATTGCCACGTTTCGCTTTTTTATGTCTCATTTTCTAAATGATCTATCTCAGCTCTCAGATAAAGATCCCAAAATGCCTCTTTAGGTTCCTTTGAGCCGCCGGATGGCTTCGACACATCTCATATAGGAGGCATCTTAAATGTAGAAGAGTAGTGTAGGGTCCGCTGTAGCGGTATCAACATGGGTCTATTCTTGGCCTAAGTGAGTTGGGCCCAAGTCTTACCTAATTTAATCAAATTTGTATATGTTTGACAGTAGTATCGTTCACTTCTCTTGGGTCACCATTATTGAAAGTCCATTATGAGAACTGACACTGCTCTATATAGTAATAAGGTTTCAATTGAAAGCAAATAAGGATATCACCTAAGGAATCGGCAGGGGATTAATAACAACTGGCTAGGACGATTGTAAACTAGAAAAGAGTTATCCCTGCATTCTGTTACCCAGAGATGAGATGATCCCAGAGTACCATTACAAATGGATGCCAGGAAAAAATAGCACAGATGGGTGATTTTGACAAAGGAAAATGGAGTCAAGGGACGAAGAAGCACGGCTGTCTGAATCCCTTGGTGTACATACTGAAATATTTTAAGCAGAAGTATGTATGTACTGCAAGACTATGTACGGATCTCAGCCTAGTTAGGAAACAAAAGGACAGAGAACTGTCAGAGAGCCAGGCCGTGAGGCAAGGTCGAAATAAAATCGAAATCCAGAACCATCTAAGACACAATTGGAATTTTCTTGAATTCGCTTCCCTCTGTTCGAAATCCAGAAGCATCTAAGACTCAGTTGAGATATCATTTTTCTCTCTGCTTTTTCGCGCAGATAAAACAATAAAAAAAACATTCAGATCCGGTATCGAAAATTTTCCTGCCAACTTTGCCAATGTTTAAGAGTCTTGGAACTTTTGGCGGTGTTTCGTACCCCCAAGTTGCTCCCCTTAGTTCCAACTGCGCGTTCTTGCCAAACTTCGTGTGAGCTGCAAATTGCCGTGATGTTTGTGTTGTTTTTGTATGCGAGATTTTGTTTTGGGTCAGGTGCAAAGTCTTTGGATTGTCACTTATTAGCGTCGCCTTTTGTGGCTTAAATGAGAGGTGTTGGGTTTTTTGTTCGTGGTCTTAAGGGAACTCCGAGAGGCTTTGTGGCTTTTGGAAGTGGGCACTAAATGGCAGGAAGAGTGTCGCTAACTGTTATTCTAAAAGGAAACTGCAAGTAATAGATATGAGTCCAGCAGGACACAAAATAAAGTAAAGTAGGCGGAAAAAGTATATTAGAGAAGTAAGGGAAGTAGGTGAAGACAGTACTGGAACTAAGACTCTAATTAAAAATGCAAAAGAAGTTTTTGAATATGGTTTGCTTAATGTGAAAGTGAGGAGAGGTGAATGAGAAGTGAAATACGAAAAAGTGCTGCCAATTGCGTTTCCAAGTGAATGATAAGCGATAATGTAGTCATTGTAACACGTCCGTATTAACGACTAAACTATTCGATGCATTTTCGAATATAATCAACTAGTTTAATTTTTTGCAGACTGTTAATATTCAGCTTCAAATTGTATTCGATTTGATACTGAATACATTTTAGAAAATTTTGTAACAACCTCATTACGAAATTCATTGCAGCAATTAAGGATTTTTTGGGTGGTATACAATTTGTGATGTAATAATACTCAATAATGTGAAATTTTAGATGCAGAAACGAATTTTTGCCCAGTGGTATCATGATTTAACTATTAAAATTTGGCCGATTTTCAGTTAAATTGTATAAAGTAATTGATGAGTATTTGTTAAATGCATTTAATATGAATTGTTTTTATATTGCACTCCGAAATAGAAAACTAAACGATATTCGTGTGCTCTGTGGAGTAAAAACTAAAATGAAAAAAAATTTTTATAAATTAATACAAGGGTATACGAGGTGTGCTCAAAAAGTATCGCGAATTTTGAATTTTCGCGGGTTACGTATATTCGAATTTAGATTTTTTTGTGGCGTAATGTTGGTACTCATGTCTCTCACTTATGCCGACAAGCTCGGCCATTTTGAATGTTCACTTAATTGTTGACTCTGTCCGCGACGACCCAAATTTGCTCCAGAGGTTCATAACTGGTGACGAATCGCGGGTTTATGATTATGACTTGGAAACCAAAGCTCAATCATCTCAATGGAAACTGCCGCACGAACCAAGGCCGAAAAAGCGCACCAAGTTCGGCCGAATGTAAAACTTTTGCTTACAGTTTTCTTCGATTGCAGGGGCGTGGTGCATCATGAGTTCTTGTCACAGGGTAGAACGGTCAATCCGCCAGAAACGCCCGGATTTGTGTTCCCCACATCTGGCCCCCTGTAACTTTTTCTTGTTCCCTAAACTGAAGAGGCCCATGAATGGACGACGCTATGCTACGATTGACGAGATAAGGACCGCATCGAAGGAGGAGCTGAACAAGATAAAAAAAAATGATTTTTTGAAGTGCTTTGGAGATTGGAAAAACCGTTAGCGCAAGTGTATAATATCTCATGGGGATTACTTTGAAGGAGACAAAATAGGTATTTATGAATAAATAAATAATTTTTGAAAAAACACAAGATTCGTTTTTTTTTTTCTAACACACCTCGTATTATGGCCGGGAAATCATTCTCTCTTAATTCTTGTAGTCTCCTTTGAGGACATAGGGCCTCATATTGCCGGGACGCTGTGCCTCAAATTGTAGTAATCAGTATACTAGTAGGACAGCCTTACAGAATCAATATTTCTGGTCTATACAAAATTCGTACTCTTTAAAGCTTTTCACTTGTCTTTAAGAAAATAAAGTTCCCAAGAAAAATCTTATTAAACAAGTAACCTAAGACACATTTTGATCTACTTCAGCTGCCTATTCAAGCTGACATTGATATGTAAAATTACTTTCCTTGTTTTCTATTCATATCCAGTAATTTTTCATTAGAATGTGCAACCCATTGATGCAGCACACAAGCCGCAATCAACAATCTGTCCGAGCAGCAGCTAGCCAATTTTCCAAGCAACTTTTATACATTTTCTTATATATTTCCTTTTTTTTTTGTGTTAAGGGTTAACCAAGCTCGGGTATATACCATAGATACATATGCATATTCTAAGAAGTATTCATTACCACACACATGGAACATCAATTCTGTGTCTTCTGGGGGATTGAGGGACAGACGGCTTAGGGAGCAGATAGTGGGAGACAAATGTAAATTGCACCACAATGCCAGACCCGGCTACAAGCTAAATAAAACTAGTGAAAAATACATATGTTTTTGGGAACAGCCCCATATAAACCGTACTATGTGTGTGTGTACAATAAATCACCGAAAAAACCGGCAAGCAGTGCGCCTGAGTCCTTTCGCCTGCTTTGACTACACCAAGCAAGCAGGCTGGCGGCAAATATTGAATATGGCTGCTGGTGGGTTATAAATTATGGCCAGAAAATGCTCGACTGGCTCTTTTTACATAATTTATGCGGCAACAACTTGAGTTGGCTGCACTCTAAAGTGGCCCAGCCCGAGCTCATTTTGTGGAACAACTTACCTGTTGACTATTCAAGGATTGCGCATTTTGCATGACTTTATCCAGTATACGCAATATAATCTCCGCGGCCATCTCACGCTCCAGTTGTGTGCCTTTCAATTGCAAATAGGTGTCGAGCTGCAAAATATTCAAAGAAAGCGCAAAAAATCAGCCAACTATGTACGCTCCAAAAAAATAAGAAAAAAAAAAAACACTTTCTGGGAGTCCTGTTGAGAAAGTGGGCCAACGTAGGAAAAAGCAAGTCCTGTTTTCAACTTTCAACTGCTCGTTAGGTGGAGCAAAATTTGTGTGCACATTAAAATGAAAAATTGTAGCTATGTGAGCAAAAGTTTCTTTGACTCTCTCTCTCTTTTCTAGTTATCCTCGAAAATTGTGTGAAAAATGACAGAGCGACAGGACTTGGCAATTTTTGCATTCATTTGTGTGTGAAAATAGTTTTTTGGGCTTTATGGGCCAAAAGATATGCAAAGTTGTTTCGACTCTTTTGTAACTCCAACGAACTTAGCCTAAACTTCTTAAGTGTTAAGATGGCAGAGTTTACGCAATATGGTTTTTGTGACGCTTAGAAGATGTTGCACATTAAGCTTGATAAGACCAAGATTCGGTTATGAATAAATACATTTTTATTCAATGGAACTTACATACAGACGTCTATACAGATAAGCAATATACCTTATAGTATATTATCAAATCGGGCTCCCGACAGTTGTGGTGTTAAGCCTAACTTTCGATTTCTTAACTCATATAAGCTATTTGATGATATTAGTCGCTTAATCTTCCTCAAATTGACACAAATAACCTTTTTATCAAACAAAAATACCTACTTTTATAAAAAGTCAACAAATAAGATACAAACCATTAATAACCCCCATGGAAACCTGGTACTCACCTCATGCAGCATGTCGATGAGAAAGCTTGCCTCACCGGGCAAAAAACTCTGCCTTCTTTGTATGGTGTACTCAAAGCAGGTCTTTAATATGTTAGATGCATTTGTTTGCTGGAATCCTGCACTTAATGCCCTAAAGCGATTGTAAATGAGCAATAGCTCATCTCGCACACAAGATGAGAAGTCTGGCAGCAACCAGCTAGAGTTCCCAGTATCGCGCTGCTCACAAATGCGTCTCGAATGACCCTCAAAACCACGTGGACAGTCCGTAATGATGGGCGCTCCAGGTGCACTCGTTGGCCAGTGTACGCCATAGCTAGACTCGGCTAGACAGACGTGCGCCGCATTTCGCTCGATGACATTGATGTAGACACTCTTCGACACCGGCCGCACGCTGTTGGACACCAGACAGGCATACTCCGCTGATTTTTGTATGTTATTGATTTTAAGTATGCTGCCATCGGGATAGAGATCCTCCCACATGGCTGTGGCGGCATCTGACTGAAAAAGCACGCCATTTCTTGTCCAGCTGTAGCCTAATTGGGCATAACGCTTGATGTCATCATTGCCAGGTGAGAGGCAACGTACGCGCAAGGAGTCACCGCGTTGAAGGGTGACACTGGCCGGATCAACACGTAGACGCGGTGGGGATTTGATGTGAATGTGCAGGGAGCGACACTGCTCGATGCCCCAATCAGTGACCTAGAAACAGATAGACGGAGAAAAATGTTGTTTATTTGAGAAAAAATAACTGTTGACAGATATAAATAATGGGCTGGCTATTATGCAATTCCTGTCTAGACATGGCGAAACGAATGAGAAAGGCAGGATAAAAATAAATGTCATTATAAAGTTGTTCTCCAAGGAATACACTGCAAAGAGGGGTATGTAAGATAAAGCTTTAAAGTTGTTTTTTAAAGAAATTATTTTTGTAAAACAGATTTTAGGTAGTCCAAGCGTTGCCTAATATCATTGATCTTGTAATCTTGCTGGGATCTATGCCGATTCTGTTAATGTGCTCACAAGAGGTTATATAACAAAGAAGGTGATTCTGAGAACGGCTGTTCTGAGCAGAGCATTGTTCTAATAGGTACTATTTCAAGGGTTTCTTCAAATATTTCGAGCTAACAATCATCATCATAATTTCCTTTATATTCCACTGGAGCATAGGGCCAATAGGGCTTAACATTGAAAGAGCAATAATTTATTTTATACCATACCATAAGGTATTTCAGAACAACCAATTTTGAATCAGCTTTTTGGTGTTTTTTGGGGTTAGGACAAAACTAAGGGGCCACTTCTGCTAGCAGATTCGGACATATTCGTCGAAATACATAAAGAAAAAAGCCCAAAATATTGTTTTTTTCGTTTAAGTAAGAGAGGAAATCGGGCATCTAAACCAAGGTTTTTGAGCGTGTCAATAATCAATTCTTACATGGAAAAAAGTGGTTACGAAAATTTATTCTTGATAGAGACTAAGAAAATTATGTTTTTTGGAACCATGTTTGGACTGCGAGGTGGATGAAACATTAATTCAATGATTTCCAATTTCTTGTTCAGAAGATTACATTGCCGTGGAGAAGGACATTCCGTCTTCAGCGAAAATACGATGCGTCAGATTTTGCTGTTCTGCAAAAATATGAAGCACCAAAATTCCATATAAGAAATAAGGGAGTAAATACCAATTCAACGAATGTCCGCCGTATGCTCCGACTAGGGACGACATCTTGTACAATGCATAATATAATAATTTCTTTCCTTTTTCTATGTCCGTCGCAGGCGAAGAGCTCTGACCAGCAGTTCAATAAACTCCTCTGCTCCTCTGCGTAAACTATTTTCGACTGACTCTAGAATTACCTACTGACTAAGAGGAATATTAGAAGAAAGCAAGGGTATCTTTGTTGTCTCCACTGGCAGACATCTTTTTTCTTTCTATTTGTATCCACAAATCATTGCTTATATAAACACCTATATGACGGAACTGACTTTCCATTTTACATATGCCAAGAATTGATATGACGTAACAAAGACAGCAGCCATAGCGCTCTCCATGAACAACAAGAGAGGAAGACATTGAAGCAAACAGACAGACAGGGAGACATACAGGCAGAGAGATGGCAGAGAGATGCCAGACAACGCAGTGACAGCTACGTCACTTGGTCTAGGGTCAACTCCGATGTTCTTTTTATGATGCATGCTGCTTTTGTGTCAACATTTGTATGGAGCTGGTTATGGCTTTGTATATAGATACATGTGCTTTATATTTAATAGACTTGTTTGTTAAGCTAGCTGAAGCTGATTGTCTGTTGATTGGATATGACTTTGGCTTTGTGCCTGATTGCCCAAGTGACATTCGACTTAATGTTGCATATTTATTTGCATCTTATGTGCTGGAAAGTTGTTTAAAGAAGACATTTGAAAAAATGCTATTAAAGGCAAAATGCCAAGATTTGCTTTTTACGCAAAAGTATCTTAAAGTGACTTTTGTAGCTGCTGCTGCTACTGCTTCACATGAACCCTTTACAAGCAAACGAATTGTAAACTTTTTGCAGTTTCTTGTTGTTGTTGGCACTCCACGGGGACACATGACATAAGCAAAGTCGTCATGGCTACGCTACGTCGCCTACCACACCAGCCTGACTTGCTGGTTGATGATGATGATGTTGTTGATGACGAGGTTGCCACCATACGGCTGCATCTAGACACTCAACGAATTTCCGTTTCAAATTTAAAAGCGCTCCAACAAAACTTGTACGGCTCTGCTGTCTGGAGCGGCACACACACACCTACACACTGGGACACCATATACAATAAAATGGTTTGTTGAGATGAGAGATGACGAAGGCATTGCACTTCACTTGTCTGGTGTCATGTTTGTCTGGCTTCGCCCTGTTGGCATTTTTCCTGAAAAAGAGCCGGATATGCTTTATAGCAGGCAGCTTCTGTTTGCCACACCGACCAACCGACCGACCGACCGACCGACAACCTTGTGCCAAGTAGTAGTCCAAGTTTTCTCATTGTTGTGCTCTTAATCGCTGCTATTTATTTTTATTGGCATATAGCTGGCAAGGAAAAGTTTTAAATTTGTGCACGCCTGCAAGTAGGCTATGATTTATTTAATGACTTAAAATCAGTGCAAAAACCACAAACCCGGCTACTACTGGACCAAACCCCAATTAACTCATTTAGCGCTCTCTCAAAGCCAACTCATTGTCGGCCATAAACAAAGTAAGTATAGCGGTCTAGACGGTGTCCGACTGTGGGTTGCACTTCAATTAAAAAAACTTTAACAAGTTTTAAGCAAATACTTTGTAAGATTTAGCTATAGAATTGTTTAAGAGATTAAACTAAATTTGATGCCTTTAGAGCTTAGTCTTCAAGAACTGTGAGTTGCTACGAGTATCAATGGGATGTTGGCGACAAAAAAAAAAAAGCTTTCGTAATGTGCATCTTTTGGTAAAAATTCAGTTCTTCAGACCTAACGATCTTCGAGAACTTGGTGTACTCACGGGTAGAAGGATGAGGTAAGCAGTTTGATTTCATAGACAAAGGGACACATTAGAAAGGTTTCTAAACACTGGAAGCAGCTCTCAGGGGTAGACGGATGACGCAAACAGTTTGATCTCATAGACATAGGATACGATTAGGCAGGTCTGTAGACAGGGAAATCAGACAATAGGATTTTCCTGGCAAAACTTATCTTAATAGGTCCTCAAATGTAACAAATTCATAAAACATTTAAATTCTTGGGAAGGTATAAAAGCGTTTAATCGCAGACGATAGTTATTAGCAAGGGCCAACTTTTTTTATAACAGCCCGTGTGGAGTTATCTGTATCCCATCGAACGTGTTCCCAGGTGGTGGATAGGGAAATGCTCGGCACTATGTAGGGTAAGTGGAAAATAGCAGACAAAACATCTGCTTGGGGGTGCAGATTGGGATTCGGTCACCAAGCTAGGGTAGGATGGCTAGCAACCTACCTTCCTGAAACATTCCTTGTTACCGAATTGTCAAGACGCCCTATGCTCCAAAAAGGAACATATATGTATATATATTAGGGTCAATTTATATTGAGCCAAAAAATTCGATTGCCTAAAATTTCTTCGTCAAATTTTCTTAGAGTTGTCCGTAAAATACTCCCCTCAGGGAACGTCGCAAATCGGTAAAAAATTTGACCCACCCTAATAAATAATATCTGTACTTCGAATCACTTGGATCCGATTTCGTAATTTATGCAACAAATTTGCCAATAAGCCATTGGGATCCCTCTGACAAGTTTTTGCTCTAGAGTTTTAACCGCAGTTCCCAAGCAATGTCCAACATTTCCTTTAATATTAGCTCCTCAAGCTCGCTAATGCTTGCTTCTCCCTGCATGCATTATACCCTTCTGCTCTTAGTATATAGAGTATACCAACAACTTAAAGCATTTTTATGTCCCAAATGCCATTTTATTGCTTTTTTGCTGACTTTGCTTAGTTAAGCTGCTGCAGTTAGCTAGCTGGATTCTTAACTATATCTCAGCTAAGTCGCGGCTCATTAACAAACAAGCTCGTAAAAATTCACATTGTACGGCTAATATCTTTGGCTCTTGCCGGAACACAAACAAAAACATGCACACCTTCCCCCCAGCCCCTGCAATCTTGAGAAAATTAAGAGCCAATAAAACTGTTTTAGAGCTATTTAAGTTAACCAAACTTTTGGCCACAGAATTGTTAGCAATTTGCAGTTATCGATCTTTTGTTTTGACCTTTAGAATAAATATCTTTTTGGCTGCAGCGATATCAAAGTTAAATGAAAACAATTTAGAAGCTGAGCAAATATTTTTCAGATCTTATCTAAATGAAAGAAAAAAAAATTGAGTTTTTTACTATCGTATGTTCTTAAGTTGATTGAGCAAAGGCCTTGAAGTTTTTAGTGTCTCAGTGAAATATACGCGGTTTTTATTTCTTAACTAAATTGGAACAAAGAAATATTTGCAATGACTATATCCTTGTTTTGGCAAAATTTTTTGAAAACTTGTTCTATAGTAAAAGGTGGGGCATGGATTTATAGACCAAAATCCAAGCCAAGTAGATACTTTACCTTTATTGTTTATAAAGTATGGAAGAAGAATGGCGCCGATATATAAAAAGCACCAAACAGAGAATATTTTTTGGGATCCATGGGAAGTTCATGGAAGAGTCTTCAATATCATATGGGTTTTAATTACTTTAAATGGGACAGTTTTTTTTTGCTGCTTTCTATTACATTCTTTGCAGAGGCAATGCATACTGGAAACTGCTATTTGTAATTATATTTTCACCAAAGGGAGCTCTCTGGATTTTCCAGGAACTTACAGGTACGAGCCGCTAGTAATAAAAATTGATGAATAAATGAAAAGTGATGAAATACAAATTTTAAATTTATCGCTTTATAATTTATGGAAAATACGCCGATTTTAAATTATTATTAGATGGAAGTAGGAGTCGCTGAAAAACAAAATACTCAGCTTGGTCTGGCTTTACATTAAAGGAGACCAACTCTCAAGTGCGGTTAGCCTAACTCTAATAATTTCCAATATCTAGGCGTTCAGCCACACAGATGGACAGACACTTGAATCTAAGTTTCATCTATATGTTTCCTCCTGACCGTATTAGATATTGCTTTGTAGGGCGTTTACATTGCTTACCTTAAGGATACAAATTTTTTTTGTAATTTTTCAAAGTATAATCGTCAAATAATAACACTGTTAATATTCCTGACTGACAATTTTTTACTCCCCCCTGTACGAAGGAATCTTCAGTTTAGAGCCGAATTCGAACGGCGGTCTTGAATCAATAGAGATTTTCTTGATCGTCAAATAGGCGTTATGTAATCAACATATTTTGATATTAGGCTTTTAAAAACCTTTTTTGATTAATGGTAAATGGCCAAATTGAACTCTGAACAGCTGATAGCCTACTCGCAAAAAGCTCTCTTTAAGCAAAAAAATATAAAAAAAATTTATAAAATTTTTAATAAAAGTTTAAAGATACATTTGTTGTAAATTAATCTCAGGCAATCATAAAATATTTGCCTGTTAAAAAAATGAAAAAGGAATTTTTTAAAAATTACCCTATTTAATCGAATAAGCATTTTCTGTTTAAAAGTTTGCAGCAATGAGTATTTAGCATTCATATTATAGTCGTCCAATGAGAAACCTCAAGGCTTTCATTTTGACACAAAAATTAAAAAAAACACCCTACATGTATAAGTTGGCATTTAAAAATTATCCACAAAAATAAAAAGGGACATTTACATCATATTTGGCCTTTAATAAACCGCCAGGCAACCATCAAAATTCGTCCAATTTCAAAGCAAAGAATATTCTTAAAAAAAACAACCTATATAACCATATACACATTTTTGTTAAAAAGTTAACAATAAAAATTGAAATGCTTATACACTCTTTTAAAAACAGAAAGTATTTCGCTTTAAAAAAAGCACCCTATATAAGCGCATAAGAATATTGTGCTTAAAAGTTTCCCTCGATGAGCTGTATGTAATATTCATATCACAGTTGTCCCATAAGAAACCTTAAGGCAAACCTAAAAATACGTTTTCTAAATATAATTAAAAAAACACCCTATATAATATTGTGTTTAAAAGTTAGTCACAAAAATAAAAAGCGGCATTCAAATCATATTTGTCCGTTAATATACTCCCAGGCAGCTCTCAAATGCATCCAACTTCGTTCAAAGCAAAGAATATTCTTAAGAAACACCCTATATTACCATTAATTAGGCATTTCGTGCTCAAGAGTTTGTGATATTCTTATCAGATTTGCTCTTTGACAAATCCACCCCTCTAAATGTGACTATTCTTAAGAACCTCTTAAGAAACATTCCATATATCATACTTTATAGGCAATTTGTATTTAAAAGCTTATTAAATTAAATCGATTGTAAAATTCATATTAAATTTGCCCTTTGATGATTAATAATGAATATTCTTAATAAACCAAATGACAATCCCACCCCATGCTCTCAATAAGAGCGTTCACGCAGAGTTACTTAATTAAATTTATAAATGGATATAACTCTGTAAATTCAAGGAAATAATAAGTTCCAAGTATTTTTAGCTGTTTAGCTTGAAATAATAAACTAGGAGTGGGGCATTTCAGTATGCTTCAACAAAAATATCCCAAAGAAATACCAACATAAATAAATAGATTGTATTAAAGAAGTAATTAATTTATAAATAGATATAATTCTATTAATTCAAGGAATAATGACAACATGAGTATTTTTAGCTATTTATATTGTAATAATGAACTAGGAGTGACATTTGAATTACACTCACACCTCAACGGTGTGGTAAATACATAAGTATTTCTTTTTAAATAGCTTGTAAAAAAGAAGTTATTAGTTTATAAATAGATATAACTCTGTAAATTCAAGGAAGTAATAAAAAGAGAAGTATTTTTAGCTTTTCAGCTTGAAATAATAAACTAGGCAACTGACATTTCAATTACACTCACACTTCAGGGGCATCTGAAAAAATGAGCTTCAAAAAAATTTCCCAAAAAATCCCAACAAACATACTTCTTGTTTAATATCTTGCATCAAAAAGTATAATCGAAAGGAAGCTCTTACAAAGCGCTGCTTATCAAAGAGATAACATCCATAAAAACACCCTATATACCCTTTTAGACAATCCTTTGAAAACCATTTTAGGAGCCCTTTTCTTGTTAAAAAATGGAACCTCTTAAAAAAGCATCCTATATAAGCTTTTCAAATCGAATAAATGCATCAAAAAACGGAAAGCGATACTTTTGCAAATGACTTTTTGAATAATCTCACATATGCACGTTTGAAATATATAGGAAGCTTCCATATAGCGCTGCATGCCAAAAAGAAAGCATGCATAAAAACACCCTACATAAGCAAATATACCTGAAAACCTTTCAGGAACCTCGTAATTCTTGTTTAAAAAAAAGAACCTCTTAAAAAAGCACCCTGCCCAAAAAATATAAGCATTTCATATCGAATAAGTGCATCAAAAAACTGAAAGTGATATTCAAATCACACTTATGTGAATGACTTTATAAAAGCCTCACAGCTAAACCTTTGGGGTATACATAATTCGCATATAATTCAATGAGTAAATAAAAATTCAAAATTTCTATAATATTAACCCAATTAAAATAAATCGGTTGAGTGTATTTGAAGTACATCATCTACTAAATTACCTACCATATAGATGACCCAATAGTCCTTCACTACTAACTAGCTTAATAAATTTTTGTGTCATAAATTAAACAGCCTTCATAGTCAGAACACCCCCAACAAGTGCCATAGAAATATATACAGCAGCTCAAGGACCTAAATTTTAATACAAAAAACAGCTTTAATGCTTAGCTGCTTGGGGGATGTATAAACGGCAGACGTCTGATCCCTAGAGCTAATGAACTAATTGCAACGAGGCTTACATACATTATATACTTGTCTATAAATATATAATAAATATGCGGCGAAAACTATACCCCAAATGTGTTTGAGAGACATGGACATGCAGTCCCCAGTGCACATTATTGACAGCATACGACGAACCTTGAGGCAACATTATTGAAAAGGATTTTTGCTTTTTAGTAAACAGTTCAGAGTCGGCAACAATCAGACCTTAGGGACCCTACATTAAGCGCGTCCATTGAGAATGCTGCCGGACCGACTAACAAAGAGTTGCCACTGGCGCAAAAAAAAGAAGAAGCTGAACGCGAGCAGCGTTCCTGATTAACTTTAAGTTGTTGCATCTGTTAGAGCGACGCTTAGAGGGTGCAGCTGAGCATACAAAAACCAACGCGACCACCTTGCCACATCCACCACCATCATGTATCCCAATGCCTTTGATCTGACGTCATTAAGGCGACCAAGACGACAACAATAAAGGAAGCGGCAGGAGCGCAAAGGCACAAAGCTCCGGCAAAGAAAAAAAAAAAACCAGTACTAAAATGTTGGGGGAGCTGCATTAAGCAACTTAGTGAAATCCCCCTGGATAAGGAATACAATGCAAGGACTAAAAAATAGAAAACCGAGCGAAAAAAAAGAGCCAAGAAAATTGTTGTTTGCTTGCTGCGGCGAACAGATGCACAAGTTGGGCACGGTGAGATCTTAAAGTATATAATTTCACGGCGACGGAACTTGGTAAATATTGAAATACTTGAAAGTAATTGCAAGGTGGCGACGAGTCTAGGCGCGGTAGCAAATTGCGTCACAAAAGCTACTGGCAACCTTGGCTGGTATTTACCAACTGCGTACCGGATGAGAGAAACAGCTTAAACAGACGAAGACACTACTAAATTGCACTTTAGCGGTTTTTACTTTCGCCAAAATTAAGTGAAAATAAATTTCGATAATGACAAAAATTAAGTGTTAAAGAAAGAGATTGAAATTAAGATTGTATTTGAATCAAGAGATTCTTCTAGATACTTGTTGACTATTTTCGTATACAAGCGATACTTTTGATATTGTTAATATTTTTGATATTTTTGATATTTTTGATATTTTTGAGTATTTTTGATATTTTTGATATTTTTGATATTTTTGATATTTTTGATATTTTTGATATTTTTGATATTTTTGATATTTTTGATATTTTTGATATTTTTGATATTTTTGATATTTTTGATATTTTTGATATTTTTGATATTTTTGATATTTTTGATATTTTAGATGTTTTTCATATTTATGATATATTTTTGGAATTTTATTGCCCGCGTTTTTGCTTCAAATGACTAAAATTAATTAATGATGAATTTAATTTTTTGTTTTGATTGCTTGAGCATAACATGGTTTCAAAACATCTTAAACGGCTTGGCCTAAGCTGTTTCGCTGTAATAATTTCTGGCGCCATCTTGTGAACTTAGCTGGCGCCATCTTACGTAAAGCATCGTTTAAATAATAGAACAACACTGTTTTATTTGTTTATCTACAAATGTATATCTATTATTTTGTAAAAGGATTTTTTCCTACGATTATGATTTTAATTTAAAAAATTTCTTTTGATTTCTTAAAAAAAAAAATCTCAAAATAAGTCGAAAAAAATCAAACATCGTGAATAAAATGTCAATATACCCTAATCTTAAAATTTTTGAAATTAAATTTTATTGGAACAAATTCACGATAGAGAAAACAGATGTTGGCATCCTACATCGATACCGCATGCATCAATGGTGCATGCATCGATAAGTTGAATACATATCGATGAGATCATTGCACATCGATACGGTGTGTTCTTATCGATGTTCACAAAATGTTTAAGGAGTTGCCACTATGCTTAACCTAATTACATTTATTGTTTACACATGTAAGCCGAAAAAAAGACTGAAAAAATTCTTAACCTTAAAATCCTAATTTGGGTTTTCTCACTGTGTGGGCTTCAAGTTCTATGAAAATGAGCGTCTTCCAAAATAAAATAAGTCGGAAAAAAATCAAACATCGTGACAAAAATCTACATTTCGGGTTCTGAGAAATTTTATAATAACATTTTCTGTAGAACAAATTGATTTAAAAAAAAAATTATTTTGAAAGTTAAAGTTTAAAAAAAATAAAATGGGAAAATGCTTTACCTTAAAATTGTAATTTGGAATCATGTTATTCCAGTTAATTTTTTAACACTTCTTGGTCATATTTTTTTTATAAATGAGCGTTTTCCAAATTCAAGTAAATCGGAAAAAAATCAAAACAAAACCACAATTTCGGGTTCCGAGAAATTTTGAAATGCGATTTTTTGTGAAAAAGAGATCCAAAAAAAAGAGACAAGTATGAATGTTAAAGTTTAAAAAAATACAGAGAAAATTCTATATCTTAAAATCTTAATTTGAAATAGCGTCTAGCCATTTTTCAAAACTTCTTTGCAGTATTTTTTAAATTTTTTTGCAAATACTCCTCTTCTATTATAAAACAAGTCTGGGAAAAATCAATATCTTGACAAAAATCTCAATTTCGGGATCTAAGAAATTTTGAAACATAATTTTTTGTGGAGCAAATTGTTTTTCTTTTCGAGATAGGGGAAAAAAAAAAGGAATTAAGGCTAAAGTTTAAAAAAAAAACCGGGATACTTCTTAAAGTTAAAATCCTAATTTGTGGGCTTTATATTTTATGGAAATGAACGAATTCCAAGTTAAAATAAATCAAGAAAAAAACAAACATCGTGAAAAAAAATTTAAACTTCGGGTTCTTAGAGATTATCAAAAATAAGATTTTTGTAGAAAAAATGTTTTTTTTTCAAAATAAAATTTGTTATATATTTATTTCTGTCTTGAATTTAATTTTTAATATGGTCAAAATCTTAATTTTATTAATTTATTTTAATTTTTATTTATTTTAATAATTATTATTATATTATAATTATATTAATATTTATATTAATGAAAGGATTGTTTATTTTTGAAAATTAATTCCCAATTTTATAATTTAGTCATGCCATCACTAGAATTCAAAATGGAAATTTGGTAAGCACAAAATATGTAAAAATTTAAATAATCAAATTTTTGATATCCAAAATTTGACTCCTTTAAGGATTATTTTATAATTAAAATTTTAAGTACTAAGTAGTATAGTATATATAAAAACCATTATTAAATTGCTCTTTAAATAGCATCCAAAAACATTAACTCGGCCATTAACCACTAATCATATATCTTATTGATTTATCTCATCTATTGCGGTTGACTTATAATTCAGGACAAAAATATATGTGAGGCTTTTGACCACACACAAAACATCAACTACAGATATCTTTAAGTTATAAATCTCAGGTTGTGCAGGTACCCTTGAGGGTAGGAGCTTAAGAATCTTGGCTTTTCGGCTGTATTTATTTTTATCCTGCTTATTGAAACCTCTGAGCAATGTTTTTTATTGCTCCAGCTATAAAACAAAAATAGATTTTTTGTGGGAGGGTATTTGCAAAGGCGTGTTTAATGGCTCAGAAAAAAGAGAACTATTCAAGTATTAGTAAAACAAAATGCTTAAGAAATTGTCTAAAAGTTCAAACACAAAAAGCATAAGATATATTTTTTTTAAATTAATACTTCCAATTATTAAGCAATTATTTTCCTTAATATAACCTAATATATCCTTAATATGCTCAGACGCTTCTGCTTAGTATTATTGTAAGTGATACCATATTAAAAAATCAAATTCATTTTTCCAGACTTTTGAACCTATTGCGGTTTATTGCTAAATCTCTAAAATTAACATTTAATATGCCTTAAATTATATTCAACGAACTTTTCGCCCCATTTTCGCTTTTTCTCTGATGTTCACATAATTTAATTAGACTAATTAAACACAACTTTGCACCGCAAATGAAAAGCCAAATATATAAGGGAAAACTCTAAAGTAATTATATGGTATTTTTGGGGTTTTTATTTTAGAGAGCCGTTTAAGCTTACACTTTTAAAACGGTGGAGGCTTAAGAAATTGCAATTAAACTGATTAGTTAGCAGCGAAAAAGTAGACGAACTCGTTGTATATAATGTATTTAAATGTATATAACGAGCTAGCTCTCGACCTGTGTGTGTGTGAGTGCAAAAATGTGATTATAATTTTAAATGAGTGTTAAAAAATGTTTTATAAAAGGATTAAAAATTTATATATAAACAGCTGACGCAGCGCTCTATTAAACGGTAATTAACCGAGATGATCGGAGGAGAAGAACTAGGAAGACAACCAGTTGATTCTAGGATTGGAATACGTTAATTCTGAAGAATGGTTGGAACACCCTGGCTAGACATTTTATAAGAATAATAATTCTTTGACGTCAATTATCTTAAGTTCAAATGACTGTCTCTAGTAGTTAAACTATATGGCGACCTTTAGACATTAAAGCCAACTGACAGTGTTGAAAAAATTCTGTTATAGAGAATGCTAGAAACCTCCTAACTCTACATAAGAATGATAATTCAATGGTGTCAATTATCTTAGGTGCATTTGATCGAAAAGATTATTGAAAAGACTAGCGGATAAAGAGTTACAGTGATGACATCGACTTAATACCCCTAGATTGTATTTTTGGAACTTCTATATGTGAAATCATAAAATCTATGGGTTACTTATGACTAGGGTAAAGTAGGGGAATAGATAGCTACAACAAAGTTGTAAAGGATTTGGCGTACTTGGGAACCAGTATTAACGATACGAAAAAATGACGATAGTAAGGACGTCGAAAGACTAACCGGTGCTACTTTGGGATAAATAAGGAATTCAAGAGTAAAGTCTTCTCTCGACACACGAAAATAAGCCTTTACAAGTCCCTCATCATACCAGTGCTTCTCTACGGCGCTGAAGTATGAACGTTATAATCACCCGATAAGGCGATTTTAGGGGCTTTCCAGAGAAAAATCCGTATCCTTGGACCGATAAGTGTGGATGTTGAATTCCGTATTCGAATGAACCACGAGCTGTATAAGCTATTCGGCCACACTGATCTAAAATCACTGGAAGGTCGACGTCGACAGAGACGCCCGCCTCTGCGATGGGAAGATCAAGCAACGGAGGATTTTCGTATCCTGAGGATTGCCAATTGGCGCCAGCAAGCACAAGAAAGAAACCCAGTGGCCGGGCGTCCCTGTCGACGTAGGCTAATTTCCGTGGCCAAAACCGATAACCGGTTGTAATGGCCACAATAGTAGTAGGGTAAATAATTTTACCATTTAGGATGCAAACTACCAAAAATTACTACTCTTTGTCCATCCCACTGACTTGGTTAGAAAAAGTAAGTACCTTAACCCATTTTTGTATGATATGAAACTGTTCTGTAATGTTCCAGTGGACTTAAGTGGACATGCGAACTCCTGCGGATTTACTAGAGCACGGCTAAGATTGAGAAGAATGAGACTCAGTGTCCGGATGTTATTATTTTCATTGACTCCAACCAAAGTAAAATCCGAGGTGGACATCCGAGCTCCGGATTAACTATAACTTTTGTTTTAATTGTCCAATTTTAGGCATTTTTTACACACAAGTGCAACATAATGTATTTCACTACATTTACTGTCTAAAAAAAAAAAAAATATATATTTTATTTCTTCAGCATTACATTATTCTTCTCTTCACTTGAAAGTTGCTAATCAAAAAGACCCCTCAGCATTAGCCAAGCTTCCTTTTATATCAACATAACATGTCCACATATTAGATGAAGCTGTTAATTAACATTCATCTGTTTGTAAATTGAGGTTAAGTTGAGAAGTTAACATTTTGCTTAACAGTAGTTGACAATGTTACGCGTGTGAAATAACATGAAATAAACGTAGTCTTCTTTTATCCACCTTTCGTATAATTTTTCATTATCAAGTCAACCTTAAGCCCCAAAGTTAAAATGACCGCCCTAATCAATAATCAATCGTGATACGAATTTCCGTTCGTGTCATTGTCACGAGGCGTCCAGAAAATTTTATAAAACACAAGCCAAGACCGGAAATACGTTTGTGATGGCGTCTCGATTTTTCGAGAATGTTCTAGAAAAAGGCAGAGCTGCCAACTTGTGTTAATAAAAAATAAACGTTGTCTTTTTTTATCCACCTTTCGTATAATTTTTCAATATCAAGTCAACCTCAAATCCCAAAGTTAAAATGACCGCCCTAATTAATAATCAATTGTAAGTACGACTTTCGGTTCGTGTTGATGTCACGAGGCGTCTAGAAAACACAAGCCAAGACCGGAAAAACGTTTGTGATGGCGTCTCGGTGTTTCGAGAATGTTCTAGAAAAGAGCAGAGCTGCCAACTTGTGTTAATAAAAAATAAACATAGTCTTCTTTTTATCCACCTTTCATATAAGTCAACTTTAAACACCAAAGTTAAAATGACCGCCCTAATCAATAATCAATCGTGAGTACGAATTTCCGTTCGTGTCGTTGTCACGAGGCGTACAAAAAATTTTATAAAACACAAACCAAGACCGGAAATACGTTTGTGATGGCGTCTCGATGTTTCGAGAATGTTCTAGAAAAAGGCAGAGCTGCCAACTTGTGTCAATAAGAAATAAACGCAGTCTTCTTTTTATCCACCATTCGTATAATTTTTCCTTTTCAAGTTAACCTCGAATGCCAAAGTTAAAATGGCCGCCATAATTAATAATCAATTGTAAGTACGAATTTCCGTTCGTGGCGTTGTCACGAGGCGTCCACAAAATTTTATAAAACACAAGCCAAGACCGGAAATACGTTTGTGATGGCGTCTCGATGTTTCGAGAATGTTCTAGAAAAAGGCAGAGCTGCCAACTTGCTTTTATACACTTGTGTGTTAATAAGAAAAAAACGTAGTCTTCTTTTTAACTACCCTTCCTAAAGTTTTTCATTGTCAAGTCAAACTTCGTTCAGTGAGCATCAAACATTTTGAACCAATAAAAAAAGTGAAACCAGAAAAAAAAATACAAGTTAAACAATTTAAAGTGAATCTGTGCAAAACAGTCGTGGCAGATTTTTCAGCAAATAAAATAAATAAAAACAGATTGAAAAAAAAATAAACAATTAAAGTGAATTTACTTCGTGCAAACGCGTCGTGACAGATCGCATAAGGCATATACATAATCGTACAGCAGCAAGACGCCATCAGAGAAACGAATTATAATTAATAAAA
The DNA here is from genome assembly GCA_037043745.1 of Chymomyza amoena. Lineage (NCBI taxonomy): Eukaryota > Metazoa > Arthropoda > Insecta > Diptera > Drosophilidae > Chymomyza > Chymomyza amoena. Next base: position 165,984 of record JBAMAX010004332.1, on the reverse strand, counting down.
TCGTGAGTAAAAATACGCGAACAAAAATCAAATTTGCTTTGTTCTAGTAAAAAAAAAAAAAAAAATCGATTAATTTCCATGTAATAGAAATCCATTAGCATTGTGCGTGTTTAATGTATTACAAAATGCAAAAGGATTTGTATTATGTTCTCATAAGTTACAATTATATTTATAATAATAACAATCTTTTCGTTAATTTCTTATTACGAAAAAGTTTTGTGTAGTCGAATCTAGGGTTACCATACCATTCATATGAAGCTTATCGATTTATTTTTTCTATCTAAGCAGATGGTTATCGATTAAACCTCTAGACGACTGCACACCAACAGCAAACACATTTTTCTTACGCATTTTGTCATTAAAATTTGTATTTTCAGAATAAAAGAAATCATATCGTTTTTAAAAATGCCAAATAACCAGGGAAAGATTGACGCAAATGGCAAAAAGCCCAAGCCCAAGCCAATCTTTACTTTAATGCTGCCCCGTTGGGACTTTGATCGTTACGTCGAAATTCATAAAGTTTCACCTACGGCCAGCAAGAACGTGCCCGTCAACGGGGCCGTCAGGAACGTGCCCGTCAACGGGGCCGTCAGGAACGTGTCTGTCAACAAGGTCGTCAACGAGGCCTTCAAGGCCGTCGAGAGCTATGATTTGGCTCACAATAATTCTCCATTGTCTATCAAGGCGAAGCTGGGTTTAGGTGAAACCCCCCCTGATATGGTCAAAGCTGGCGCTTGGGATATAAGACCATATTTTCATATGGACTTAAACGCAACCGCACCGCTGGTTGTAAAGACAGTATTGCCAATGAAATTGGACGCTCCTGGTATTAATTTTGAACGTTGCTGTGTAAGCCAGGTACCAAGGACACTCATGTCTATAGCAATGGCTACACAAATAAAAATGAAAAGGGAAATGAGTAAGTTACGTTATTCAGAATACGGAAAACACAAACCCAACTAACGTTTAAATAATCCATAGATTGTGCAGAGATATTATTAAATGCAATACGGGATAAATGTTTGCTGGATTCGGAGTGGCAATGTCATGATGTATTCGTGGGTGTTTTTGACTATTTATTCAAACGTTTTGCCCCTAACTTTCCAAGTGATGCTAACACATTCCTACGGTGGCCAGCCACAAACCTTGACTTGAAAGATAAAAGACTCATTTTCAAGTGGATGCTGGATACTAATCCAGTGCTCAATATTGGAACACGAATAATACCCATCATAAGAGCAGCCAAGGACTTGGGAGTAAAGCAGCTACTGGATCAATTCTGGTATACGTTATCCGAAAGCCCTACACTGGGTTTGTGGGAGTTTGCTGCTCTAAAATACTATATGATGGCTCGGCTGGAGCGCTGCGAAGAAGTTATGATGATAATGATGAGTCGCATAAGAAAATCATTTCTTTGGATGGTCGGCACTCGTGAGTTTCTGCAATTCGATGTGAATGAGATTTTGTACATTCTGAAGCTGTCTACAATTTGTGTCAACTCTGAGGATGAGCTGTTTTTCACAGTTCTGCGTTGGATGGAGTATAAATGGCAAGACCGCAAGCAGTATGCGAAGCTGCTATTCAAGGAGGTTTGGTTTCGTCAAATCGATGCTGGTCTGAGACTATCGTTGTGCACAGTACAAGAGAATCCCTTACTTGAGGAGCTGTGCGATATTAAAGAAATTCTCAAAATGCTAGAGGACGCTCTATTTCGTAGTATTGAGATGAAAAACTCGAGTCGCCCAGTCAAAAGGGTAAAAACAATGCACCGAAACTGGATATATATTCCAGGGGTGGTACATCACCACTCTATCGATTGTCCGCGCTATCGTCCGCTGACATATGAGACATTTAAACTATTTTTGAAAAGGGTGCAGCGGATTGGTAAGGACTTCATGCAGCAAATGTTTTTCACACCACAAAAGTATCAACACTCTTATGTGTGTTGCCATGATATATTTGGAAAGGATCATAAATTGGGTATGGCAATACGACCTAATATGTACAGCACGGATGTATTGAAACAATTCGAACTTAGATATATACTCAAAACACCAAAAAATTACAAAAAACTGCAAGCCCATTATAAAAAACAAAATAAGTAGCATTTTGGTTAATTTGGAAATATGTATATTATCAATAAATATTGATTTATAATGAATACATTGATTGTTATAGATTTCTGTGTGAAATATATTATCAATAAATATTGATTCATAATGAATACATTGATTGTTATAAATTTCTGTGTATGTATGGTGCAAATTGTAAGTATCTGTTTGGTTTATAGCCACCCAAAATGAAGGCTCCGGATGTTCGTAAGCTATGGAATTAGGCGCTCATCTCTCTTGGTAAGTTTTTAAGGAGATGTTGCTACTCTTTAAGCAACGTTTCAGTATCACCAATCATTTTGGACTATTTTGGATTTATTGCTACGGGTTAGATGAAAGTCCAAGGATGTATATAGGTATATTGAAAAGCATTATAGGCTTGTTAGATGGAGTTTCATTCGGCCACTTTTATTCATTTACATCAGCATGTCTGGTCAGAAATCAGTGGGCATAGTAGTGAGGAGAAGAGATTGCCAAGCAGTGGCCTTTAAATTCTGCACTAAGCTCGAGGCCTGCCTTGAGCCGCTCATCTTTTAGTGGCATAAGCTGTTGCGGGAGAAGTACGACAAGCGCGCCAATCGCTCATCCACTGCAGAGATTGTTTAAAATGTGACCAAATCGAAGCTGCTCCTAGAATCTGAACAGCGCACAAACAGTCGTCTGATGACTTAAGAATCTCGTACAATACTTGACTTGGATATGCCATGACACTTCGAGGGAAACCGAAACACCTCCGTAAAAGGCGTCTTAGGGACAGTGACTGCATCTCTAAGGCATCCTATACATACATATGTATATGCATTAAAAAAACTTGTGGGCAATGTATAACTAGACCTAGAACTAGACCTCCTGTAATGCGACTTGAAATCCATTCCTCTGCAATAGTCTACATCAGTATGTTCGGGATGTAGGTAGCTTTGCTTTGAGAGAGGCTAGAAAATTTAAGAAAAAGGCATTCTTATGCAACTGTGTAACTTTGCATATTTTTCGACCATTTTCTGAAAAAAATATCGATAAATCCAGTGCTTGCCAGCCCAATAAGCATTGGTCACCTTCAACCAAATATGCGAGTCATTCCCCTGAGATAAGGGCGCAATAAGAAAATATTTCGATAACTTCAATGTTTGCCAGCCCTAAAAAACAGCTGACTCAACAAGGCCACATGGAAAAAATAAATTGCAATAAACAATGAAATATTCTGATCTGTGTCGACACAAATAGTCAACAATTCTATGAAAAAAAGGGTTTTGGTTTTAAGTCGTGCAAATCTCGTTATAGCAATGCATCCAGACAAGGAAGATGCTGATAGCTCTAAGAATTGCATGCCCAACATGGAGGTGTACTCCAGTTTTAAAAATATGGACTGGGTAAGTTAAATTTTTGTTTCTTACCAATAATAAAGAACTTGCTCATAACACACTACACGTTGCAGTATTCCTTTGACTATGGAGCACTCGGTAGACGGCCATAATGACAAAAACGATGCATTGTTAAAATCTTTGGGATTTAAGGTAAAATGCCCCAGCGGCGTCTCGGATGTATTGCATCAATTACTAGACGAACAATTGCTGCCATTAAGGTTGAACCCAAAGGCAACTTGGATTAACATTTGGACAACGATACAGGCCAGACAACAACAGCAACAGTTGTAGGATGAACAACTTCTATTCAAGTAGGTGCGCCAAGTGGATGTTGGACTTTTATATTCATTGTTTACAGAAAACGAAAATGCATTATTGACGGAACTGTCACGTGTTTCCAGGTCATGTTTGAGTTTCAAGTCGTTTGGCTTCATGCCCAATGTTTATAAAGATGATGAAGATGACAGACATCCGAGATTGGTGAGTTAAGCCGTGGCGGACCTATTAACGAAAGAACTCACGAAAACTTCGCCATTACCGCTCCTGTAGCTGTTGTTCTCAGGAAGAGCAGATGGAATGCATGCTGAAACTGATATAGGCGAGCCCTATACTGCTCAGAATACGAACCCAGGTACCAGGAAGATCAATTATATAAAGACCTGAGCTGCCTGACAAAACTATTCATGGTGGACCTGGCTTTGACGCACATCAGCTACTCCAGATGAACAAACCAACCTCCTCCTTCTCTTTTACCACTACTATTTCAGCTATCACAAACGCGGCAATTATCCTACGCCAGCTTACTGGCGCCAGTTGACATTCTTAATGCTACGAAGATCCTCTATTGCCTGGATAATTTTTTCCCTTATAGTCAAGCAACTAATTAATGCAGTGTTTAATTAATTAGATCGAAGTCTAAGTTGGGACACAAAATTCGATTTAGAAATGGTCAAACCTTCATTCGGGTACCTAGCCACATTAATATTATGCGGAATATTGCAAATTGTTTAAAGATACTACGATTCTTTCACTTATACGAGAAGACAGCTCAAGACAAAATGCATAGTGAATTAGTATGTCAGGAGCTGCTTTCTTCTAAAGTTTTGACCCTTTCTCAGAAGCCTGACTGGGTTTCTACCTACACACAGAAGATTGTGAGGTCGATTGAGTAATCTTGGCATTACAAACTCTGATTCGATATTCAATGTCTGTAGGTAGGTTATATAATCTCGTGAAATAATCTCGAGCTCACATTGCACACATTTACTGAACGTCTTATTCTTTAAGGAAAATTTGATAAAAATCTCTGAATAAGATGGCTCAGCATTTTTTAAGCAAATCTCATCCACAAGCAATGCAATTCCAGGGAGATCAACTTTGCTTGTTAAAAAACAGCCTAGACATTTAGGTTTGTTTAAAAATAGAGCAATATAAGAAGAGGAGACTTGAAGGTTTAGTCGGGAACTCTTTAGATCGCACTTTTCTACACCAATAAAATAAATTGTTTTGAATAAAAAAATGAATGTTTATTTATAAGATACACGAAAATGCAGTAAGATCCATTAAGAAGACAGTCGATTCAAATTTCATTTCGATTCGATTTACCCCATATATGTAAATTCTACAGAACCCATCTTAATTGCGTCTCTGCGAGCTCATTCCAAATTGTTTCTCTACCCCATTTCGTCCCTTTCACTTACCTTACAGCTGTAGACACCCTCATCGATGCGATTGGCCTTGGTTACTCCCAATATGGCGGTGTAAACATCTTTCGTCTCCGGTGGCAACACAGTGGTCCAGATTTCTCTGCAAAAAAGACATTAATGCTCATGTAGTTTTATTTATGCATATCCATAAGAGAGTTGATTAAAAGTCTAGTCTAGTTAATTAGTTCGGCACTTTCGCTCATGTACTTGAACCGAACATTAATGAAGAGCAGTTTGTGTGTATTTTTCCAGTCATGGATAATACGAAACATGCATTTATTTTCACACCCAATACTGTTGCTTTGTGATGTGAATTGGAGCATACAGAGATCCTCCCGCACCAACAACCTCCCTGCTCCCTGCTACTAATTGACACACTAATGTGCCGGGGCTTGTGCGAAAAATCATTGCTAATGTGAAAACAATCGCGGATGTTGCGGTTCGAAGTCAATTAGCAGACAGCATGTTTCATTTTTCGCAATTTTCAAATGTTTTTCGCAATGTTTTTGTATTGCAGCCGCCGTTGGCATAGCAGTGTTGGAAAGTTGTTAATAGTTTTTGGTTTCATGGATAAATAGGTCATTGCATTGACTATGTACATTGGATGTCGTGCATCCGACAGATCGTTTGTGCGCACTGCAGGTGAATTACATACATGGAAAATATATAAAAAATTATATTGAACTGTTTTTGAAAAAAAGTTAGAATTGAGGTTTTGATATAAAATCGAAGCAGTTGGAAAATACGCAAAAAATAAATAAATGCTGTATGTATAGAAATCTCTATGCAATTGCGAAAAAATCTAAATTTGAAGGGTGCACCCAATCTACTGTAATTTAAAATGTTAAATAAAAAATTGATAATAAAATTTTGTTAAAATATTTCAAGTTCCAGTGTATTTATTTATTTACTCATGATTTCCGACCAGACTTTTAAAAATGTCCCAGCATTGAATTCATGCTCGTTTTTTTGAAAAATTCACCGATGACTTTTCAAAGTCAATCAGCATTGAATTCATAGTTGATTGTTATGGATTGAGCCGAACCTTAAAGCAGCAAACAACTTTTAGAATTTTAAGCGTTTCAACAAAAATAAAGTCAATCTTTAGTCCTAACTATCAGTTAGAAAATTTCCCACCTGCAGTCCAGCAAACTTTAAGCCAAAACCAACCTTCAGCTTGCAACAACTTAAGTGCTTATAGAGGTTTAAACGTCAAACAAACCTGTCATTCTTCTTTATAATGGCATTGAATGCATTTTCGTAATAATTTGCGTACAGGGACGGATTTAGTTTGGCCCCTTGGGCGCACAACGTCACTGATAAAAATTATTTCAAGTGCGCGATGACGTCATTCGTCGCTACATATAAATATAATTTATCAGTACAGTTTGTTAGAAATCAGTGATCCCCTTCATCTGCCATACACTTATGCCAACGAATTTTCCAGTTACCATAGAACGGAGGTACTTTGCCAAGTTCTATGACTACCGAGTCTTCAGTGATTCAGCTTTCAGTATCTCAATTAAGTCAAAACAGTGTCCCTGGACCAGTCTCTTGAGTTTGCTGAATAGCCGGAAGACACACGGAGCCCGAACAGGTGAATGAGCAGCCTGTGGAACGATATTTGTTGAATTTTTGGCGAAATACTCATGAAGAACCAGTGCCGTGTGAGGTTGAAAATTAAGTATTTTTGGAACCATCAAGATTGGACTCTTCCCATGTCCAATTTGTCAAACAGAATCGCCTGCACCGATCCAAACGATATGAAAAAACTATCAACGATCTCTTTAATAGTCAATCGACGATTTCCAAGCACCATTTATTAGATCTGCTTGTCGTGATTTTTATCAGTCGATTATATTGGCCGATTATACACCACATTCTTCTCAACACTTTCGCGGCCGGCCTTGAACTCATTTTACCACATGTAAACATTTTTCGAAGACAGATTCTGGCCCCCTGCATTCTGAAGGATTTTCAAAATTTCCACTGTCAAAATGCCATTTCGCAAACAAAATTTAACGCAAGTTCTTTGTTCAATAAATTAAGATATAGTAAAAATTGGAGACTTTACTTTTAGCACCTCATAAAACGAAGAGCATCTCAAAAATTTATATGCAAAATTCTTCTCAACACTCTCGTGGCCGGACTTGAATTTAGATATAGTAAAAACAGCAGAATTCACTTTTAGCACCTCACAAAAAGAAAAGAATTATAAATATTTTGATATAAATTTTTGAGTAGCTCTCACTAATGTTGTTACCAAGTTACAGAAAAATAAAAGATTGGAACAACCCTGGCAGTTTAAATTAAAAATTCCTGTTTCAATTTGATCACAGTATTTACATTTTTGGAGCTATACGTGAGCAAGATGAATACAATGCTTGGAATATTTTTTGTATTTTATCAAAAAGCAAATAATCTAAAATCGTCTTCTAAGCAGAAATTATAAAAATTGTTAAAGTTTAAATTATTTTTAGCTACGACGCAAAATTTTTTCTATCCCACCCACGCCGACTTAGGAATTTTAATCCGGCACTGTTAGCACGCAACATTAACATGGCCAAAACAAAACTAAGACCGATGGCTATATGGCAAAATCAGAGCTTAGAACGTAAAAAAAAAAACACCCAATACCGCAGCTACGAACAAACTGACGCCTACGGGGAAGTACTCGACAATACTACTTACTAGTATTTACAAACAAACACTTTTAAGTATGTGCGTACTCAAAGAGCCAGCGTACAGTGAAAGTAGCAGAAGAAAACCACAGCCAGGACGTGGGCCTGAAGCTATTTACATAGCTTGGATTTTAGTGCGTAAGCGGATGAGGATTGCAACAAGCTCTTTCAGTGGCCTGGTAACATCTCTGTGTGCTCAGAGTGTGCGTGCGTGTGTGTGGGTAGGCATAGAAAGCACTTAACCTACAATTTACTAATGGCCTACGGTGCTGATGCGTTGCTATAACGACACTCCTGTACATGGTACAGGTTCCAAGCATCAAAAGCAAAAGCTACACCTTCAAAATCAATTAAACGGCAACGGAAGTAATAACATTTTGTGCAGGAAGTGCGTGCGTAACGGTTAAATGCAGCGCAAACAGCAAAAAACCGTTGCTTGCAACGGCACAAACGTCCTTCTACGCAATGCTTTGCTAACCGCAAAAATAGCAAAAGCACCGTTGCAACAACCGTTGTTCCTGCTGCCCGTTGAGTTCGTTTACAGTTTGAAGTTTTTACCAAATGAGCAGATGGAATAACAACAACATCAACAAGAACAACAAAGGGAACAATGACAATGACGCACACGCACATGCACACATAAACACAGTTTCCAACACACACACACACACACATGGAGGTCGTGCAGGAAGCAAGAGCGAGCGCAACGGCGGCTTAGTGCTGCTTACTCGACTAATACAATTACCAAACTGCTGCGCCACATGCTAGAGTGAAACAACACGATAGAGACCAGTCCAGTCCAGTGTTGGGCAATAGACAAAGATAAAGCGCAGGCCAGCAGAAAGCAGCAGCCATTTGCAGTGCAAGTGCTGCAAAGCGCTGCGGTTTGCAAAATGCTTTTCAAACTTTACGACGCGTCGTTGCTGCTGCCACTGCTTCTGCAGCTCCTCTGCTGCTGCTGCGTCTGCCTCTGCTGCGTCAATGGCTAACGGCAGCGGCAGACGGCGCAAAACGCGTTACAAATTGACCGCAAAATGCGTGAATGTACACTGAGAGAAATCAGCGCAATTTAGAAAATTTGCGAAAAAATTTAAAGCGTGGGAGCTGGCGCGAAAAATGCGTCTAATAATTGAAACTTTATTTCTCTTAGAGCAAACAGTGTGTCCCTATTAATGTGGTGTTTTTTTTTTGTATTTAACGAAATTTTGTGGCTGTTTTTGGGTTGAAGGGAAAAATAAAAGCTTTAAATAAAAGCTATAAAAGAGAGCATGAATTAAGTCTACGTCTGTCGTTAATATAAATTTTTGTAAAAAAAATTGGAGTATGGTAATTTTTGGAAGGCAGAGCACAGAACAGATTAAAACTTAAGGAAGTCAAGGCAAAAATATATCGTACGTATCGTAGGATATTTTCAATATGTAGCCATGAATTTCGGCAATACTAGATTACAAGAAGACGAACCTTAATTTTTTCGATTGATTCGGCTTTAGGGTGAGATACGATTACAAAGATTGTAGAAATTAGTCTCAAAATGTTGGGGTTATTAAAAGGCAACTGCAAGTTTTTAATTTTAAAAAAACATCGAATATGATTTTTGCAACTTTCGTTGCTTCTATTTTCTAAAATTTTGACTCAATCTCAACATATGGTTTATCAATATAAAATCTACCCCTCGTTCTAATAAGCTATTTTAGGTCGGTATACAATTTTGGTCACGAGATATTCACAAATAACTGAAAACAGAACCGTAAGCCATGCCGTCTTTAATGGGCTTATAGCAAATATTAATTCTCTAATGCCAAATTTTGAAAATATTTGGTCAAAGGTATTTTTCTGCATTTAAAAATTACCATTAAAAATATGTAGGATTCGTTTACCTGTAAAAGGGAAATTCGAAAAAGTTCCCTAAAAATTGAAGTGAAGAAAAAGCTTATGAAATTTTGAGACGCTGATATTTTTTTACTTAAGTATAGTTTTTATACTAATAAAAGATTCGGAATTTATTTTTTGTTATATTTAAAAAGAAAATTATTTTGCTGACAGTTCGCAAACGCACATAAAGACCGCAAAACACATTTATATCAAAAAAGAAGTACTTAAAGCTTTGAAGAGCTTTAAAAATCTTTTATAGTTCATTTAGCGTGTCTATAAGGAGACGAAAAAAAAATTAAAGGGTCAAATATTTTATTTTTATTTATTTGCAAAAAAAAGTGCCTATACTATATCGAAAGTGTTGTATACAAATTTTTCCTACCAACTATTTTTAACTTGTAAGGCATTTTGTTTTGTTTTCTCTAGGTGTCCATATAAAATCATAGGTAACACTGTTTTTTTTTTACGTCTACGTATATCTTAAAGCGTTTCCCCCTATTATACTGTCATTTGCTTGAAATTTAGATTTACAATTTTAATTTGAAGAAAATTATACATCAATAAGTATTGGTGTGATATGGGGACGAGGCATATCTTTTCTTATGTATTCCGACAACCTAAATATAAGTCCAGACGCAACTTTAAAAAACAACACAACATTTTTTCCGAGACCGGCGTTGTTTCTAATGCGTGTTTGGGATTTCTTAACTTGATGTCAAACCATAGCACTTCTTGGTTAAGATATAACCTCTAAAAAAAAACAAGTTTATTTGGGCATATGTCATGAATGATGAACTAAGGATTATTTAAAACAGGAATCGGACTTAACGAAAAAGTAAAGTAAGTAATTTGAATAAAACGTTATGCAAAGTTCTTCTACAATAAATAATTTTTTTATAGAAAATAGCGAAAAATTATTTTAAAATAATATAAACAAAAGAGCTAAAAAGATTTTCTATTTTTTTAATTTTTTTCAAGATATTTAACCCGTGGATAAGTCAGTTCGTAAGTTTGTTAGTAAATTAGTTTTTAAGCTATTAATTTTAATGATTTTTGTTAGTTTTTTGGCATCTAACAATATTTGATAAATTTTTGTTTTCATAAAATTTCTTAAAAATGCTATTTATTTTTAAGTAGGAAAGGCTAGAGCATAAAAATTTATATGCTACATTTTTTTTGAGAATAAATAGAGTAAAAATAAAGATATTTTTGCCAAAACCATGTTCAAATATCAGAGTTTCTGAAACATGTTAAAATTCTTCTCTAAAGTATTGTATATTACTCCACTACTCCACTGCGAATAAAATTCGGGTCAGTACCTCTTTGAAATGTTTTACTTTCTTAAAAAATGTTGATATGTTCCACAAAGTGCTACATTTTTTATACAACTCACTCCGCTTTCTTTTCTTACCATACATGACCACATTTTATTTTATCACATCTCATCTATTTTTTTTTCAGTGTACTCACAGTTTCGTGCGTGTGTGTGCGCAATTGTGCGAGTGTTTATGTAGTTAGAGCAGCACATTCATTTCAATGACTGTGGACGTGGACGTGGTGGACCCGGTGCCTGAACATCTTTTCAGGGCTTTTAAAAATTGAGCTTTATTTTAGATGGCAGTGATTCCTGAGTTTAGCGCGTTGTTGGCAAAGCAAACAACTCATAAAACGTCAGTGGAGATGAAGTTAACTACAGATGCTGGCCAATTTGAAAGCACTTTAGATATTCTCAGCTGCAGTTGACTTTGTGCACACAGAGATTCAAAATGGTGGGTTGGAAGCCTCTGGAATTGTGTAATTTTGCAAGTTACAAACTCAATTGGCAGCAAATTGGGAGTCAAAGCAACGCCGCTTTATAGAAAACTCGTTATTAATCTGTTTGGATAAAGCTTTTCAAAGTTACAAACGATGATCAAAGAGAGTGAGGAGGTGTTTCAACAAAATGGCGAGAGTGGGAGCTCAAACGAATGTACTATAAAAGTGAACTAGAATGGAACTAGTAGTTCAGTTCACGGCATTTAAGAATCCTGAGAGCTGTGAGTTTGGAAAAGCTAATGCAAAAAATATTAGAAACGATTAATGTTTTGTAAAAAATTCAAATTGTCTGGCTTGAAATAATTTTTTTTTGTTGGTATTACTTTTAATTGCCTTCAACTATTTCATTAATGAAGAACTTTTCCAAATTTCCTAACATTAGTCATTAATCTTCATTCTATCTATTTTGACTTATTGCCCGGATATTTCGGCTTAAGTCAGAGTTCATTCAAGTTTTCCTTTTTAATTCAATTTTCCAGCTTAAAGTCAACAAAAAACAGCTGTTAGTGACTGCATTACAACTTGGCAACATGAACTGAATCCTTTTTTTGTATTTTATGCAAAGAAACTCATCTGGCCAGTCGCCAAAGCAGCAGTAATCCAGACTATAGCATGACAATGTGACTGCCACGGATATTGCGTCTGGAAATCATGCATGGTCACACTAAAGCATTTCTGCACGAGTGGACAGCACTGCAGTTTTTTGATATTTTTTTTGTCTCAATTTGGTAGTTCCCACTGAGATTGCGTGACAGCCCACACATTTAATATAAGATAAAAAATTTTATGTGAACAAATAGTTTTTCAACACTGCAAGCTGCATTGTCAGAGATGCTGTTTTTTTCCTTTATAAATTTCGAAATGCAACCATGTGTATTTTGATTACCAAGTCATTGGTATATTTTCTTATGTGGGTGTTATCAAAAGACAAAATACTTTTAAAATGAAAAAAAAAATCGTTTTTTATTTATTTATTTTTATAATATGATTTCTGCTTTAAGGAAGCCATTCAAAATTACAAAGTAAGATTTAAAAATCTTTTCGGCTGAGAAAGGAATAATTTTTAAAGCTATGAATAAAAGTTTTTGGTGCTCGTTTTAAGGAGAGTAAGTTCGAAAACCTTGGTCTAAAGAAAAAGAGTTTTAATTTTTTTTTTATATTTAATATTAAAGCGGCAACACGCGATAAATAAATGTACAGATTCATGGGTGCTACTGAAAATGTAGATCTGATTTCATGCATGATTCAGGCATGAATAGAAACGAAAGATATTTTGAGAAAGTTAAGATTGTTGAATTAATTACACTGTCCTACAAAATTGAAAAAAATCAAAGAACTTTTCAAGTGACCTAGTGTACGTTGTAGGTCTTGACGAGTAGATCACGATAGTATTTTTCAAAATTGTCTAACACCCCCAAAATCGAAAGTTATCGCTTAAAAACCGTTTTTCGGGTACTGCGATCACTCCCACTATCACAACGTCGCCATTTTTCAACCGATTTTCGATTGCTTTACGGCTTTGGAAAGAAAAAGATTCAAGCTTTAAGATGATATACACTTGTTTATACTTTATACAAAGCAACTACGAGATTTTTTAAAAGTTATCTGAGATTTACACTTTTTTTATTCGATTTTCACACTTTGAAGTCATTTTTATATAACATTTTGTTAAAACACCTTTACTTTTTTACATTTATTCTTAAAGAAATATTAATTCCGAGTAAGAAAAGTTATGGTCGTTTTGAAATTTTTTGGAGCACTTAAGCAATGTGCCGATCGGTCAAAAAATCGATTTTTTAACAGAAAAAAATGGCAGTAATTTTAATAATAAATATATTACCAATTTTTGTACCCTGTACCATATGGTACAAAGGGAATATTAGGTTTGTGCAAGCCGAAAATGTATGTAACATATAGAAGGAGTCGTCGGAGACACCCCAAAGTTACCTAAAATATGATCAGGGTGAATAGAGAAGTCGATATACCCATGTCCGTCTGTCCGTCTGTCCGTGTGAACGCCTAGATCTCAGAGATGGTAAGAGCTAGAGCTACCAAACTTTCACATTAGATCCCATATTAATCCATAGGAAGCAAGTTTATTTTATTTTTTTGATATCGGGGATAAATTATATAGCTCCCATATGGGTTTTTGAGACGACCTCGACAAAAAAAAGGTTTTAGATGGACAATTCGTTTGTTCATGAAGATATCGTAACCAAATTTTGTATTTAAAAGTTTTTTATGGTTCCCAAGTACTGTACCAAATTTCATCAATCGGTTGACTATATCATATAGCTCCCATAGGACCGATCGGCCAAAATAACTTTTTTAAATCAAAATTCGCTATATTTTGTTTTTTAATATAGATATCGTAACCAGATTTGGCGTTTGGTAATTTTTTAGAGCACTTAAGCAATGTGCCAAATTTCAACAAAATCGGTTGACTATATCATATAGCTCCCAAAGGGCCGATCTTCCAAAAAATCGATTTTTTAACTTAATTTGTTGTGTTTCGTTTGTTTGTTAAGATATTGGGACCAAATTTGGAATTCGTAAGTTTTTTATAGTTCCTTAGCACTGTACCAAATTTGATTAAAATTGTTTGACTATATCATATAGATCCCATAGGACGAATAGGTCCAAAAAATGTTTTTTATACAAAATTCGTTGTGTTTCGTTTGTTTGTAAAGATATTTGAACTAAATTTAGCATTCAGATCTTTTTTAAGGTATTTACCACTGTGTCAAATTTTATTAAAATCGGTTGACTATATCATATAGCTCCCATAGGAACGATTGGTCTAAAAAAAAATTTTTTGCTAAAAAATTCTTCTGCTTTTGGTTTTTTGTGAAGGAACCGGATTTTATTACAAGCTAGTGGTACAGGGTATCGTAAAGTCGTCCGCGCTCGACTTTACGTACGCCATTTTTATACCCTGTACCGTATGGTACTAAGGGTATATTAAGTTTGTGCAAGCCGAAAATGTATGTAACATATAGAAGGAGACGTCGGAGACATCCCAAAGTTACCTAAAATATGATCAGGGTGAATAGAGAAGTCGATATACCCATGTCCGTCTGTCCGTCTGTCCGTCTGTCCGTCTGTCCGTCCGTCCGTCCGTCCGTCCGTCCGTCCGTGTGAACGCCTAGATCTCAGAGATGGTAAGAGCTAGAGTTACCAAACTTTCACATTAGATCCCATATTATTCCATAGGAGGCAAGTTTATTTTATTTTTTTGATATCGGGGTTAAATTATATAGCTCCCATAGGGGTGTTTGAGACGACCTCGACAAAAAAAAAGCGTTTTAGATGAATAATTCGTTTGTTTATAAAGATATCGTAACCAAATTTGGTATTCGAAAGTTTTTTATAGTTCCCAATCACTCTACCAAATTTGATCCAAAAAATCGATTTTTTAACAAAATTTGTTGTGTTTCGTTTGTTTGTTAAGATATTAGGACCAAATTTGACATTCGTGAGTATTTTATAGTTCCTAAGCACTGTACCAAATTTAATCCAAATCGTTTGACTAGATCATATAGCTCCCATAGGACCAATCGGTCCAAAAACACGTTTTTTATATAAAATTCGATGTGTTTTGTTTGTTTGTAAAGATATTTGAAATAAATTTGGCATTCATATCTTTTTTAAGGTATTTAAGCACTGTGTCAAATTTTATTGAAATCGGTGGATTATATCATATAGCTCCCATAGGAACGATCGGTCAAAAAAAAACTTTTGCTTAAAAATTCTTCTGTTTTTGGTTTTTTGTGAAGAAATCGGACTTTATTACAAGCTAGTGGTACAGGGTATCGTAAAGTCGTCCGCGCCCGACTTTACGTCCGCCATTTTTAAAAAACTCTTTTGGGTAAAGAATAGTTTTTTTTTTTGAATTTCAGGTTTAGTGGTAAAGTACCCATAATTTTTTTATCATCACAGAGGTTGTGGTTTCGAGTCCTATGTTAAGCATGGTCCTACATTTACCACTTTTCGTATTTCCTTAATTTTTCCTGTCTATTCTATATTCTTTTCACTTACACCCATTATCAGTATCATAAAGGGCCTGTTCTTGGCCTAAGTGAGTTGGAATGCTAAGTCCCAACTGCCGCCTTCACCTACCTACCTACTTACCCTCAATTTTTAGTGTTAGTTAACTTTAACTTTTACCATAATGCAATTATGCAACTCAAAATGAACACCCCTTTAGACTTTACTGGAGTATTCTGCTTAGGATCAGTTGTAAAAATAAATAAAATAACTTCAAAAAGCAAAAAACCAGTTTCATAAAAAATTACTTTTCACAATTCGACCTCAAATATAGAAGACTACCCTCGCCTAGTCAAACAGTTGCTGCTAAAGTTAACAATAAGTTGGCAGCACTATTATGCAGCTGCACCAGTGTTGTTCATTATTTGTTTTTGTACTTGTAATTAGCTTAAAATATGCGGGTACTCAAAGAACTAAAACATTTTTTTTTTGTTTACATGTTTAGTAAATATAAATAAAAAATTAATACATTGTAAAAATGCAAAGCTTTATTTTATGTTGTTGCTTTTTTTTTTGGCAGTATACAAAAAATTAGTTTTAGAACACATAAATATGCATATGCTGTAAAAGTCATAAAAATAACAATGGCTCAACCAACAAAATATTCATGTCGGTTGCGTTTTGGCTTCGACTACTAAAAATAAATGGTTGACTGCCAAATGTCGGAAATAAAGTGGAACAAACCAGACCAAAGCAAACCAAACCAACCCAAAAAAAAAGATATTCAGAAGCGTATTGGATTTTTATGCCAGTGCCACAAAAACCACTAAAGCCGAAAGCCTAAAGCTACGTACAAAATACAAATCCATCCCATGTTTTTATGAGTTCATAAAATTGACGTAGGTGTTTATTGTTGTTGTTGTTTTTGATGTTGTTGGTGTCACTTTCGCCATTTTGTTTTGCCTAGTTGTTGCAAAGGGAAATTGAAATTGTGAAGTTATACAACACTGAATGTTTTATGTTCATGAGCTAATAAATATGAATATATTTTTGGTAGTATACGCGCTGCTTAAATTTCGGCAGATCTAATTTGATTAGATATACATTAAAGAGTGCACAAAAATTGTATTTACTTTTACGTACAGTCTGTACATAATGTAAGTAACTACAATATGTCTCTATATAAAAAGTTTATTAAACGCAACTAAACATAAAACTCAAATGATGACAAAAATCCTTGTGCTGCGTGACACTGCAAAGGACCTTAGGCAACTTTTTTTGGTTGTGGTTGGACTGGGTCTGAGCCTGCTGCGTACACAATTCACTTCAAGATGTAACAAATTTCATTACAATCGTAAGAGAAAAACGTGTTTCAACAACTAAATTGCACAAAAGCACAGACCCAGTCCAGAGCTCGTGTAGAAATCATAAGAAACAGCCGTCCCAAGGCCTGATTAGCTTTTTACAAGCCAAGCGGAAAATATGGCTGCCCGTCCCTCACATAACAACATCCGCTGCGCTGTTCTGTTAAGTGCTTAACAGCGCGCTGTTAATGCCTGGCAGCCATTTTTCCGCTGCCAGAGAGAACTAAATACAAGAGGCGAAAATTCGCTCTTGACTGTAAATGTTAAAATTGTCGTGCGCCAGATAGTTGCCAACAACAATGTTTGCATGTGCGTGCATATGCTTTTGCACCAAGCAACTTTATTCGGCGCACGAGAAAAAAACGGGAAAAAAAACTTTTTGCGTTATTTCGCCTCTTGTATTTAGTTCCTCTGCCGCTGCTTACTGTTTAACAGCAGAGAGAACTTTAGTTCTCTCTGTTAACAGTAAGTTGCGCTGTTAAGCAAAACTTTCTCTGTTTTAGTTTAGCTGGCAATTTAAGACCGCGCCCCAAACAAACTACCGCCCCATAAATTTCAGCAGACAGCGCCCAAGTAGCCCCTTCCAGAAAAATGCGGAAAAAAGGAGCAGGTTCATAATATTTGCCCTATGGCATATGGCTGTCATACCATTTTGTTATTTTTATCAGGCTGTCGCTTTTTGTTTCGTCCCAAAATTGCAGCTCTGTGAATTTAGTTTTTTTCTTCTATTTGTTTTTTGCTGACAAATATAACGCCATGTTTTGTGTTGCTTTTACTTTATAGGTCAGGTCCTGGAATAAAGGATGCCATTGGAATTGTGCGTAGTCTGTGTAAGTGTTGCCCAAAAGGTGCTACTCAATTTTATTTAAATTTGACGCTAATCAAAAAAAGTCCGCACCAGTAAAGGTACAATGTGGTAATAGCTGTCGGGGCTGCTAACTTGTACTACTACTTCTACGAATTCAGGACTCCTAAGTGGAGCATAGAGCCCTCTCGGAGATTACCACCTTGTCGTGGTGAGAGGGCTTCTTAGGAGCGATGAATCCAAGAACGATGCCGGCGGTAGCATAGCCATCGGTAGGACCACCCATGCCGTCGAGGAAGAGTCCTGAAGCTAAGAGCAGTCCACAACAAACCCTGATGCCTTTTTGGCAGCCCAATTGCCTTCAGACAAGCTTCTGTTTCCCCATATTAGGGGTGGCTTCTAACTCAAGAATCTTTGAACCCATCACTCATTGACTCTCATATAAGATGTCAGAATAAGATGGAACAAAACAATAATGGAAACATGTCTCCAAGGGGTACCCAATCTCCCTGCTATGGCAGCCAGCACAGAGGATTTTGAGGTGCTAATTCACGTTGTAACGACAACACGATGAATGTAACCAACTTTTACTGCTTCTGTAAATTCAAGATTTTTTAAGACATTTGATTCTTTTGTTGTTGACTGTTACATATATAAATTTACCATCTTTTATTGATGGAATATTTTTTAAAAATTAATCAAAATTTGTTGAGGCTAAAAAAGATCATCTTTACCGTCTTCACCTTTAACACTGTTTGTCCGTCTTTGCAGCCACTCTGAAGGAATTCGGTTTAAGGAAGTGGACGCCTAAACCCCAAGAAAAGTCCAACTTCTGCATTGCAGCTCCGAAAGACTTCAAAAGTCAATTAGATACTTCAAAAGCCTTTACAACTTTTTATTCTTTAAAATACGAATTTTTTAACGAAATGACTCACTAAAAAAATTACCTCCATTTTGGACCGCGATTTAAATTTCAACCGGTTGTAGAAAAGAAAGGTTTGTTATTTTGACCAAGCAAGAAGCCAAGATATTTGGGATTTCCATTGAGTCTTCACCAATTATTCGCTCCTAACCATTCTTAGAGTAATTAGTCCTCGGAATTTGACAAACAACACTTTAAATGCATTATCACAATAATTTTGCAATATTTTCACAGCTAACCAGTGACAAATGTTACTCCTCAGCAGCTTACTCCCCACTTCGAACACCTTTTCCTTCATGATAAAGTCCTTTATTGGTTTCAAGCAAAATCACAAGCACATAAATCTTAAGACACTAAGTTAGTTGCCTAGTTGCAGTTGCTGCTCCAGTTTGCACCATATTTGATAACCTTTAAACAATGACACTAAGTGCTGAACAAGAAGAACCTAACGAATGAACAATTGAACTAGCTAGTAAGGAATAAAAAGATAAAGAGAACGTCTCTGTTCGTTCATCTGAGAGTGTATGCTATGATTTGCTAAAAATTGTTGCTACAGCTACTTAAATGTTTCCAAGCCCCAGACGACTGACTCTGACGGTCTTAACGCATGCATTAGCGCGCTCCACGTCGGAACAGACACTTCCATAGAGGGCGCCACTTATGCGCAACCGCCAGACGTCGTCGGCCTCATTTATCCGTTGCTGTCGTCTCGCCATCGCCATTTTCTTCTGTAGCAGCAGCAGCAGCACCCTGCTCAATAGCCTTGGCTGCACTTGGATCCGAAATGCTGCCAAAGTAATTGCCAGTTGGCTCGATATCCAGCACACGCTCCACATCATCCAGTTTGGGTGGTGCCGGCACTGTCACCATAAGTATGCCATCCGCCGAGAAAGTGGCACGTGCCTGGGTGGCATCATAATGACGTGGCAGCTTATAGCAGCGTGTGAATTCACGCGTGATGCACAGCTGTCCCTTGCCCGCACGATCATCTGCCTGCTCACCCTCAATGCTAATGGTATCCATGTTCTTGGCCTTGACCGTCAGCTCGGAGAGCTGAAAGTGATGCACATCGAGCACTATTTTAAAAGTACCACGCCCTTGCGTATCCGGTTCTGAGCCTGTTTCGATGAGCACGCGTCCCACCAGACAGGAGCCATGGCACCAGGCGCTATCATCTACACGCAAATGAAAATCCCGTGCGCACACATCAAGGTCATGGGAGAGAAAGTAACGCCGTTGGCGACACTTGACCGCGCCCGAGGGCCAGTGACGACGCGGCGGAAAATGATAGTGTCCGCCGCCGTGCTCATGGTCGTGCTCGTGATCCCAATCCCAGTCCCAGTGTATGGGCATGTTGGGTCGTAGTCGGTTCGTTGGAACAAGCGTGTTGCTTTTTGGCTTGGTGACCAAAAAAACCGTTGTTCTCCGCTCCTCTAGCCTGTTCGTTTCGTACTGAGCCCCGGTTAATATGCAAAGTTCTTACCCGATTTGGTAACGTTTATTGCCGTCGTTGGAAGCACTTGCTTCTGTCTGTTGGCTGGGCTATTTTTGAAATCACTGCACTGTTGTACATAAATTCTAGTTGGGGTGTTCATGGGTGCTACCTGGTTAGTGCACCTAAAGTCAACAAGCCCGCTTTGTTGGCGTTGCCTTGGCAAAATGTCAAACATCGCTTTTTCGGCATCACTCTATGCGGACGCATTATTTTGCGAGCGAAACTAGAGCGACCCCTAACCTCAAATTGTTTGATCGATAATTATCGAAAAGGGGCAACGCTTGGAGCTATTTTTATATGGCTGGCATGCATCCTTAAATGGGGCAAAATTAAATGAATTGGAAACAGTGAGACAAACAAATAGAGCGTAGAGCAGTTAGTAGTTAGCGATAAAGGCAAATTATGAAAAAGTGGCAACTTGTTTATGCAACTAATTGTGGCATTGTCGCCCAACAACTCCAAGATAAACATTGAGTAGGACACAACACACACCCTAGTAGGGTGTCGCTGTGTGTGTATCCCAATGGCAAATGAAACTAATGAAAATCGTGACCCTCGTTTGGCACGTACAGTTGTGTGTGTGAGTGACTAGCTGTATCTGTGTGCCTTTTTGTTTGTATGTATTTATAACAAATAAGTAGCGCCAAGAAGGACAAAAGACAAAGGAACTAGCATAACAGCCAAGAGCAAGCTGCATTCTGCTGCTAGACAACAACACTGCGTTGCCAAGACAAGCACAAAATGGCTGCCATTGGCTTCTAGTCGTTAGTTTTGAATACACTGTAAAAAGGGGTATGTTAATTTCTACGAATTATGTGTAACGGCTTGGGTTTTATGCACATTTTTTTCATAAAATATTTTTTTTTAAACAATTAGTAAATATGGAATTTTTTTACATTTTGGCGGTCTTAAATATGTCTTTAATACAGCTGTGGTGTTGATATATCGTCTGAAAGTAAGCCAGAAATCAATTAAAGTAGCCAAATATTCTCTAGATTCAAATAAATGCAGGCCCTTGGCTACTAAATTTATCTCTGTCCTAGGCTAGAACAAATGCGGCCTATTCTGTAGTTGTAATAAAGGCAAATTACTTATGAATGTCGGGCAGAAATGCAAAAGTTCCTGACTAACGACGTGAGCAAGCCTAATAACATGGGTAGAAATACAGAAGCGTCAGATAACAACAATCACCTGTTTATAAGTATAATATGAAAAGATTGTATCATACAAATTCCATTTGATAGCAAAAGAGATGAAAAGAACGATTTTATTTCATAAAAATTGAATCGATTTAAGGGAGAAGAGACACTGCTCTTTGCCCACTCGTATTTTTGAAAAGCCCTAACAATTTCACAAAAAAAAAAAAATAACAAGGGAGAAGACACTCATTATTGGAAACGCACAAAATACAAATTTTTTTAGGTAATATGAATATGCCAAACGGGCCTTATAATAATAATATAATTGATATTTTTTTACTTCTCATAATTTTTTTCTTTCTATTTTAAAATTTAAGACTGATGCTTAAAATTTTTGTTCAATCAGTTAAATTTTCTTTAGTATATCTTCCTATAACAAAAACTTGTTTAAACTTGTTGTTGACTAGAGGAATTGTAAAGTTGCACTAAAACTCAACCAAAGCAAAGAGAATTCATAAAATTAAATATATACATATATTTTTTTATTTAAGGTTATTCGCTGTTTACACAAAATAATTTTAAAATTCCGAATTTTGCAACCCTGAACGTCTTCTTGTTGCAAAAGTACTCAACAGGGTATTCATCTTAATGCATTTATATTGTATTTAAAAAGAAAGAATTTAGTTTAATAAAAAATATATTTTGTTTATTTCCGGTATCGCAAATGGGATTTATAGAGTTGAAAAAAAAAAGAAATAATTTAGTTTAATAAAAAATATACTCGTATTTAGTTTATTTCCGGTATCACAAATAGGATTTATGGAGTTGAAAAAAAAGCTTTACGAAAAATTACAAGTCACTATATATCATATTTATATATTATATATAGTTTGTGCAAGCCGAAAATGTATGTAACATATAGAAGGAGACGTCGGAGACACCCAAAGTTACCTAAAATATGATCAGGGTGAATAGAGAAGTCGATATACCCATGTCCGTCTGTCCGTCCGTGTGAACGCCTAGATCTCAGAGATGGTAAGAGAAGAGTTACCAAACTTTCACATTAGATCCCATATTATTCTATAGGAGGCAAGTTTATTTTATTTTTTCGATATCGGGGATAAATTATATAGCTCCCATGGGGGTGTTTGAGACGACCTCGACAAAAAAAAACGTTTTAGATGAATAATTCGTTTGTTTATAAAGATATCGTAACCAAATTTGGTATTCGAAAGTTTTTATAGTTCCCAATCACTGTACCAAATTTGATCAAAATCGGTTGACTATATCTTATAGCTCCCATAGGACCGATCGGCCAAAATAACTTTTTTAAAGAAAAATTCGCTATATTTCGTTTTTTAATAAAGATATCGTAACCAGATTTGGCGTTTGGAAATTAAGACTACTTAAGCAATGTGACAAATTTGAACAAAATCGGTTGACTATATCATATAGCTACCATAGGTCCGATCTTCCAAAAAATCGATTTTTTAACAAAATTTGTTGTGTTTCGTTTGTTTGTTAGGATATTGGGACCAAATTTGACATTCGTGAGTATTTTATAGTTCCTAAGCACTGTACCAAATTTAATCCAAATCGTTTGACTAGATCATATAGCTCCCATAGGACCAATCGGTCCAAAAATACGTTTTTTATACAAAATTCGATGTGTTTTGTTTGTTTGTAAAGATATTTGAAATAAATTTGACATTCATATCTTTTTTAAGGTATTTAAGCACCGTGTCAAATTTTATTGAAATCGGTTGACTATATCATATAGCTCCCATAGGAACGATCGGTCAAAAAAAAATTTTTGCTTAAAAATTCTTATGTTTTTGGTTTTTTGTGAAGAAATCGGACTTTATTACTAGCTAGTGGTACAGGGTATCCTAAAGTCGTCCGCGCCCGACTTTACGTCCGCCATTTTTTTTTAATGGTATAGGTATTTTAGATATACTCAGACCATAATTAATTAATATCCAAGAGCTAATATTAATTTTATTAAAACATAAAATAAAAAAATGGTGATTGACATATTTATGGAACGTACTATACATAAAAAAATGATGGAAAATTTTTTTTGTTTTTATATAGTATAGGTATATAGAATATTTGCTATTAAGAGAAAATTAAAAAATGTTCACAGCTTAAATTAAAAAAATTGTTTCAGAAATATTTACTGTTTAGTCGCAAATAATCAAATAGCGAAACCCCATTTTTTAAAATAAAGTCCTACAGCGATTTTGTATTTTTTTTAACCGATCTGCATAAATAATTTTTAAAAATTATTTATATTTAAAATATTTGTTATTGAGAGAAAATTTTAAGTCTTTTGAATACTTTAATTAAAAATATTTTTTTTAAATAATTAAAAAAATCGTTTTTTTTTAAATTAAGCCCTAATCTGATTTTTTTTTAAGCCGATCTGGATTAATAATTTTTTTTAAATATTTTTATATAGAATATTTGTTATTTAGAAAAAATTAAAAGTCTTTTGATTACTTTAAAAGAAATTGTTTCAAAAATATTTCGTGCTTAGTCGCAAATAAACAAATTGTGGAAAAATTTTTTTTATAATATATTATATATAAGTCTTGAAGCGATTTTTATTTTGAACCGATCTGCATACATATTTTCTAAAAGTTATTATTTGTAGACTAATTGGACAAAATTACAAATCTTTGGCCAACTTCAATTAAAAAAGTGTTTGAAGAGTATTTGGTATTTTGTCGCAAATAAATAACAAATAAAACCATTTTCTTTTTTTTTAAATTAAACGCCAAAGCGTTTTTTTTTTTGAACCGATCTGCATAAGTAATTTTCAAAAATCATTGAGTACAGTTGTCGACTGATTTTCAAGCTAGACCCTTTCATATCATTCAAGATTTTACGATTTTTTCTTACTTCCCAAAAATTTATATTTCAGAGCATCTGCAAGTCGTTTTTAGCTTATAACAAACAACTGACAACAGTTTCTGTTGTCGCTGGTATTTGTTATTGCTTTGCCTGAGCCAATTTGTTAGATACATATAGGAAATATATTTTACTTATGTCGTGCATCAGGTCATCTAGTCAACCAACTGAAATTGAATTTTTACTTTGGCTTTTAAGCAAGTTTGACAAATTCCAAGCAGAGTCTTCTCTCCTTCAGCTACAGGACACCACTGCAGTCAGTGGAAGTCTGGAAGATATCAAAATGATGGCTTTGACTTTACCATATACTATATACATATAGTATATATATAATATATATATTGTATCTCTTGCTTAAGATATTGAAGTTTCTTTGGCTTTTCATTGCATTCGCTTGGTGAACATTGATGAGCTGTCAGTGAGCTATTAAACCCTTTTAGTTGATAAGTTTCCAAGCTGTGCGAGCTTATTTAGGAGATACATTAAGCTGAATGTCTTAAATTTTGCACATCTTTGCAAATGACGTCAATTTGTTTCATCTCTCGTATGTCTTTAGTTCAGACTCTTTGGTAATTTGAGAGGGGGTTACTACATTTTGCAGCACGTGCCTCAATAATTAACAATTGTCTGTGAGTAGAATTGAAGATAAGCTAAAGTAAAATTTTCGAGATTTTTTGTTAAAAATATTTTAGTCTGGCGCAAACGTCGCGATTGTAAACATCGAAAAAGTTGTAAATTTAAAAAAAAATATATATCTTTAAAGTGAGTGAAGTGTTAAGTTTTTGCAAATGAATATAAAGTCTTGAAGTAAGTTTCGTTAAAAGTATAATATAAAAGTGAGACAAACAATAGTACTGAAATATCTATATATAATATCTGCTAAATATCGGACTTCCATATATTAAACTAAGTAGCAGGAAATTTATTTATTGTGCAACAAATTCTTTATAGAGAATTTATTTTTTTTGGGTTTTTATACCCTGTACCGTATGGTACCAAGGGTATATTAAGTTTGTGCAAGCCGAAAATGTATGTAACATATAGAAGGAGACGTCGGAGACACCCCAAAGTTACCTAAAATATGATCAGGGTGAATAGAGAAGTCAATATACCCATGTCCGTCTGTCCGTCTGTCCGTCCGTCCGTGTGAACGCCTAGATCTCAGAGATGGTAAGAGCTAGAGTTACCAAACTTTCACATTAGATCCCATATTATTCCATAGGAGGCAAGTTTATTTTATTTTTTTGATATCGGGGATAAATTATATAGCTCCCATGGGGGTGTTTGAGACGACCTCGACAAAAAAAAAGCGTTTTAGATGAATAATTCGTTTGTTTATGAAGATATCCAAATTTGGTTTTTGAAAGTTTTTTATAGTTCCCAATCATTGTACCAAATTTGATCGAAATCGGTTGACTATATCATATAGCTCCCATAGGACCGATCGGCCAAAATAACTTTTTTAAAGAAAAATTCGCTATATTTCGTTTTTTAATAAAGATATTGTAACCAGATTTGGCGTTTGGAAATTTTTTAGACCACTTAAGCAATGTGCCAAATTTGAACAAAATCGGTGGACTATATCATATAGCTCCCATAGGTCCGATCTTCCAAAAAATCGATTTTTTAACAAAATTTGTTGTGTTTCGTTTGTTTGTTAAGATGTTGGGACCAAATTTGACATTCGTGAGTATTTTATAGTTCCTAAGCACTGTACTAAATTTAGTCAAAATCGTTTGACTAGATCATATAGCTCCCATAGGACCAATCGGTCCAAACACATGTTTTTTATACAAAATTCGATGTGTTTTGTTTGTTTGTAAAGATATTTGAAATAAATTTGGCATTCATATCTTTTTAAGGTATTTAAGCACTGTGTCAAATTTTATTGAAATCGGTTGACTATATCATATAGCTCCCATAGGAACGATCGGTCAAAAAAAAATTTTTTGCTTAAAAATTCTTCTGTTTTTGGTTTTTTGTGAAGAAATCGGACTTTATTACAAGCGACGATTACGAGTCCGCCATTTTTTACATTTAATAAAGGAAATCAATAATTTTTTTTTCAACAAAATCTTCTAAAATATTTGTGATACAATACTCTGTTACTGAAAACGTTTTCACTTTATGTTTGAAATATTATTTAACTTAATTTAATTTAAATGCGTAATAGAGCCACAAAAAATTGTTTTGAGCTTTAAATGTGAGAGGATTACCGAAATGGATTTTGAGCCATTCCAACAGGAATAAGAAGTCTAAAATCCCTGTGACTTAGAATAACTTCAAAAAAACTCATGTGACTCACATCTCGGAAGTTGTTTCAGGAGTTCGACTTGGCATTTTTGATATCGAATTCGGATCCCGCGATTCCAAAGACGTACTAACCAATATTAACGCACAATCGGTCTTGAAAAAAAAAATGCTGACAGGTTTTTGAGTTATGTTTAAGACTGCCTCTCAAACGAATCGTTTTGCGGGAGAAGGCCAGAGCCAGTTCCTACAAATTTTGTGGATGATTTTAGGAACTCGGATTGGGAAAGCCTTAAAGTTTATTTTTAGAATATTTCTTTAAAGGAATTTCGAATCCGGATTCGCTTTTACATAGAATACAACAGCCTGAAATTTCAAAACCGAATGAATAAGGTGCGAATTTCTAGGTATTGCGCATATTTTCAAAAGGTTTTTTCTCTTGGACAACAAGTCTTTGATAGAATAAAGATTTGACAAGTTCTTTGATTAATTTTCCAATTTGAGCAGAGCTCAGTATTAAGGGTTTCGGGTTAACCCAGAATTGTTGCAATAATGTTAATTTTTACTACATTTACCTTAAATTGACTAAGGCTCTGAATTTTTCAGTGACTTTTGATGATAAGTTGGTTAAAAAATTATTTTTTTTTAATTACGACTATCTTGATTTTTATTTCTAATCAACCAAATAAATTTTTGATATTATTAAGCCCGCAAAAAATTTAATTGAGTTGTGGCTTCGGAAAACATTTTTTCTAAGACTCATAATGACAATAAATAAGTTACTAGTCCGGAACCTTTTTAAAAACCCAAAAAAACTTACAACAATGTATCTCTCATTAATTCTCGATTGATTCAGTGACATAGGTATAAAGATATATAATAATTACTGAAAATCAAAAATTTTTGGTAATATTTTTACTTAGTACAGTACTTTCCAGAAATTCTATAATTTTTCGAAATATTTTTTTAGTATTTTGCTGAAATTCCATAATTTTTGGAAATATTTTTGAAATTGATACTTTTCATATGCTCTTGCGATTTTTAAAATGAATTCTCTCTTAGTTAGTAGTATTATTACTGCGAGTTTTTTTTATGCCTTCACTTGAAGGAATAATTTTGTTTTTTTTTTTTTAAATATACCTTAAGTTTAGAGTGCTTGGCTACCATTTCAATATGGTGGGATATAGTATAATCTTTATAAATTTTCCTTGCAAATGTGGATATCGCAAGTACTTTCACACTACTTGTTATTAATACCCATTTAAAGTTATTTTGGGGGATTACTCCCAGGCCCAAAGTTTTTTCAGAGTCCCGATGTAATTACTGTCGTAATACAATTTTCTGAAATTTGCTGTGCTGCTAAAAAAATGCTGTCCCGATGTATTTCGAGTGAAGAAGGTCGTCGTACTTAAATAACTTTTTAACTAAATGTATAATATAGTGGCCGGTACTTTTTTCCCCCGGCCCGGATTTTCTCTCTACGGCTTTGCTTATATAGTATATTTACTATTATTGCCCAACACCCTTCGTTATCCCTTTAAAATTTTAAATTGCAGCAAATTATATCAAGTAATTTTACGTACTTTTATTTAAATGCTTTTGAAATTATTTAAGCTTTAAATTAAATAATTTAAAGGCTTAAATTGCATGACCTTACACAAAGTTCACTCGTATATTTCTACCCACAGCTATAGCCGGATATATCACGGCCAGCTGTAACCCCAAAAATTATGCTTACATGCTTCTTTTCATGCACCCATGGGGTTAAGGGTATCGTATGTTTGTATAATGTAGGTAATAGGCAGCAGTAGTCCTTGCAGAGCTTGGGTACTCTATGCCAAAATGGTTATGTTTTTATCAGTACACTTTGGAACAGATCCTGTTCCTGGATGGATTATAGGAGCGGTAGACGCGGTCCTACGTCCTTAAAAACCTACTACAACTCGAAGACCCTCAGTCTATCTTTATCTAAATATCGGGGAAATTATTTCACAAACTTTAAAAATATATTTTCTTTAATGATTATTATTTTGAAATTTTGTGACGTCACATGATCCACCAAAGCCAGGTGAGGCGATAGAACTGGAAGTAAACGCGTTGTGGGGTGCGTTCTAGTAGATATTTTTTCAGTTTCTACTACTCAGCGCTAATCTTTCGAAACTTTCGAATACTTAGGTGGTACCATCTGAGACCCTAGCTTTTGGATGTGTACAATGGCCTCTAGACAAGATTCGAAGACCTTCCATCTGTCTTTATAGATATAGAGTCAGCATAAAAAATTATGACATAATCTTTGAAAATATATGTTATTATAATAGTGATAAAGCTCGTGACGTCACATAAATCACTAAAACCAGGTGATGCGGTTACTTTTTTTGTGAACAAGGACTAAATGCGTTGTGGGGTGTGAAGTACGTTCTGGATTATTTAATTACATATTTATTGAGTTTCTTCTACTGAGCGATTAAAATTTTAAAGAAATTTGTATCCCCTTCAATCTGTAGCATTGTAGATGGCTCTTGGGAGCCCAATAAGCAAAGAAACATTGACTTTTTCCAAAATATCCGCTTTTCCACTAGTCAAGTTCCTTGGAAAAATAATTATTTTTTAGTAAAAACTTGCTACAGGGTATCACCACGTCGACAGATTCCCTTTATTTTTTTTGCATATTTTTGCACAATGAGCTGGCCACAAAAAATCAAAAGAGTAAGCGAGTGCGAGAGAGTGTATGTGTGGGAGGGAAAACATAGCTTCCACTTGGATGCATTGATGTGTAAAAAATTGGTGCTGTACATGCCACAACACATGTTCTATGAGGGAGGAGCAGAACTGTTCACAAAATATGAGTAAATATTTTAACTAAAGTGAAGTGAAGTCATTCATTTGGACATTTACTAACTTGGCATTACACAAACGACTAAACATTAGGTTCCTCCCCAGATCCCAGATCCCATACCCCAACACCTATGTGTAGTTTGTTGGCTTCACTTTTTTTTTGCGTACTTAAATAACCGGAAATAAGTGAATTTTTAATGCTTGATTTCACTGAGCTGGCTCAGCGAGTACCAGCCCTTGCGTAGGGGTACTCAGAATATATAATTTATCAACAAAATGCATGTACTAGGCAGCGTAGTGAATATTGAAGCCTTGAGAAACATGACAAGGTCAGCACTGAAAGAGTTCCGAAAAATTCGTCATCTAGTTAATCAAGGCAATTACATGGCAATCACGTCGCCAAAGCAACCCTGAGCTGCCATAGCTTATCATTTTGCCTTTGATTAGCATGCATGCGCTCTGCTAGGCCACGAGTATCCAAGTAGTCCTTCTACTTATTTGCATACCATACCAAGTTACCATAGCAGTCTGGCAACTCTGGCTGCTGACCACATGTGTAGCTTACCAATAGGCGCGGTCATTAATTGTGCTCTAATCGTGTTTGTGCGTATCCTGGAATCCTGCATAGCAATACGCAGCTGATTAAGTGCTACAACGGTGCTAATGTTATTATTAGTTTTGGGTCAACCCGAACATTTGGCATAATATTTCCCAATGAACTTAGTTGGATTTGGGGAGTTGTAACCAGTTCGTATGCTCCGCTCAATCCTTTAAGTGTTTGAATTTAAGCTCGATTAAGTTATTTTATTACCATTGTAGCTATTTCTATTTGGGTTGTTGCTACAGGCGAATAAACTTGTATAGATTTGTCTTACTAAATTTAGATTTTGAATGAAAAGGACATGACCCAGTTTTACAATAAGAAGTGTAAATTTAAATTCAATCAAAATGTTTGGTATGTTTAGGTTCACCTACATATCTGTTAAATGTTATTTATATTGAAACTCACCTCTATTTTGAATGGCGATAGCAACCTGTCGTTGGGTAGGAGCCTAATAAAAGGCGACCCCTTTAGGCAATTCTCTGAATTATTTTTTTATTGCTTTTTTCTGTCTGTAATACCAAAGGTAGCTTAAGCGACCTTAAACTAAAAAGACTCGATGTACCCCTTTGACACCTTTCCTCAACCGTCGGAATAAACAATTCACTTTCTAGAGCTTCTTTGTCCATATGCACGCCTCTGCCTTTTAAAACTCTTGAACGTGTCAAGGCAGAGGTAGAGCTCATATAGTTCGCCTTTGTATCGAATGCAAATTCTCCCCAACCAATCCAAAGCTCCCTTCCGACGTCTCTATGATGGTATCACTCCTACCTAACTCAGTGGTGTTTCTAGCAAAGCTAGCAAAGGTATCCTTGCTGTGGTCTTTCCCCTGCTGGTAGCAACTGACACTTCGAAGCCTTCTCTAAACAATCCAAATAGCACCCTTCATTATGCAGCTTCATTTACCCTTGCACAACATGTTCGAGCTAGGAGAGTGCCTTCAATTAACACTGCTCATTTCCTCCAGACTTCTTCTCTCATCGATACTAAAGACAGCTGAAGTGACCTTCACCTGGTTTTTCATAAACAACCTCGATGTACCCCTTTCCTAAAAAGCCGAACAACCGAAGCTTCATTGTACATAAACACAAAAAGTTCGAGCTATTCTCTTAAATTCAAGGCAGACCTTTAGCTCAGAGAGTTTGTTTTTCTATCGAATGCAAATTTCCCCCACCTACAATAAAAATCCCTTCAGACGCCTCAATGCTGTCATCACCCTATCTCAGTGGGGAAGAGAGTGCCTTGAAGCAACTCTGTTTATTTACTCTAGACCTCTTTGCCCATCGACACGACCGGTAGCTTAGGCTGGCTACACATTTGCTATGCAGGCCGGGTCGGCTCTTTCGTTGAATTCCCCCAACACCTAGAAGGAGCTTCGTTGGGAATAAACATTCACTTCAAATATTCCAATAGTTTTAATTTTAGACAAGCTTATCTGCCTGGCTTGTATAGATTTTAAGAAATTGCTTAACGAAATCAAAG
This sequence comes from Chymomyza amoena, assembly GCA_037043745.1. Taxonomy (NCBI): domain Eukaryota; kingdom Metazoa; phylum Arthropoda; class Insecta; order Diptera; family Drosophilidae; genus Chymomyza; species Chymomyza amoena. Next base: position 134,645 of record JBAMAX010004332.1, on the reverse strand, counting down.
TAGTTTAGTTAAGAAAGAGGAAGTCTCTGCTGGATCCTATTTCTTTAGGAGGATTTCTGTCGCAGTTAAAGTTCTAAGTTTCTTATCTAAGCCTAACCGCAGCATTCGCAAATTTAGCTCCAGGCGAAAGCCATCGCTACTCGTTTTTCTGCGTAACCATTATACGAGCAACCTCTGCCCTACTCGATTTTGCTTAAGACTGATGCTACATATTGCATTTGCTAGTTGTTAATATTTGGATTAGGTATAATTATTCTGATTGTGCTCTCGTTTATACAAAGCGGAATGTAGCAACAATAGTCATATTTGTCTGATTAGCTATGTAGCTGGAACTCTGTATTAATAATTGGAGATAGAAGAGCATAGAGCTACTGAGCACAAATTTGATGCATAAACATTGTTTACCTTCAGGCATTACACCTGCATTGCCAAGATAAATTAATTGAGGTATCGTAGACGTTATTCATAATTAGAAACTTTTAGCTGATGTTGATAGGCAATGGGTAAGTAGTCCGTTCTGTAGTATATTTATTGGGACGAATCCTACAAATTTCTTGGCTCAACATTTATGGGGGCTATTATACCATAGGATAGGCAGAAAAGACCAGATCTGATCCTCTTCGTTTCTCAGATAAAAGTCACGATGCAAGCCTAAGGTAAAGTGCCACTCATATTCAGAAATAAGTATGACAACCCTATTTCCTATGAGTAGGGCGCTCCGTCCTCTGCGAGCTTCACACGCCAACCCTCGATCTTCTTTATTTAATAAAGATCATTCACATTTCCAGAATGTTAATCCCATTGCTATGTATTTTGTAGATGGAATTCCCCCTCGATCTTCTTTATTTAATTCAGATTATTCACCTTATTATACGTACGATTCTTCACTTCCAGAAGGTTATCCCATGCTATGTATTTTGTTGTTGGAATTCCCCCTTTCATGATAGAGTTAAATGTTACGTATGAGTTTTCAAAACCATTATGAAAGTAAAACCTACATTGTTCACGGCCAGTACCGTAGAGAGAATATCCTGGACCGGGTGAAAAATGTACTGGCCCCTCTATTACACCTTTAGCTAGAATCAAGACAGTGACTACACAGGACCCATGAGAAAACACTGGGGGTGGGGGTCTTCCGCTCCTTTCTCCTCCCCTTTTATTGAGCCTGTGCACACCGTATGAGGTGTAGCTATCATATAGTGTAAATTTCACTTCTAAACGTTCACGCGTACGAGCACAATCAGTACCACACTGACTTTTCTCTAAACGTATTTTTCCTACCATTTGGTACCTATAGCAATTCGACTTAGCTGTTGTTTCCTATACCTAAAAATCTTATCTTCGTTTGGATAATCTTATTGCAGCAAGAGGAAGTTTGTTTTTTTTTTATTTAAATGCCGTTGGAACAGAGTCCTATTAATTTGCATACAGCAGTAAACAATATTTTGACGATATTACATGATATTGAAACAGATACTTTCACTGTCAATACATCATCCGATTAATTCCAATTGTGTGCCTACAATAGGCTTCAGGCTAAAATTATTTGTTCGGTTCAAGTTGTATGACTTTGGTTAGAAGCCCCCCATTAATAACATCGATTATGATATGATTTGTGAAGAAGCTACTGTCGCCAAAATTGGTACGAAGTCATGTAGACAGAAATATACGAATCGTTGTTATTACTCAAAAATATTAAACCACCAACATGTCGAAAAAGGTCTGATATGCATTCGAAAACATTGTAAATAGTTGTTTTCTTAGGAATAACAAAATTTCCAAGAATCACATTTTATACAAAAAATTCTTTGTAGTTTAACCCCAAGCGTACCCCATTTAAACAAAATACGCCGCAAATATTAAAGTTGAAATAAATTTATTTATGCTCTCTCACATGTTTCGTTATTGACATATCTCAGTTGATTTGCCACATTACTTTTGCTGTCTGCAACATTTAGGTTAATATTGCCACCCCTTTCCATAACCCAGAACATACATATGCATTGATAACTTCTTTGGCTGCTATATTATGCAGTCAATCCCCATTCGGTTTCGGGACACAAAAGGAAATTGTCAAGGCAACTGGGAGACTGCTGGTTAGAGCTAAAACTTCTTAAGCCGCCTCCCCACGTAATGCCAATCCAACCGGCAGTCATGACAAGTTACAGCCAACCCCTCGTTAGTTACGGCCATATGCTTTTTATGTAATACAAACACAAGCACATAGCCAGGACTCTGCGTCGAAGTTGGTCTTAAGCTGTAGTACAGTTACATATGTGTCCTGAGGTGGAGTCCTTGCTGGCCACCCTCCCGCCCGGCTACTTGGTTTTATGATCAATCATTCGTCTAGGCTAACTGCGGTTACGCTTTCGGACTAGGACGACGCTTTACGGGCGCACTGCGTGTCCTTCGACTGACAAATCTTTATCTGCGCCTTGACTTATTTATCCTTTTTGGCTGTTTCATTTTTATTCTGCCAAGCATTTTTATGCCATGTTTATTGATGTGTAAAAGTCATAAAGTCAAATTGAACACTTGTGTTTGTCCACGCTTCTCCTTGGTCCCTACCAAAGCGACTCCTCTGGAGCAGCAACCCTTGCAGTCGCTTCAGTGACTACCCCTTACAACGTTTGTTTTGACTTTGGCTGAAACCACTTTTTTGGTCACAGCTTTTTTATTTCATTTTAATAAAATTTGCTGCAACAGAGGACATGGCTGGGTAGGGCGTTAAAGACCCTAAGGCCAACATTTTGGCCAAGTTTGGCTGGACAAGCGGGTTGAGAGTTTTTTGTGTCTCATCGTCGGATTTTGCATTTAGAAGCGTTTTTCGCGTATTGATTGTAGTTCTAAGATATTTGTTGTGAATTCGGGGAATTATAGTGATTCGATAATTTGTAAATTTCACTGAAAATTTCACAGAGATTGTGATAGAAACTCATAAGTAATGCTAAGTTAATCCGGAAATTCACAATCTTTGAATTTTAAGGGGTTTATGCAGACAAGAAAAAAGCGTCCAAATTTTATATAGAAAATGTAGCAAAACGTTTGAACGCAAAACGCTGCAGCTTACACTAGATGACGCCAGCAGCTCTCAGTAGATGGCGCCAGCATCGACAACAGCTGTGCTTATTATGGATATTCCCAATTTTCTATCCTAATTAACTGATTCATTGAGCCACTTATCTTCTGGACATATGTGCTCAAAAAATCTACATAGTTTTGCGATATATCGATAAATTATCGATTACCATAATGAAAAGACAAGCCATTTCCCAACTCTTTAGTTTAATTTTCTACAAATTTCAACCTCCAAACATATAAAAATTTCAAATTGTACCAAAAAACACTCACCTGGTTGCTCTCGTGGCATTCACCGCGGCTCCATCTTTGTACCATTGAAATTGCATGCGCGATGAGCCTTGGGCTGTGCAGGATATTATAAATTCACTGTCCTCTCGGACGGCTGCTTGCGGTTGATTGACGCTCAGCTCCTGGAAAGAGGCAAGAAGCGAATACCAAAGTCACTCACAATGACCACTAATTAGGAGACACTCCATGGAGCCATCCGCTGGTTCCATCTGATCTTTATGCATGAAATGTCTGTCTACTGTTTCCGTTGCGGTGAGCTTGGTCGGTGAGGTCGGAGGTCAGAGGTCGTGTTTCAGTTGGTGAGTTTGCTTTTTGGTCAGTCAATGGATGGTTCGGATGGGTCCGGTTTTAATGGCAGTTAATTGCATGTTGCACTTTTGCAGCTGCGGCCTGATGAGTCCAATTGTTCAACTACTCTATCCTGGCGCAATTAATAAATAATTACTTTCAACATTTTCAACATTGTTGACATATTTATGTGTATGTTTATATGTTTTTTTTTTAATAACATGACACTTGGGCAGTTTATATTATTTTTTATGTTTTTTATAATTCTTCACCTGTCGCTGTAGTTAATAAATTAATATTTAATATGTAGCGGAAATGAAAACTTTCCACAATTATCAATATGCCAATATGGAGGTTTTTTTTTCTGTTTTAATAATAAAATGTTTAAAGTAAAAATAAAAATCAATGAGAAATTACTTCGATACAATTGATTGATGTGTTTAACATTGATGATATTATTTTTTATTGTCAAGCGTGTAAAAATGTTGAGTGTTACATTGTAAAGAAAAAGTTACTATGGAGCAAATAAATAGGATATATTTTTTTATTGAATTAAATATATATTTTTTAATAACTTGTAAAGTGTCAAATGAGCAACGAATTTAAGGCTTTCAGTAGGCGTACTTTTTATATTGTTTGCTAAGCTCAAAAACCGCACAAAAGTTTTTTTTTAAATTATTTATTTTATTAATAATATTCCATATTTAAATAACGTATAATAATTCAAAATATTTGCAATTAAAAATTTTTAAATGGCAAAATATGTAACAATTTTAATGCGACATCTAGCGGCGCTCTAAAAAAACGTACATTAGAGTCGAGCACTGACGACTTTGGAATACCCTGCACCACTAACATCATATTCATATTTGGCTACGATATTTTCATAAATAAACGACAAACAGACGAATTTTGAACAAAAAACGTATTTTTGACCTATCCGTCCTATTTTTTGATATTTATGATGCAGTCAACAGAGCTATGAAAAACTTTTAAACGTGAGGTTTAATTAAAAAACAAACGAGTTTGGAACAAAAATATTTTTTTGGCCGATTTGTTTTATAAGAGCTATATAATATAGGCAATTTGATCAGATTTGGTGCAATACTTGGGAACTCCAAAAAAATTTCCAAGTGCCAAATTTGTTTTTAAATCTTCATAAAGAAACGAATTTTCCATCTAAAACATTTTTGATTTTTTTTTTGAAATTCTCTGTAAACACCCCTATAAGAGCTATATACGATATATATGAATATCCCAGATATCGAAAAAATAAAAATAAACTTGTCTCCCGTAGGATAATAAAGGATCCTTATGAACAAACGGCTATTTCTAAAACTTTTGGTATTTTGTAAGGTCCTCTAAAACATCCTTATCCCATATATAATATAACCACGGACTCCTATAGAATTATGAGGGATATAATCTGAAAGTTTGGTTTCTCTATCTAGGCGTCCCTACGGATGGACAGACAGATAGGTGGACATAAGCGTATCGACTGCAGAAATCACCTTGTTCATACGACAACTTTTGGAAGTCTTGCACAAACTTAATACTCTTTGTATAAAAATAAATGATGACGGTGACGATGAGTCATACAATTTTTGTTCTTATTAAACTAGAAGAAAAGATACACTTAAGACCGAGATGCATCTAGGGCAATCCAGGTCTTCTAGATTGTACAAAATAACAGAGTTTATTAAAAAGTTAAAAATTTGTGGCATTTTTGCTAATATCTTCCTCGATCTTTATAATTTATTAACTTAGTAGAAATGTAATTTATCCTGAAAACTTTGTATTTAAATAGTCACAGGTCATTTGTACTTAATAATGCTTAAGTGAAGCAATTGAAATTTACTTGAAAATAACTTAAGCGCATCTATTTTTAAATCTTTTTCATCTGAGTCCTAGTCGTTAAAAAATTAAGTTTTTATTTATACACTATAAGAGATGAACTGATATTAGGGGCAAATAGTTATATAGTGAAAAGAAGCAAATCATTCTCTTTAAAAGTAAAATATGTACTCCCGTTAGTAATTTAAAAAAACGAAAAGAAAATTAAAATATTTTATAAAACATTTTTACTTATATACTTTATTTAATAAATAAAAATTTATTAGAATCACCAAATTTGGTACAGTACTTGGGAACTGTAAAAAACTTTCGAATACCAAATTTGGTTACGATATCTTCATAAACAAACGAATTACACTGTCCTACAAAATTGAAAAAAATCAAAGAACTTTTCAAGTGACCTAGTGTACGTTGTAGGTTTTGACGAGTAGATCACGATAGTGTTTTTCAAAATTGTCTAACACCCCCAAAATCGGAAGTTATCGCTTAAAAACCGTTTTTCGGGTACTGCGATCACTCCCACTATCACAACGTCGCCATTTTTCAACCGATTTTCGATTGCTTTATGGCTTTGGAAAGAAGAAGATTCAAGCTTTAAGATGATATACACTTGTTTATACTTTATACAAAGCAACTACGAGATTTTCTAAAAGTTATCTAAGATTTACACTTTTTTTATTCGATTTTCACACTTTGAAGTCATTTTTATATAACATTTTGTTAAAACACCTTTACTTTTTTACATTTAATCTTAAAGAAATATTAATTCCGAGTAAGAAAAGTTATAGTTTATTAAAATCGGTCGATAAATGTTTAAGTTACGACGCTTATTGTAAACAAGGAAATTAAAATTCCATCGACAAAAAAAAAGTTTTAGATGGATAATTCGTTTGTTCATGAAGATATCGTAACCAAATTTGGAATAATACTTAAGAACAATAAAAAACTTACAAGTGCCAAATTTGGTCGCAATATTTTAAAAAACAAACGAAATACAACAAATTTTGTCAAAAAATCGATTTTTTGACCGATCGTTCCTATGGGAGCTATATGATATAGTCTACCGATTTTGATCAAATTTGGTACAGAAATTGGGAACTATAAAAAACTTTCGAATACCAAATTTGGTTACGATATCTTTATAAACAAACGAATAATTCATCTAAAACGCTTTTTTTTGTCGAGGTCTCAAACACCCCCATGGGAGCTATATAATTTATCCCCGATATCAAAAAAATAAAATAAACTTGTTTCCTATGTATTAATATGGGATCTAATGTGAAAGTTTGGTAACTCTAGCTCTTACCATCTCTGAGATCTAGGCGTTCACACGGACGGACGGACAGACGGACATGGGTATATCGACTTCTCTATTCACCCTGATCATATTTTAGGTAACCTTGGGGTGTCTCCGAAGTCTGCTTCTCTATGTTACATACATTTTCGGCTTGCACAAACTTAATATACCCTTGGTACCATACGGTACAGGGTATAAAAATTGGATTGGAGTGAATTAAAAAAAGAAGCGAATTTATTAAAGTTTGTCGGTCAGAAATGCAGATGTGACTGACTTACCACGAGAGCAATAATAATCCACTCTTTAAAGTAGTCATATGGCTTTACGAAAAAAAATGTTTTTGAGAGAAAATCCAAGAACGAAGAAGTTAAAACTGCTGTAAGGCGACCACATTAAAAGCACAAATAATACATTTTTTGTAGTTAACCTAACAGCTGTTAGCGTTCCTACCAAGCAGAGTGAAAAGGCACTACAAAACCAAACAAAAGTATAATAAATATGTACCCACTGATAAGCATATACACAAAGCAGTTTTGTGCAAAAGTGCCCTACTTCTCATATTAAAGTATGCAGAACTCTTCTGTTTAGCATTGCATTTCTATTGCATACATAATATTTTGCATTTCCGCCTTTCTGTATATGGTCCACAAATGCATATTTTTTAGGGCAAAAGTGCCCTACTACTCATACTGAAGTATGACAGAAATTCTGAAATTTTTTTGAAGCGTTAATTTGTATTATGTATAACATTCTGCATTTCTGCCTTTGTGCTAGCAATAATTACATTTTGAAATACAAACTTTTTGTTTGTTTCGCAAAATTTTCGAAAACCTAAAAACCAGAAGAATTTTACGCTCGAAAAGCAAAATCCCAAGTTTTTCATGCCATATATACACCAAGCTCTTTAACGAAATCTAATTCTGACGTTTTCAATAGAGCTTAGTTTAAAAGTTAATTTTCATATGTGCCCATGTACTTCTTTAAATTTTGAATACCTTATTTTTCTATTATGGTCTGAGCTTCAATGATAAAGTTTTATTTCTTTTGGACATATTTTTTTAATAAACCAATAAAATTTATGCGCTATTAAAATTATAAGTACCTTAAATATATTTACTCATTTTCTAACAACAGACAGACTGTAAATAATACTATATAAAAAAAAACCTTTAATATGCTTCACATAATTTGAATACGTTAATAACTTTTTCCAAGAAGTGTCTCTAGTCCTTAATATGACGCGCTTTTAAATTGCGTCAACCAATCCCTCATGACTTCGCATATTTGCCGCTTCGTTTGCTACTCAGTGACATTTTTCTACTTACCAGCAAATTTAAAGGCGGATTCTCGTCAAAGTGATGAAAATTCGAGACCAGCGTGAAATTCCCAATGCGTCCACGTTCCACCATGCGGGTGATGGCCTCCCTGATGCGTTGGGAGTCGCCCTTGACGCCAAAGAAATGAAATGTTATATCCAAACGATCGGTGGTATTCGAAATCAGTTCAAGATCGCTGATTTTGGTAATATTAAAATTACGCAGCACACGTGTAAGCTGTAAAGAAGGACAAAAAGGACGAAAAAGTGAATAAAATGGTCAAAGAAACTTAAACCAAGTCAAATTGAGCTGCTTAAGTTTTGGTTTAAAGATATAATAGCAGATATATATGAAAAATAAACGTTAAGCACTTAGGCTTAGTATATATATATATATATATAGGTATATATAAATAGATATATGTAAACGGAAGTGCACATGACATTCGATTTTATTACCCGATAGGCAGACTGTGACTTTGCTTTACCTTTTTTTTGTTCCTTTTTTCAACACTGACAACTTTTTTCCACATTTGAAATTAATGATAATATATTCAGGCAAATAGCCCCATTGAGCATTAGGCACGTATAAAAAATACAATGTCTTCGAAAAGGTAAAAACTTGCGGCACAGTCATCTACAAAAGTCACACACCGGAGAATTCTTAAAGTGGCGCCATTTTAGCTTGTTTGCTTTTGTTTTTTGCACCAAGCGCAAAACTTTAAGTTGAAAGTTGGTTAGAAAATGCAATTATCTTTAACTTTTTTTTTTTGGTTTACAATGGGTTAGTTTTAATACATCTATATAAATTTATAAAATATGTTAAAAGTTGCTTATGTACATAAAAGTTTCAAAGGGAACTAAGTGGAAGAGATGATTATATGCGTGTTAACTTTGTTATAAAAATGTGTATAGTTTTTTTTTAGTTAAAAATTTAATTTTTATTTTTGGGGATGGGAATAATCAATTGCGGTGCTTAAGAATTTTGTACTCTTAGTTAAAACTTTCTTTTTTATATACTTTTCTATTCTTTTTTTAAGGTAGTATTACATTTTTAGTTATTTATTTGATATTCAATTATTACACTGTTTTAAAAAAAATGTAGGTCCTTTTTTTTTGTAAATATTGAGACAAACTTAATATTCAGTTTTTTACACTATTTTCAACAAAACAATATAATTGTAGCTTTTAAGAATCTTTACCTTTTTTTTAATGAATTTTATTCCAATAAATTTTTTTTTTTTTTTTAAATATTTACCTAACGCTTAGTTTCAAGTACCATCTTTAGTTTTCCCTTTTTAAAGGAATATATGAAAGTCATCTGGGGAGTAACGAGGACCAAAAATTTTATACAAGTGTAGAACTAGAACAGACGCGTATCTAGGACAAATTTTTTATTTAATTCGAAGTATAACTGAAAAAATTTAGGAATTTAGAAAAAATTAAGATTTTCTTTCGTTTGATATCAGAGATTAGAAATAATTTTTCAACCTATTTTTCTATCTTTCAAGAGGTCTGGATCTGAAAGCCTACCCATAGATACGCCACAGAAGAACTAGGGTAACAATTTTCAAGCTCCTAGCTCTTTTGGTCTTCTAGAAACAGCCCATACGAACAATCAGAAAAAAGACTTGGCTTAATTGAATTCTTTTTGTGACTTTTGATGTTAAGACCTTTTCTTACGTATGCCATTTTTGAGCTCTTAATTGAAGAAGAATCCTCCAAGTACATATTTATACTTAAATTGTTGAAAAGAGATTTCTAAAGTGCGATTCATTGTTTTGGGACCTAAAGCTATGATGTAGTAAATCGTTTGAAAGCAAACTTCTTGTAAAGTGGTACGCAGAAACAGTGTTTTCCATTTTTTTTTGGGAGAAAACTTGTTGAGAAGGGCTACGCAGAAACTTTGTCGTCCATGCTTTTGATAGAAATATAAGCAAATTACACAAAATGGCGCCAGCACCTTACAATAGATGGCGCTAGTAATTTACAGCAGAAGATCCCTAGCATCAACTAACAGGAAATCTTAGTACGTAGACAAGTCGTTGCGGATTCATTCGGATTCTACTTCTATTTTAGACTAATAAAGTTAAAGAAAATGAGAATAAATTGGTATTATTGAGTAAATTTTTGTGTCCATTGGTATCGTAGTGGGAAAAAACTCGCTTTGCAACCCGATGGTCGGTAGTTTGATACTCCGCAGAGGCTTCCCTAGAAATGGTATCGCTAGCTCAAGAAATCTATTTGCTCGAAAAAAATCCCTATTAATTTAAGCCTATCCTCTCCCCATGGACGAGTGACAAAATAGTCTGTCAGGGAAATTATTATACCATTATTGTACCATACGGTACAGGGTATATTAAGTTTGTGCAAGCCGAAAATGTATGTAACATATAGAAGGAGACGTCGGAGACACCCCAAAGTTACCTAAAATATGATCAGGGTGAATAAAAAAGTCCATACACCCATGTCCGTCTGTCCGTCCGTCCGTCTGTCCGTCTGTCCGTGTGAACGCCTAGATCCCAGAGATGGTAAGAGCTAGAGTTACCAAACTTTCACATTAGATCCCATATTATTCCAAAGGAGACAAGTTTATTTTATTTTTTTGATATCGGGGATAACTTATATAGCTCCCATTGGGGTGTTTGAGACGACCTCGATAAAAAAAAGTGTTTTAGATGAATAATACCAAATTTGGTATTCGAAAGTTTTTTATAGTTTCCAATCACTGTACCAAATTTAATCAAAATCGGTTGACTATAGCTCCCATAGGACTGATCGGCCAAAATCACATTTTTAAAGCAAAATTCTTCTGTTTTTGGTTTTTTGTGAGGAAATCGGACTTTATTAGAAGCTAGTGGTACAGGGTATCCTAATTCGTCCGCGCCCGACTTTACGCACACCATTTTTATTATTAATATTGATTAAATTTAAAAACTGATGGGTTCAACATTACCTGACTTTCTAACAAGTAAGCATCAAAGCTTTTTGGACCTCCTAATTAACCTCGAAGGTGTAGTGGATGACCTGCAGCACTTCCTTGCTAGAGCTCCCTAGATCGAAGTCCCAAACTGTGCAAAAACCCCCAAAACCCAATTAATCCCAATTTTTTAATATTTCTTACCACACACAATCCCATCTAAGCCCCGAAACTTCTTTAACAAGCATTTCAAAAGCACACAAGCTTTCCAAGAAACTATAAAAAGCGAGATTGTATAAATACTGGGAAAGCGCAGTTCTCATCTTGGTTTTTTGATCTTCGCCAATATAGTAGATGGCACGGCTTACAGGACCAAATTAAAAGTGTGACAGTACAAAAGTTGAGTTCTTCGCCTGGAAGCTTGGAAGGTAGGCCCATCATCATTGAACGCCACGCCCAGTTAACGTTGGTAGCCCCACCACTGGGATAATTTGCATCTGGCCAATCACCGGATCGAATAAAAAAAAATCGATTATTGAAATCGATACAAGAGAAAGAAGGCACTTGTAGAGGCTCTAAGCTTCCAAGAGCGGTAACAAAGAACAATTAAGCTATATATAGCCTTATCTCGAAAATCAATTCCTATTCCAACTAATCCGAATAACTTTTTTAAGCTGCATTGTAAAAATTACTAAAGAAATCCTGAAAACATAAGTATATACCTACATTTAAGAGTCGGAACAAACCGCTCTGTGTATCTTTGTATTTTATTCCACTTTGTATCATTCTATTATAAGAGGATTCCTTTTCTTTATTCCACTATGCTCCATTTTTGCTTATCTTTATTTAAATGATTATGGATTATGTTAAAGCCGTTTGCTCCTGTGGTCGCTTGTTTGAACTGGTTTTTATTCCTTACTTTTTATGCCCGCTCGCTCCACATTCAGATCTCATTCCAATCTCAACAAGTTGGCTAAAAGTTTCGTAAAAGTTTTACAATGTGTTTGCCTTTGCCCATTGGCTGGGTATTGTTGTTGCACTCTGAGCTTCGTGCCGTCTGCTAAAATATTAATATTATTATTATTGAGCTATTTTATTTCTCTTATATTTTTTTTGTACTCAAGCTTTTAAAGTCAATGACTTTGAGCGGAGCGGCAGCTACAAAAATAGTTGTGCAACAATTTGTCGGAAACTCGAAAATTTTCAGACAGGGAACTAACTTTAAAAGCAACGTCATTAGTAAGACTGTTAGCAACTCCTGGTTAAGTCAATGCTGGCCACGCCTCATTAAGCCCCGAAGTTAAGAGGCGGAGAGGAAAATTAAATGCATGCCAAGTTGAAAATTTGTGACGTAGCAAAAGTGGCAAAAAAAGGAGACGTCAGATAAGCCGGCAAGCAGAATTTTCATAGATGGGTTTTTAGAGGGTGTTTTTTTTAGAGTTACATAAGTTTAAATCAAAGAAATATTTTTAGTTGTGAATGAAACTAATGTTCTTGGAACATTTCTTTTTGTTGCGAAATTTTGAGCTTTTGAGCTGTACATATTTTTATATTATTATAAAAATTCATAGCTTTATAAATTTCTGCATTTTTCATATTTTGTAAAAATCCCCTTTGCTATTTTTGGCTTACAATTAAAGGGCTTCAAAAGTTTTCTCGTATTTATTGATTTCCATGAAATCCCTTATCATTGAAAATTTTACGTGCAGCACTTTTAATAACTTTCAATGTTCGACCTTTCAACTGTCCGAACTATGCATTTACTTTGTTTTACTAATTGAAATCCCTTCCAAGGTCCTTTGCCTGCTACATGCTGCATGCTACCACCTGCAGGTTGCATAAACTTTAAGCCACTTTTCGTTTCGATTTCAATCGTTGCTCGTTTGAGCCGTCATCTCTTTGCTCTCTTGGCCATCATCTGCCGTCTCTTTGCCGTCATCTGCAAACTTTAGTGCAAACAAGCTGCTTATTTCATTTTCCACACTTTTACTTGAAAACATTTTGCCCAACAGCCGCAACAGAGCAAACTGAGGGCTCCTCACTCTCCTCTCTCTCCCTTAAGCTCTCGCCCTAAAGTAAAACAGAGTATTAAGAAGTAGGAGAGATTGCCCCAACCCTGCACAAAATGCAACCCTGTTGACTGTTGCACTTATTTTTACACCCAGCACTTGGCAGTTTTCATTTTGCGGCATATTTATTAAAAATAAAAAAAAATTCAAAAAATATTTAACAACAACAGCATAAAGTAAGCATCGTGAAAATTCTTTTATATTAACCGAAAATATTTATTTTCTTGCACGGCTTTTCTTTTTTTCTCCCCGCCATTTTTTGTTTGTGCACTTTTTTGATTAATTTCGTAACTATATATTTACACAAGTTGAGTAAAGTTTTTTTTACGACGACTCTGACGAGAGGACGACTGACTCCGGGACTTCAGTCCTGCCACTTGGGCGTCAAAACCGGGAATGAAATGGAGCTGCCGGCACAGCTTGCTTAACACTTTGCACTGCCACGTTGTCTTTTTAAGGATACTCCTCGGAACATATTTCTGTGCAGCTCCACAATGCAGCTCTGTGCTGATTTTGCCTTTTTCAAGTGCCACAACTTGCAACTTCAGTAGACACTAATTGGGGCAGCAAAATTGCATTAGTTTTGCACTTCAGAAATATATAATTATGCATTGAAAAAATGCAAACTCCAACAACAGTCATATAAAGTTGCACAAAAAAAGGAAGAAAGGATCTACTAACTGTACACAACTCCATTGCACAATGGGCCCGCGTAGCCAGATTTGGGTCCAAAAAAAGTCAAAATATGCACAAAATATGTAAAAATTATGAAATAATATTAAGTAGTTTTGAAATTACTGACAATTAAAGCTGAGATTTTGAATTTTATGAGCATTTGAGATAATTTACAGAAAATAAACCCAGCATTTACCATGATACAAGTAGATACAAAATCTTCATTCTTTTTATTTTTGATAAATAGAACTTCAGGAAAAAATAGAATTGAGCTTAAAAATTTTTTAGTTTTAAATATATTTGAGTAGTTATAAAGTTTTTATTGATTTTTTGTTAACATTTGGTTACTTTGCTTTAAGGATACCTTCGACGACCTCACGAATTTTAAAAATTTTATACATTTTCTTATATATTTTACATAAATATGTAATTATATTTAAAAGTTGAATTTAAAAAATTAGCCACAGAAAAATTTTGTAATTTTTAATTTGTAAGCTACCTAAAAGAAATTTTGTAAAGTTGAACAATTTATAAATTTTATAGAATACCTATAAATATATGCAGGTCAAAAAATGTAAAAATTATTAACTTTGACGAAAAAATCGTAAAAATTTTAATATGGATTTCTTTTTAAAAGAGCATAATACAAAAAAATTGTAATTTTTACATTTTTTGACCTGTATCTTTGTAGGTATTGATTAGTGGTATCGTCTTTTTGTAATTTGTTTCGAAAGCTGATACAGTTTGGGACTATAATTCCGATACATTCAATATTATTTTTTCAATGTTCTGCACGAAATATGGTCAAATTCCAATTAATAGTTTGTTTTTCATTAAAGTTTAATTTATTGTTGGTTTTTTTTTCTACTTTTGGTATCTATATTTCAAAAATATCTGAGGAAGATCAAACTTTCCAGAAAAATAGTTCAATAAATTTTTGGCTAAGCAATGATTTAAGAAATGTTCATAGCAAAGCGATATTTTTGGACAAAAACATGCTGGGATGAGCAGAAGTCTCCAGAGTATGAAATATTTTTTATGATATATCAATAATGGTCTTTAATAAGATATTTCTGGCACATTTGCAGTTTGCATTCATTTTGAAATTTTATCGAATGGAATATCTGGTAAACCAACAAAATGTTGGAGCGTTGAAATTTTTTTTTGCTTTTTGAATAACTGGCAGTTGGCACGATCTTGAAATGCTTTATTATTAAAATTATTGGAAAATTACGTTGCAATATTCTTTAAATTGCCTATTGATAAAGTCTTAAAAATCTGAAATATCACAATCGTGAGATCACGAGCGGCAACGATTATTGGAGAGCAGCTCAAATAGTATTGCAAATACGATAACTACTTTCATGAGACACGAGTGAATTGAATATTGAACAAGTAGTTTAAAATGATCATTTAAAAAGCCTAGTAAATCTGAAATATTGCTTTTAAGGGGCTGAAGTTCTCATTGAAATCTGAAATACTGCTTTCGGGAATCCCGTGTGACTACAATTATTGAAAAAAAATTCTTATTAAAAAAACACGTTTGTAAAATTTCAACACTCCAAATTTTTGGCTAAAACAAGAGAATCTGGGCCCACCGTGCATTGGTGAAAAAGTATACTACATTAAAGGTTTTCATGAATGCATTAAAAATTAAAAGTGAATTGTTTCGAATATACATACACAAATTTTAACACTAAAATAAAAAAAATACAACTGACATTAGTTTGGTCAAGATATTTTTAAATAAAAAAAAAAATAGATTTGTTATCAAATAAATTAATTCGTAGTGAAATAAAGATTATTCAAATGTAATTCAAGGATTTCAGTAAAAAAAAATGTGGAATAAGTCCTTGAGCTGCTATGAAAAAAAATGAGGAAGGGGAATTACCTTACCAAATTTCTAATATGTAGCTTAAAATGGTTTTATTTAACTTAATTTTAAAAAATAATAAATTAAATAAATATAACAACAAAAAAAATAAAAATAAAAAATAACATATTGTAAAATTAAAAATAAAAAATAAATTGTTGCAAAAAAAAAATAAATAAATAAGAATAACTGATAAAAATCAGATTTTTTTAGTTCAATTTTTATTTATTAAAAAATGATTCCAAATATCTATATAAGTTTAATAGATATATTTTGTCAAAGAAACGCAAAACATTTCAAAAAAATTGAAATCAACACTTGAGCTGCTATGAAAACAAATTAGGAGAATTTGCTTACCAAATTTTTAATAGATTATGCTAAAAAACATTTATTTTTAAAATTTCCAATCAAATAGTTTTTTAATCGTGCTAAATTGAATCGAATTGCTTAAAAAAAATTTACAGATCAATTTATTTTCATATCGATCGTATAAAAACAGAATTGTGTGTAAAAATATTTACTCTATTAATAAACGGAATATTGAAAAAAAGAAGTAATTTATTTTAAAATCATAAAAATCGAAGAGGTGGATTTAATTTTTTTTCAACAAATTTTCTCCTATTCGCGATCGCCTCAATATGATCAGGGTGGCTAAATAAGTTATTCAAAATTTCCCCATCTTTCCATTTGCCTTTCAGAGTCGATAAGATAGCAACAAAACTTTTCGGATTAAATTTCTTATTCACGAAGAAGAATATTATTTTTTGTATAATATAGCTGCGATAGGGATATTATTAAGAAGCTTTTTTTTTCTATAATTCCTTTATTTTTAAAGATTGTAACAGCCCTCTTGTAGGACCTATAGGAACTTTATTATATATAATATAATATGTAAAGTTTTGTTAGCAAGATTTGACTTTCAAGAGTTTTCCATGAGTTTCATAGCACTTTAACAATATGTTATTATAATCGTTAAAACGCATCATATTATAGGGTGTTTTCTTTAGAAGTTCACAACTTTGAGTCGGCAACACTGCCTTATCTGAAAACCCATTTAACAGCTGATAGTTGATATTTGTCAAGTTTGGTTTAATATTTCATTATGGATAGACTTACACCAGAGCATTGCAAATTGCTTAAATTTTTTAATGTAATAATTGTTCCGTTCATTAAAACTTATCAATAAATATTTAACTTAAAAATGTTATAAATAGCATCCTATGAATATCAAAAAAAGTTTAAAAAATACCTTCAACCTAAAATGCGTTCACAACTCAATTTACTATTGTTGCCAATTCCTTTTAGTTACTCTTGCAAACAAAAATTACAAGTTTCAAACCACATAAAAAATTCGCTTCGAAAAAATTGGGAGCACCAAGCATTCGGTTTCAAAATAGTCGGATTCGATATCCGAGAGCACAGCCAATAAGATATAATAATAGTATACTAAATATTTGGCTCAGGATACCTTACTATGTCCACAATAAAATATGGCATTCTTATTTGTTTTGAGGCACTTTAAGTTTCTGCAATAGTCTTAAGGTATTGCATTAAGTCCATAGCAGCTTTGTCACAAATCCTGACCCTCTCATTTTAGTTGCCACTACAATGGCGCTCTTAAAGTCCTACCAGAAACTTAGCTATTTTGCATAAAAACAATTCTCATATCACAATTTATTTAAATCTTTGCTGCATTTTGGTAGAAACTTGTAGTAGTAAAAAAAAAGCTGCATTCTTTCCTTATAGTTTCCATCCAGACTCCACTACATAGACCCCACCCAACTTGCCTGCTCCAACCGCATTAGCTGGCACTTGTCAGGATGTGACTTTGGACCCTTCAAAATGTTAATGGCTCCATTTTTATCTCAATTTCGTGCTAATGGCATTTTAAATTCAAGCAGCTGCTTTAAGGCGTCTCGATGGCTAAAATCTGTTTCCAGCCAAGGTCGTCTTGTAAATCCATTTAAAATTAATATTCGGTTTTCATGCTGGCCTCAGTTTGATTTCCAATTATCCATGACAAATTTTTCATTCTAAACAATTCTTGGTCTTGAAACCTGAATAATGAATAAATGTATCAGGGTCAATTTTAAGCTGTTACGCTTAAATATGCAACAGTGTTTAACTTTAGAACAGGCCAAGTGCTTTACAAAAGCGGAAACTTAGCCAACTTTAGTGCCAAACATCTTCCAGTCGTTAGGCAGCCAAAACCCAACAGGAGTAAAGTCCTTTCAGCATCCAATCGCAGCAACTACCTTAGGCCCAAACTATGCAAAAAAGTTGACTTCTAATGAGGTTTAACTGGAAAAAGTTAACACTTTAGTGCACAATTTTCGCCGAAAACGATACCACCTCAAAGGACAGACAAAGAAAGATTTCTAAGGACTATGCAGGAGCAGCGACTTCTTAAGATATGCAAAGAGCTACTTGCTTGTGCATTTGCAAATGGCAGCAAACAAGAATTTGTGATTTTCGAGATGGGTCCTAATGACTATGGGATGTCCTTTATGCACAGAAGTGGGCTTGGGGAAAGTTCTGAATTTTTGAATCAAAAAAATATTTTCCAAGGAACTTGAGTACTTATTCGAAAGGATATATATTATATTCCGAGACATGGTCTAGCTAAAAAATATATGTTGACTACCAAAAAAAGTTAAGAGAGTATGAAATTTTAAATCTTCAAATTGAGAAGGGAGAAGGCGCAAAGTTCTTGCAAGGACGCACAAGGGTCGGTTCATACAGTCTGGTGGTTCCTTTAGAAGGTCTGCAATACTTCCTTTTGCTTGTCACATACCTTACTATATATTTGCTATACCCCTTCACTCGCTTGACGCAATCTGCATAAGCACAACAAAGTGCATGCATTTGGACGTTGACAACTCTGTTAGCAGCAAGTTGCCAAGTTTTTGTTGCCGTCTTTCGGGTTGCAACATTAAAATTAATGCGACAAGCCTTCCGCTTGGACCAAGACTTTTGTCAGTCAGTGTTGTACAGCGTTGAAATGCTGTTTACTCCCACCCACCGAACCCCCCCGCCCCAAAAAGTAGGCAAAACAATTTGTATACTAAAATGGCGACTTTCTTATCTCTTACAGTTGGAGCTTCAGGCACTTGAAGGTTGTCTGAAAAGGCGGCAACAACAACTACAGTAACAACAATTACAAGAGCGACTACAACAATTACAACAAGCCCAAAAACAACGAGCAACAAAATGCCCGGAGTTGTTTTTCTAATCGTTGTTCCAACGGCGAATTTTGAACGCGAACTGATTTATGGTAAGTAGGTGTCGAAAATGTTGTTTGTACTCACTCGCACTCACACAGTGCACCTCTCTCACTCAGCTGGCGCACACACTGCCTCTCACTCACACACTCACACGCTCCCACCCTCACACACACTTACTCAATAAGAAGTTAAGCGCTATTAAAACGTGCGCCTAATTAAATACAACACAAAATTTGTTGCAATTTTATGGGGTCCGCTCGTCTGTCGCTTGTCTGCACGTGTTTACATGAAATCCGTAGCATTGCGAGGGCAGATTGAAAAGTTATTGACATGGCTAAGCGCACTACTTTGGTAGCTATTTAGTTCATTTTTATCTACAAGCATTTTTTATTTTATTTTTTATTTATTTATTTAAGGAGTACAACTAAGCACAGAAAAATAGAAGGTATAACTAATTGATAAAAGGAAGCAAGATAAAAATTAAACATATCAAATATAACAAAATATAAATAAATAAAAATATAAGAAAAAAGTGCCAAGGGATCACCGTTGACCAAAAGAAACATTCATAATATAGGATTGGTAAGGATGCTCGTAGTGGCAAATTAAGATAGCTGAGGATAGAAGAAGTGATAGATTGAATAGACTGTTCGAAAGAGAGGAAATTATAGAAGTTATTATAATTAGAGCATAAGACACGGAAAGGATCGTGTAAAGCATAATTAGATCTACAAAATTGTAAAGCTAAAGGTTGAAAATTACGAGTTACTCTAGAAGGAATGAAAAAAGTGACTTTGCTAAGAATTACGTTAGAATCGATAAGACCGAGTAACAGCTTATGCAAGAATAACACGCCATGGCATGTTCTGCGATGATTTAAAGAAGGCAATTTTATAAGGCGAAGTCTATCAGAATATGGCGGCATTCGGATGTTTGGGTCCCAGTTTAAGCCACGAAGTGAAAAAAGGAGAAATTGCTTCTGTACGGACTCAATCATGTCTTGATAAGCATGGTATTGAGGACTCCAAACGCAAGAACAATATTCTAAAATAGGACGGACGAGAGAGATATAAAGTAGATTGGTTGTGTAAGGGTCGTTAAACTCTTTAGACCAACGCTTAATAA
Organism: Chymomyza amoena; assembly: GCA_037043745.1. Lineage (NCBI taxonomy): Eukaryota > Metazoa > Arthropoda > Insecta > Diptera > Drosophilidae > Chymomyza > Chymomyza amoena. The sequence goes on along the minus strand of JBAMAX010004332.1, from coordinate 114,636 downwards.
AAGCAAGAACACCTCTAGCTTTATTGACGATGTTGCAAATATGATTGCTGAATTTAAGGTTATAGTCGAACAAAACACCAAGGTCGGCCACACACTCGATGCGTTCTAGGGTAGAAGATTCTAAAGAGTAAGTAGCCAAATAAGGAGCAGAACGATAAAATGTCACAACATTACATTTTGACTTGTTCAGAAAGAGATGGTTGAAATTACACCAACATTGCATGTTATCAATATCATGCTGAAGAAGTAAGTGCTTATTATTATCGGAATAGGACAGACATTGTTTGTCATCATCCGCATACATAAGAATGCGGGAATATTTGATTACTTGCGGGAGATCATTTAAAAAATAAATTAAAAAGAAGGCCAAGATGGCTACCTTGAGGTACCCTAGACGTGACCTTAATTTCTTTAGATTTGCAGCCTTTTAAAACTACCTTTTTGGACTTGATTTGATAAGAAGGATGAAACTCCAACCTAAAAGGTAAGACTGAAACCCCAGACGTGAGAGTTTTACAATGAGAAGATTATGGTTTACCGAGTCAAATGCTTGACTGAAGTCGGTATAAATGACATCAGTTTGCTTTTTTTTCGGTAAAAAGCTGATTGTTGTCAAAGTTGTAGTAAAGGCTCACACTGTAAAAATTAAAATTTGAGAACCGTTAAGCATTCGAGTTATTTATCAAAACAAAAAAAAAATAATTTGCGATATATATGTATACTCCGTGAAGTTTTTGCTAAGCTCGCTCTGATCGGGGAAGGAAAGTTATCTAAAGTATGGCAATACCTTTGCTATAGCTAGAATCAATTTACTAGAACTAAACTGCGGACTACTGGGATTTATTTGATAATGAACATAAAAAATATTCCCTTCTATCAGTTATTCTAAGAGCACAATAGATCCTAAGGGTCAATGTGCAAAATTCCCCACTAATATTATTATTAGTTTTTCTGCCTTAAGTCATCTTGACTTAACATCGACCATCCTAGACAATTTATGTCTGGTCAACGGTGCTATTTCTCTAATATAATCTTTAACTTTAATTGGACTTCCTTTTTCATCTTTTTTATTGTAAATCTTAATCTCTGCTCCTTTCTTGATGTGAGCTTAAAACTTAACCTTTTGGGCTAAAGACGCAGACTAGTTCATATATATTTTTTTTGCTTCGTCCTATTTTTCATATGAGGGAAATATAATTAGATGGCGTCAGCAAAAATTTGAATTTGGGGGCATGGAAAATGGAAACCGCATAAAATTGATTTGTTATGGTTTTTGTTATGCAGAGAACGGCCGATATTTTTACAATAAAAATTATAAAAGTAAAGCAAAAATAATTGTATATAATAATTCCCTAACTGATATCTATTAATAACTATCCGAAGAGAACTGGAACCTAATGTTTTTTAGCTGAGTTCGAACGGCGGTGTCTTGAATTAATAGAGAAAAGTCACAAAAAATATAATTTTTTTAGGTTTGAGAACTATGTATGAGTTCTTGAACACAGCTAACAAAATTTGAGTATGGTATATTAAAATTCTTTATTATTTGAATTTAAATATTTATTTAATAGGTTTTTTGTAATTTTTTCCCTACCTCTTATAACTTAATGCTTTTATATATTTTCATTATAATTCATATTATATTAAAAACGGTAATTAATAAAGCCTGAACTCTATATGTAAGGAAAATAAACATTACATTTATTGGTAATGCCAAAGAATTAGTGAATAAAATTGAATTGAAATAATTATTTGGATATTGAAACGACGCTGACTAATGCAAATCAGCTAAATGAAGTGTTCTAATTAAAATCTGTAAATTTAAAAAATGTTCTTTAAGAAAAATTGTAAAAAAAACGCTACGAAGTGTTTTCCTACGCACAATAATCTTTAAATAAATAAATTTGATTTAATTTTTCTTATTTTTAATTGAAAACTTTATTGCCTAAAGACAGATGTAAATAAAACATGAAAGAAGATAAAGAAAAATTGTTTAAACTTTTTTAATTTAAATAAATAAATGTTTACAAAAACATTACATTAAAGATTCATTAAAATAAAAAGAAATTTAGAAAATGTGATTCGACTGGGAATCAAACTTTGCGCCTTAGACAACTTTTTCTTTGAGCCAAATAATCTACCAGCGCATCCTTACAAATGTTTTGATATAAAAGCGGTTGGGACTTTTAAATACACTATTTCAATTATAGCCGACTATTCGTCATTTTGAATAAAAAAATTGGTTCGCGGCGCCTTTTATGAGTATTCTTAATTCTCTGCAACTTTGCCGAAAAAACCATATGCCTATGCAGAGCGAGCACATTTTTAAAATTAGGGTTTTTCACTATTTATACCATTATTTTTACATATGCAATTTTTTCGAAAAAAAATTACGAATTTCTTCGGAAAAATTTGAAATATTCGAATTCTTCGTATTAGAATCTAGGTTTTTATTAGATAAAAATGTTCAGCGTTGAAAATTAGTCTTGGTCGACAAGACAAGACAAGAAATCGATTTCAAAACCGCAAATCGGTAAAACAATATGAACCACCCTAATTTTTATACATAATAATAATGTATTTTCATTCTACAACAGAGCGTTTCAGTTTTTTTTTTTTTTCATAAGGGTGATAACTTGAACCATATTGATATAAAATAATTTATTATGTGGGTTGAAATTATGTTTGGAACTAAAATATTTAATTATTTCGCAAAAAGCAACATGCTGCCGATTAATTAGACGCATTACTTTTCAGTCCGCCCTCGCCTAGTTAAGCGTTACCAAATATAAACATATCCTATATGCACACAATGTACATAGAGTACTATGTACTCTGCATATACCTGCCGCGTTTAACGCTGTAATTATGTTGTTTAGTGGCGTTATTAATTATTTTATGACGTCGTAAAACTGTTTTGCGCCTAAAAGCATGCCATGAATGTTGCATGAGTCCACAAGTCCACACTGTGCAACACAGATACAAACTAATACACACACACATCTATGCAGATACTCACACAGGATACACTTACACATAGCTACAATGAGCTCACATGTTTGTTCAACTTTTTGTGGCCATTTTGTTTTTTTTTTTATATTTCATGTAGCCAAAAGCTGCAAATTGTTTATGTGGTTTTTAAAAAAAAGCCACAATGCAACACTGGCAAAAAAATAAGTATGTATGGCAACATTGTTTCTACTCAAATATTGAATATTAAATTTTAATTAGGTGAGACAAAATGGCTTTAGGATTGAATCAGGGTTTGGGCTGTTATAACGTGTTTGTTTGCACGCCTTGTGGCATGTGTGAGGTATGAAAAGTTTTAATGGCAACGTTGGATGTGGCAAGCAGTTTAGTCCTGGGGCAGCTGCCTACAGTATTTACCATCAGAGTTTGGGGTAACTTTGGGTTATTTGCTTAGTTAACGCTGCTGGGCGTATTTTGCGCAAATTGAAGCATTTTTGGGTTTCATCTTTTGTTGATTTAGTCACTGGGACTAGGTGAGCTAATTAGCAACAAAGTGTCGATAAAGGTGTTTGGAAAAAGTGATTTTGTTTCTAGGAAAAACCCTAAAGGTGATTATTTAGAAGTGGAGGTTGCCAAAGGGGAGTACAGCGCGTATTATAGGCGCTAGGTGCAGACTGTACCTTGGACAAAATCACAGTGAAATATTTAATTTGTTTTTCAAAATATTTCCAGCTAATCGTCGTACTACTTTGGGCTTACAGAATGTACCTTTCATTCGATTTGGGGAAAAGTCACAGTGAAAGGTTTCCAGGAAATCGTTTAACTATTCTGGGCTTGCAGACTGTACTTTTCTATTTGATTTGGGAAAAAGTCACAGTGAAATATTTCTTATGCTTTTCAAAATATTTTTAGCTAATCGTCGTACTACTTTGGGCTTGCAGACTGTACCTTTTTGTTTGATTTGAGAAAAAGCCACAGTCAAATATTTCTTATGCTTTCAAAATATTTTTAGCTAATCGTCATACTACAATACTTTGGGCTTGCAGACTGTACCTTTTCATCCGATTTGGGGAAAAGTCGCAGTGAAAGGTTTCCAGTGAATCGTTCAACTATTTTGGGCTTGCAGACTGTAACATTTTGTTTGATTTGGGAAAAAGCCACAGTGAAATATTTCTTATGATTTTCAAAATATTTTTAGCTAATCGTCGTACTACTTTGGGCTTGCAGACTGTACCTTTTTGTTTGATTTGAGAAAAAGCCACAGTCAAATATTTCTTATGCTTTCAAAATATTTTTAGCTAATCGTCATACTACTTTGGGCTTGCAGACTGTACCTTTTCATTCGATTTGGGGAAAAGTCGCAGTGAAAGGTTTCCAGTGAATCGTTCAACTATTTTGGGCTTGCAGACTGTAACATTTTGTTTGATTTGGGAAAAAGCCACAGTGAAATATTTCTTATGCTTTTCAAAATATTTTTAGCTAATCGTCGTACTACTTTGGGCTTGCAAACTATACCTTTCTATTTGATGTGGGAATAAGTCACAGTGAAATATTTCTTATGATTTTGAAAATATTTCCAGCGAATCGTCGTACTTCTTTGGGCTTGCTGACTGTACCTTTGTATTTGATTTCGGAAAAAGTCACAGTTTCCCACTGGTTCACTAATCGTCGTACTACTTTGATTCTGTAGACTTTCTATTGGATTTGGGAAAAAGTCACAGTGAAATATTTCTTATGCTTTGAAAATATTTCCAGCGAAACTACTTTGAGCTTGTAGACTGTACCTTTGCATTTTTTTTTGGTGAAAAGTCGCAGTAAAAGATTTCTTATTCTCTCCAAAATATTTGCACCAAATTCGATTAATGTTCAGCTCACACTCGATAGATTAAGATTTCAGTGTATTTATTTTTTTTTTCATTTTCTGCCCCTTGTCAATTTTCAAGGTCATACACAGCAGCTACGCATGTTTATTGCCTTTGATAAGATTTTGTCTGCTTTGGCAACGAAAAGTGATTTATTTTCAACTTCTTCTGGAGAGGGTCTCTCCTGCTTCCTTGAAAGGTTCACGCCCTGCATTTTCTCTGTAAGATTTTCGTTTATTTTTCTCAAGCAGCTTCATAGTCATTATCAGCCGTGTTGTTGCCATGGTGACAAAACAAAATTAATGATGACTTTCTTTGATGCCTTTTTGGCTCGTTGTGTATTTAAATAAATATTTGATTAATAGAAGCTGCGTCTGGACCTGGCCTTGATCAGCCTGCTTTGCAGTCAATACGTCTTGATTTTTTTTTTATTCCAATAAGTTGGCATATTTCCTTGGCCGCTTGTTTCATAAATTATTGCATTTTATGTGTTTTTATTGAACGCATTTTGGGATTTCTGTTTTTTTCTTACTTTGATTATGATAAATGGTAGCAAAATGCTGAAAAGTTTTACTACGAATTAGGCTTAACTATTGCTGGACTTTATTTTGTTCTTTTTTTTTTTTTGGCTTTTGGAATTTTTATAAATCGTAAATCAAAGGTACATTTATATTAGTTTTGTTGTGTTCTTTTTTTTTTGTTTTTCAAGTTAAATGTTGACTAACGTGACATAATCTAAGTTGACCAAATGATCTCAGCTCAAGTCATCAATTTTGTCAACAAGCAACTTTAACTTTATGTAACTTGATTTGAACAAAAAAAGATATATTTTTTTTGGGTAAATTAAATAAAGGAAGAAATCACGTTTTTTGTAAGCTGTATAAATGATGCAGGCTACAACACTGCTCACATTGGTCACAATGCCTATATTGGTCGCGCTGAAGACAATGTCTACATTAGACACTCTGGTCACACTAATAAACTTCAATGTCTTCTTGCTCTAATGTAAGGCTGTACCTCACATATGAGCTTAAGGATTTCTATTGAAAAAGATAATTATTTTTTTACAAAAATCCTTAAGGGCTGAGCGCTTTAAAAATTTGGCAGTAAGCCATATTTAAAAAGAAAAATGGAAGCAAGCTGAGGCTCTTAGATACAATAACAATGGTTCTGTTGAAACGGATAGACGCTAACTAAAATAAAAAAAAATTTTGAAATAAAAATATATAAAAAAATTCTAAGTAAAAACAGAATTATGAAAATATGCGTTTATTTGTGACTGCAAATATAACAGAACACATAAAAATTATTTTAAGTAAAGCTCTTTAAAAATTATAAACATTTTTTTATTAATTCAGTAGCATTTATTGTTTAATCATAGAAGATTGGTTCTCATCGAATCGATGATACGCTCCTCGTCGATTGGATGAAGTACAAATTACATTCCTAGATGATCGTTTCTTCACGTAAAACTCCAAATCAAATTTTATAGAATAGACTCAAAGTCTCATAATTAAAGGGACAACTTCAATAGATGGCGCCACCAGCCTTGATTTTTGTTTAATTTATTACAAAGCAGATGCGGCTTTGAGATTTCATTTCGAGTTGATTGTTCCTTTACCTTCAAATGTCAAATCGAGTTCTACAGAATGGGTTCAAGGCCACAAAACAGGGTCCGGCACTCGAAGTGTAACCAAATTCAGACAAAATGACAGTTTAGAGTATTGTTTACAAGCGCATGAAAGCATTTTGCCGTGAATAAAGGCGAAAAAAAATCAGTAATGGATTTCAAACGTAATAGAGTAGTTGCATTATATTTAGCTGGAAAATCACAACCAGCGATTGTTCGTGAGCTCGAACACCTTAAAGTAAATAAAGTTTTCATAACTCGTTACAATGATACTGGTAGCATCGCAAAACGTCATGGAGGTGATCATCAAAAGACTGCAACGTCACGTGAGATGGTTCAAAAAGTGAAGAAGCGACTTGCCAATCAAATGGCGAAAGAACTGAAAATATCTGACCGTAGCATCCGTCGCATACTGAAAAATGATCTCAAGGTCAAGCCTTACAAGATCCAAAAGGCACATGATCTCACACCGAAGCAGCAACAAGTCAGACTTGAGAGAGCGAAGGAGTTGCTTCGCTTGGCCGAAAGCGGTCAATTGCCGAACATTGTGTTTTCTGAGGAGAAAATTTTTACAATTGAGCAATTCGTAAACTCTCAAAACGATAGGGTATACTTGAGGGACCGTTCATACGAGAATTTGAGTCATCGATTGGCCACCAGGAGGCAGCACCCGCCACAGATAATGGTTTGGGCCGCTGTAACCGCAGATGGGCGCTCTCCAATCGTTTTCATCGAGCCTGGCGTCAAGGTTAATGCGCAATATTATCGGGAAAGTATTCTGGAGGTTGCTTTGAAGTCGTGGGCAGACAAACATTTCGGTGGCAGATCATGGACGTTTCAACAGGACTCGGCACCGTCTCACAAAGCTCGAGTGAACCAAGAATGGCTGAAAATCAACGTTCCGAACTTCATAACGTCCACACAATGGCTCTCGAATTCACCAGACGCGAATCCGATGGATTATTCTCTTTGGGCCATTTTGGAGAGCAAGGTCCGAACTAAAAGATGCAACAGTCTCGAGGCGCTGAAAAAAGCCATTGTCCACGAGTGGGCCAAAATACCTGCAAGTCACATTCGGGCAGCTTGCGATTCATTTTTGGACCGTCTCAAGGCCATTGTGAAGGCAAAAGGTGGCCATATTGAGCGAAAGTAAATTGTTTCTAAATTTCGTATTATTTTTACACATTTTGTACCTTGAATTGAGTAAAGATAATTTTCCAAAATGAATTTCTGACCTTTTTAATTGGTTACACTTCGAGTGCCGGACCCTGTAGATGGCGACCACCAGGTTTGCTCATTGATTAAACTTTTACTGAGAGGATCAGCCACGCTGTCAACCTGAATTCTACAGAATAAGTTCAACACCTCAAAAGAGACACCGTCAATAGACGGCGCCACCTTCTTCGATCTTTGATTAATTTATTACAAAGAGATGTGGCCTTGATATTTTTTTCCTAGTTGACAATTTCTTTACATATAATATTAAATCGAATTCTACAGATAAGGCTCAAAACATCATATTTAAAGAGGCACACTCAATAGAAGGCGCCACCAGATTAGCTCTTTGATTAATATATTGCTAAGAAAGATGTTGTCTAGAGATAACATTTTTTGTTGATTATTTAATATATTACAGAGAAAAACTTGCTCCTTCACCTTAACATAAATTGTCAAATCAAATTCTAAAGAATAGGCTCAAAACCTCAAAGTTAAATAGACACCTTCAATAGGTGGCTCCACCGGCTTTGCTCTTTAAACAAGCTGTTACAGAAAGAAAAGGGGACTTCAAATTTCATTCCTTCTTGATTATTTTTTTATATTAATTATAAAATACCATATCAATTTCTACAGAATAGGCTCAAAGTCTTAAGTTAAAGACACATCTTAGTAGATGGCGCCACCAGCATCGATTTTTTATTCATTTATTACAATTCGCTGTGCTTAAAGGAGCGAACAGAAAAACCTTATCATTGAAAATACCATTAAATTTAAACCATTTTAGTCTCACAATACTAAGATGGTATAATAAAGAGTTTTAATATAACATAAAACTGCTAAAAATACGTTAATTTTTGTGCAACTTTTATTACGACGTATTTAAGCAAGCTATGATAATGGGGAAAATTTTGAAAATTTAACTTTATCGCCATTTAAATGACATACTAAATACACGATAGTTAAATTTTCCATAAATTTATCTAGATAAATTTTCACGTAGTTTTAATGAAAGTGCGAAACGGAGCAAGTTAATTAAGAGAGCTTTTCGATTATCAGCTTAAAATCATAGCCTATCAACATATTTTAATTTTTGTTAGCAGCCCTTATTTCTGCTGTTTTACTAAAACAATAGTTGCCATGTCTTTCCAGAGTTGACAGGCTTGCCTTTAAAATGGAAAAGCGTTGCCATACTCATATATACTATATCACCATTTAAAGCCTAATTAGATTTGTTCCATTGAGCGTTCAATAAATATTGATTTTGTGTTTTGAGCAAATTTGTAACTCATAATTTTGCCAAAGTTTGACAACTTTTAAGAGCAAAATATACAAATGTATGAATATAATTAGTTTATTAATTAGCTAAGTTTAAAAACTTAAATCTAAAAGCTCTTAATGCCTAACATTGTGAACATTTTAAAGTCTTCTTGACTTCTTCATCTTAAACTAGGCTAAAAATAAATCAACGCTTTATAAAAAAATCACGCAAATAAGTGATCCCAATTTATGTTACCAAGAAAAACGCACACAGAGACAATCCAGTCAAGTTATATGGCCAATTTAGATGAGCGCAGAGCCGTCTGACTGCCTTCCAGACATTGGATTGTAATATAAATCCACGCACATTGACAAATGCCAAAATAAAGCTTAACTCTGCTTAAGCCAAGACATTGCCAGACCCAAAAATAGAGCACACACTGTGTGTGTGAGTATCTGTGTGTTTGTATCTTTGTATCTGTGAGTGCTACCAGAAGTTGACTTGCGCCCTTTGCTCTACGCATTTGTTTTAAATAGTTTCGTGTGGGCAAAATGCCCAAAATAAGTTTGGGAACTTCGTCTCCTGTGGCCTCTCTCTTTGGACTTCCTGCCATAACCTTCACTTTGGGCTGTCTGTTTATATGTCTGGTTAAAGCTGCCAACTGAATACGTATTGCTTTAATTGTGCATGCTAATGTGAATTTAGATGGCTCTTTAATGTTCTGACACGAATACATGACAATTTTTTTGTATCTAGTTTAAGCTAATTTATGCTGCATTCAAAGTTTAGTTGAATAAAATTAGGTAGAATACTTGAAAGATAAAAATTCTTAGTATAAGAAGATGTAGATGTATCTACGACTCTTAAAAGTTCACCCAGTTTTAATTTAGACTAATTTTGGTTTCTTGTATTCTTTTATTCTGAATTTTCAAAAAATGTTTTTTTAAAGGATCTTAAATTTACTAAAGCCTATAAACTAAACTCCTAAAGCACTAAGTACAAATTTGTTTAAGAAGAAGTTTATGACTCGTTAAGGAACATTCAAAGTCAGCAATTAATGGCAAGAAAAGTAAAAAATTTTGTAACTTGACAAGAGTTGAGTTTATTCCACGAGCATCAGACTCTTTTAAAGAGCTTTTCAATTCAGCAGCTACGCAATTCTACAGAATATAAAAGCTTAGAAGTATCGTAAACAGCAGCACTGTATTTTTTTCCAAACTTCCTTTGATCCTTATGGTCTTGGTTTGAGGGTAAGATAGATAGCGTACATCCCACTATGCAATAAATTAATCAAAAAGCAAAGCTGCTGGCGCCATCTATTGAAGATGTCGTATTAATTTTGATGGTTTCATTCTATTTTGTAGAATTCAATTTGAGATGTTATGTTAAGGTTAATAAACAATCCGTCAGGAATTAAACCTCAAGGACGCATCTCTCTTTGTAATAAATGAATAAAATATCGAAGCTGGTGGCGCCATCTATTGAAGTTGTCCCATTAATATTGAGGTTTTGAGCCTATTCTGTAAAATTAAATTTTGCATTTTAAATAAAGAAACAATCAACAATAATTGAAATACCGAGGCCACATCTCTCTCTCTGTAACAGATTAATCAAAGAACGATGCTGGTGGCGCCATCTGTTGAAGCTGTCTCTTTAATTTTGAGGTTTTGAGCCTATTCTGTAAAATTCGAAGCGACATTTTATGTTGAGATTAAGCACCTAGTTCTGCCCTCTGTAATATATTTATCGAGGTACAAAGCTAGTGGCGCCATCTATTGAAGTTGCCGCTTTAATTTTAAGGGGTTTCTTAAGAACAAGAACAAACAACAAAATTGTAGTGTCAAGGCCGCTTTTCAATGTTAAAGGTCATCAGAAATAATTCTTGTCCGCCAGAATACCTTCACTCATTTAAAAGATAATTTAAAGATAAGCATACTCAACCAATCATTCATATAGTGCGTCCCATCCAAGCACAAAATATTAATGTGAGACAATATGAAAACGTTTAACAAATGAGCACTCTCTGCTCTTTTCATATACTTTTATAGGTACTTCCAATAATGCCACGGACCAAGTTTCCGCCACGCGTAACAGCATTCCCAGAGGTGGCGTGGCCACCGGTGCGGGTGGCGGCGGCAATAATAATCTGAACATCAATCTTCCGGAAAATAACAATGCAATACTACGACTTGAAGTTGAATTACGTGACAAGAATGTGCCCAAGTATAGACGTGGCATGGGTGCTGCTGCCGCTGCTCGCAATGCGGCCAGTCCAGCTGGACGTGGAGCAGCTGCAGCTGGTAAGAGAACTGGAGCTGCTGGTGGAGCTGTAAGCTCTGGTACACCGGTTGAGCCACTGGACCAACGCAATTTAGTGGTGCCGCTCGAAAAGGTGAGTTGAGCCAGTTGTCATGTGTCCCAAATGTATGGCCAGCAACTTTCAAATCCGTATCCCACTTGAAAGTTGACTTTTTTGGCTGCACTTAACGCTGCCGGACGTGACTGAAGCACCAGTCCATATAAAATGCCATCAAATTGTCTGAATTCGGATTGTTTATGGTTCAACTTAGCATAGAAATCCCAACAGGATCCCAATGGTGTATGCCATTTGCTGCTATTTGATGTTGATGAATGAGGGTTGGCCAATGGGTTAATGTGCATCCAAGTGAGTGTGAGCGGATTGTGGTCAGCAGACTTTGCCTATAGCTGATATAATCAATATTAAGATGAAGAAGCTGTTGGCAAAAGATTGATTGATGTGGATTGATGGAAAACCATGTTAAGCTGCTCCATAGCCAATAGATTAACTTTAAGACAATCTGGGGCTGGTGTGGTCGGCGGGAATAGACTTATAACTTTTGATAAAGTTGAGGCTGTAACCATATTTATGTAGTCGTTGGCTTTAGTCAGGATTTTTCTTGTTTTTATAACTTGGTCCTCTTTGCAGGTACTTGAGGAGTTACTTGTCAAGCTTGAAATTGAGCACGTTACTTGGACAACAAGTAAAAAAGGATATTTTCATCACGTCGTATTCCCGCTGCAAGCCGGAGAGCCTTGCGAGACAACGTTACACTGTCTAACAGCGTTGGGCATTGGCACTAAATTGAATTCCAGTGTCAGGTAAGTTGAGACATGGAAACTGTATTCCGTTGAAGAGTGGGTTGGGTTGGTTTGCGTTGACTACGTCACGTGGCAACGTGCTCGGCATGCCCAAGTAGGCGGTTGCACTCAACAGCTGGCCAGCAAAGAAAGAAATACAAAATGCAGGAGAGTCTGTGGCAAGTTCAGGTTTAAGCCAAAGCTGCTGGACAGCTCTTGCTCGACTTCTTGGCTTACTGCCTTACTATGTTGCCCAGCAAGTTCATATTTTGATTGCTTCTGGGTGGATTTGGTAAAGGCGCTGTAAGGCGGCACGTATTGATTTCCTTGCAACAGCTGGACAAGTCATTGAGCATATTGAAAAATGCACAAGAAGTTGCCAAGGCTTAAAAGGAAAAGTCATGCGGAGAGCAACAGAGAGAGGGAGTGAGGGAGAGAGAGACAGAGCTTAGATGCAGGTACTTGACAACTACTTTGATGCCTTTGTATGGAGGTAGTAAGAAGCAGTTAAGAAGTACGAAAAGTAAGCGCAGTAGGGATTGGTAGTGCATAATAGCGAAATTCAGAGAATGGAATTTTACAAAAGGGTAAGACTAGCAAATGAAGGGTTAGATTATCAAAAGGGAAGTAAATTCGAAATGAATGAAACACAAAAATGTACTAAACTTAGGAAAGGCTAAGATAAACAAAGATGACTCAGGGATGACTTGGGCTATAAGCGAGGGTTAAGAACAATCCTGATACAATATTTTCATAAGTTATTAAAGAACAGCTAACTGACTAACTAAATAAATAAAAAAAAATTTTAAATAGCCAGCTTTTCGGACAAGAATCTACTTTTTGATTTACAAAAATGAAGAAAAATTTATATTTTTACTTTTTGCTTATACATAGCTTTAATATCTATGATAATTCTGATGCTATTATATTTTACTGCTCAAATAATCGATTTATATGCAAATACAATTTTTCTTCAGACTCTTTTTTTACCCAACCATTTACTTTTTGTCGATATATTACTGTAAAGTTTAAGGAGATGTAGATGTTTCTTAATTTTATTGTGCAAATAATCGTTTTATATACAAGTCAGTGAAGTATAAGTAATGATAATAATATTATTATTAAAACACTTTTCATTCCATAAATCGGTTATTTTTAGAAATTTTAAATAAATAATAGCAGACATAATAACAATAATATTCTTTAAAAATTCAGAAGGCGAATGTCCTTTTCTGACAATCACTCTGATGACACCCAAAAAATTGAGTTCTGTTGTGTAAAACATCAACCATTTCTTGGAATTTCAATAAATAAATGTCTAAAATAAACAGAATTTTACGTTGAAAGATTTTTATGTCTTTTAATAAGTAAACAACATTTTGCACAAACATATTTCCAAATAACAATTTACTATGGCAAAAATCCTTTATTTGGCTAATATTTATTATTTATTAAATACTCAACAAAACTAATTCAAAGCTTAATAGGCTCAATTTTCTAATTTATAAACGTGACCTTATTTTTATAAATAAATAAAAAGCGACAAATTTATTTCATTACGAATAATCCTTTTGTATGCAAAAAAATTTATTTGATTAATTGTTAACATCTCACTTTTTTAATAGATAAATTATTTAGGGTGACCAAATACTCATAAATAAACAAAACGTGATTATAGAATTGGGTCATATTGTGAATAAATGATTTATATGAAAATAATTGTAAATGATTAAAGGTTAAACAAAATTAATTTTAAAACTTAAGCGCCTAAATTTTCTGTTAGTTGGGCTATTTAATAAAAAATATTCATTTTATAAGCAAGTTACATTTTTCTTCACTATAATTTTTTATTAAATTTTGTTCTATTACGAAAATTAATGGGACTTTTTATTATGTGCACACTTCCCATTCTATACAATAGTTTTTTCAATAATTAATAAGAAATAATAACAGACAAACATATTCTTCAAAAATTGGGAGCCAATCTTCTTTTCCGGACTTCACTCTGCTCGTTTCCCTCAAAACTCCGTAAAAAGGGCTAAGACAGAGGTTTCACATCGCTTTTTTTTCTTAGGGATATTTCAAATTTCTAGGTGAATCATCGGAGTCTTGAATTAATAGAGATTTTCTTGATGCCAATACTAGGCAAATGTATCAGTACCTCTACGGGGAATCAAACCAACGAATTGAGTTATAACGCTACTTAGTGTGACCATATATTAATAATTTGACTCTGTGATTAGGTGAACCTTACGAATAGCCCATTTATTTGCAAAAAATTTTAATAATTAAATGTTAATCAACTCTAAATATCTCACTTTTCTGCTACTTGGAATGCTTAGTGTGACCATATTTTCACAAATAAAAACTACGACTATGATTTACTGCATCTTGCGAATAACAGTTTTATACGCAAATAATTATAAGTGATAGAATGTTGTAGAAAGTTCATCTTAAAATTTAACAATTTCAATTTTCTAATAGTTGGATGAGCTAGTGTGACCATATTTTCACAAGTTAACTCTGCAATCCGGTCATCTTGAAAAAATTTATTTATATGCAAATAATTGAGAATAAACGACTCATATGCAAATAATTGCAATTAATTGAAAACAATTTTCTGCTAGTTGAAATGTTTAGTGTGACCATATTTTAATAAATAAAAAATGCGCAATGTATTTTAGCATCCTGCGAATAACTTTTTAATATGCAAATGTTGTAGAAAGTATACCTTAAAATTTAACAATCATAATTTTCTAATAGTTGGACTATTTAGTGTGGCCATATTTTTATAAGTTCACTCTGCAATAAGGTCATCTTGAGAAAATTGATTTATATGCAAATAATTGTAAGTATTTTAAAACAACACCAAATATCTCGCTCTTCTGCTAGTTGAAACTTCTAGTGTGACCATATTTTTATAAATAAAGAATTGTTTTATATGGTAATAATTATAAGTTTTAAAATGTTGTAGAAAGTTCATCTTTAAACTTAACAAATTCATTTTTCTGATTGATGGATTATTTACTGTGACCATGTTTTATAATATTTTTGACTTTTGATTTTGATGATACAAATCAAGAATGTTTTTAAATGCAAATAATTATAAGTTTCAAAATGTTGTAGAAAATTCATCTTTAAACTAAACAATTTAATTTTTCTGATTGTAAAATTATTTAGTGTGATCATGTTTTATAATATTTTCGACTTTTTATTTTGATGCCTTTTGCACTGTCTCAAAGTTCTTTAATAATTTATAATTAAGTCGATTTCATAATTATATAAATTAAAGCTATTATCAAAGATTTCTTTAAGTTAATTATCCTTTATCTTATTACTCATACGATCCTATTTTAAAAGTATTAAATTTCCATTTTGGATCTTAATCCATTTAAAAATAAATCCGTTTCCAACTCGAAAAGTAGCGCCACTTGTTGGGCAGGCATAAAACTTAAGAATCGCCTTTTAAACAATCCTTTGTAGCAGCTGCCTTTAAGGTAAACTCGATAAAATTCCTTGCACTTGGCAATAAGTAAATTAAGCAACACATTGCCCAACACTGGCGAAGAAAACAATGAACCAAGTGTTAAGTAGCAGTACAAAATAAATTAAAGATGAAGAGGCAGAAACCAAAAGATAGCAGTAAAAGCGAAAATTACAGCAACAACAACTGAGAGACACAAAGGACACGGACAAGGCAAGACAAGGCAGGTGTGATAATCATTTAATGGCATTAAGCAAAGGGATTAAAATGCAGCTGCTAGGCGTGGCCAGTTAGCCAGAAGGCGTTCAAGTTGTCCGAGAAGACCATGGACAGGGGGCCGGAGGCGTGCAGGAAAGTGCAACTATTTAAGCAGGTACAAAAGGCAAAAAGACTTAAGCAGCAGTTGAAAGTGAAAGGATACGGGCAGCTGTTGCCCCGGAGTAAGTGATATTTAAGCTGTTTTAAGTAAGCGAGAATTAAATTCGATTTTAATGGGAAGAAATAAAGCAAATTATAGAAAATACCTAAGGCGGATGTGAGATGGAAAGTGGAGTTGCTGTATTTTGCAGCATGTTGCTATTTTTTGGGAGCTTTGCTGGCGAGGGTGGGATGAGATGTAATGGGGGTTGTAAGTGAGCATAAAATTTTCACTTCGTCTGACTTGGTTTGTTCTAAACTTCTTGATCTTCTTAAATCGAAAAGACGAAAAAGCACTTGCAATAAAATTAAATTTTATATATTTTGCAATATGGTTTAATTTACAAAAAATTCTGTTTTGATGGTTGCGCACAAAAATAAAATATTTTGACCAAATTGCGAAATAAGTCGCATAAAATTAGATATTTTTTTTAAGTGAAATTTCTAATATTTTAGTTTACAAAAGCTAAAATTAAGTTTAAATATTTATCTTTTTTATTGACGTATACGTTATTAAAATTATTTTAATTTGAATGTAAGCTAACAGCGTTTAATATTCAATGATGGCTTTAGTAAAGTTTAATTATTAACAAAACTTATTTATTCTATTAAGGCTACATTGCGTATACGTAATTTTCATATATAAGTTTTTGTTTTTAATTAATTTTTGTTTGCGCACTTAAAGTTTGGAAAACAAATATGATATACATTAGTTTATATCTATATTTTTAAATTTATGTATTTTATTGGCAATCAAATGAAATGAATAAGGTAAATGATTCTATATTGAGTAAATAATTAAGCGCTAGACATAAAATATAATTAAAAGTGTCTGATATATTTATATTCAAATATGATATTTATTTACTTTGCGTATACGTAATTTTCTTTAGAAGTCTTTTTGATTGGATTGAAGTTTTGATACCATTATAACATTTTTTTTATAAAAAATCAATTTGAGTAGAGTTTGACAATATATATTATTAAGGCAACATTGCGTATGCGTTATTTTATAGAAGCCGACTTTAGTAAATTTTCACCATGCGTATTATAAAGGCAACACTGCGTATGCGTTATTTTATTTAGAAGTCTTTATATCCATTGAATTTTTAGTTATTTTTTCAAGACACAAATATACTAATATATTTTAATTAGATTCCTAAGGCTACGTTACGTATACGTACTTTTTATTAGAAGTCTTTGATTTAAAGAACTTTTTGTTTTGATACAAAAATGGCGGCTTATATTCAAAGGTGACCTCAGTATAATTTTAAAAATTATTAAGGCTACATAGCGTATACGTTATTTGATGAATAAATGTATATTTAAAATGAATTTTTTATTCATTCATATTTATTTCATTCATTCTATTTATTCCTATTCAAACATAATAATTATAAGCATTACTAAGGCTACTTTGCGTATACGTAATATTTTTTAGAAATTTTTAATTTCATTGAATTTTTGATTTAAGAATGCTGCTTTATACTCAAAGATGCCTTAGTAGATGTATACGATACTTAAAAAATTATTTAACATTATTATTGTTTGTTGGAAAAATGAGTATTAATAAAATGATATCTTAACACTACAACTGTCCTACTGCTGCCTTAGAAATATTAATAGAGAGCACACCACTACATATCGTTGTTGAAATGCGGCAGAAAGTCACAATAATAAGAATTGGCTGGGTAGGAGATGACTTTAGCCTCACGAAGAAAGATGCTGCAGATCTAGCAAAGGATAAGCCTATGCATCTGCAGCCAAGGGAAGAGATGCTTGCTGAGTACAGGTTTAATCAATCTTTTGATACCGGAGGTTGGACCTCTCTTGCGGCAGTTCACCCTATGAAACCAAATACAATAAAGTGGTACACAGACGGATCATTTCCATCCTGTTTGTTAGTCAATCAGCAGTTAAGGCATTAAGCAAAGCCAAGATCTTATCAAGGCTAGTTAACGAAGTGAAAACGTCACAGAATAATTTAGGATTCAGGAATAAGCTCACGATAAGATGGGTTCTAGGACACAAGAATATTCCTGGAAATGAGCTGCAAGAACCAGTGCAGCAACACCGCTAATCGGTCCTGAGCCACACTGTGGGATTGGTAACCACGTGGTACGGAACCTACTGAGAATAGAGGAGAATAAAAACGACTGCTTCGCTGGTCCCAGATACCAAGGCTTAAACAGTCAAAAACCCTCCTCTCCAGCTACAGCCGAAAGAGGTTCAAAGTCATAGCAACGGGAAGAACATTGTAGGCTCCGCAGTCACTTAAACAGAAATGGCATAGTGCATAGTGGACTATGTTGCTTCTGTAGCATGGAGGAAGAAACTTCTTCGCATAATGATGTGAATAGATGGCACTCCCCGGGAAAACAAACAAGCTCCTGGTCATGAACGTTGCCCCACCGGAGATTGTTGTTACTATAAGTTCAAACAAAATACTGCAATACATGCAGGCCAGGAGAGCTCTCAGTTATGAAGGGTACAATAGATCCATCTTGGTAGCAGTACATTTATACACCCAGTAATAAATTAAAATTAAATTAAAGAAAGATTAATTACACTGTCCAACAGTGATTTAGAACTTTTAGCACCTAGTGTACTGTAGTCTTGACGAGTAGATCACTATAGTGTGTTTCAAAATTGTCTAACACCCCCAAAATTGGAAGTTATCGCTCAAAAACCGTTTTTCGGGTACTGCTATCACTCCCAATATCACAACGTCGCCATTTTTCAACCGATTTTCGATTGCTTTACGGCTTTGGAAAGAAGAAGATGAAAAATGTGAAAAATGGCGACGTTGTGATAGTGGGAGTGATCGCAGTACCCGAAAAACGGTTTTTAAGCGATAACTTCCGATTTTGGGGTGTTAGACAATTTTGAAAAACACTATCGTGATCTACTCGTCAAGACCTACAACGTACACTAGGTCACTTGAAAAGTTCTTTGATTTTTTTCAATTTTGTAGGACAGTGTTATTAATGACATTTCCTACATTTAAACAAAATTCCACATCGTTTCTTATTCCGCAACTGTTCAGCCCACTCTCTTATTATCCGTCAAGTGCCACCAGCTGTCAGTTGCAAATAAAATAGCAAGTCATATGTTTTTCCGATGTTGTCGCGTTAAGCATGCATGACTTCTGTTATAGATACACAGAAAAATTATTACCATATATCCTTTTTCTATCTGCACTTTGTTTTTCTGTTCATTTTTATTTTTGTTTTTTGCAGCGTACTGCCCTGCAGCGTTAGCTATGATGCCATCACAGATGCTGCCAACATGCGAGATGAAGCCAGGTACGTATACGTAATATTATTGTGCATATGTACCATTGTACCATTGTACCATACATAGTGCATGCCCTGACGCCCTCTCAAAACATGTCTATAGTTTTTTGTTCAAGTGCACAGGAGCTCACTTGGCTGCCTCAGTTGTAGTTGACAGAGTGGCTTTTGTACTGCCGTCTGTTTCATTTAGCTCCTTTCATCTTGGTTAGAAACTAATTTCACTTCGTTTGGAATTATTTTTTGTCATTTTTTTTTTGTTGCTTTTATTTAGTTTACGAGGTACGTGTCAGAGATGTCTGTCATTTCATTAACTTTCACTACAAAACTCTCCCAACTCTCACTTTTTAACAGGCATTGTTTGTTTGTCTGGCCACAGGCAACGTGACATTTGACTTTAGCACGTTGTCCTAGTAGGTTTTTATTATATCAACGTCTAGCCGGTAACCAAAAAAAAACTCACATATACCGGCTCATTGTGCCCATAACAAGTTTATTACAGCTTTTGTCCAAGAGTTATTACATAAGCTTTTATCTGAGATGTCGTGTGAAAAGTGAAATTCTTAAAATTTACATATGAAAGCTTCTAATAGAGAAGACAAAAACTACGAAAATGGCATCTTAAGGTTGAATAGAGTTGACCGCAAATTTGGGCCAGATCTTTTCAAAGCCATGTAATTGTTACTGTTTGGGACAGGGCATTAACCACATTAGTGAAGTTGACATGAGCACTTTGGGGTTATGGTAGTGGCAGGTTGAGGTTATGTTGAAGTTGCTTAAGGGTAAGGAACAAGAAGTGGGGGCAGCCTTCAGGCTGTTAAGACAGTAAGGGTTATGTAAAGTGTAATTGTCGTTGGTTTTGGTTAAATTTATATCAATTTTAAGGTTTTATCAAAATTAAAGTTTTGTTTCTGTACTGGAGTGTGTTGCAAAAGAACTAAAGTTAGACAGCTTATGCAATGTCAAAATTATTTTAGCTTTTTATTGTATTATATGTTACTTTTACAGTTCATATTCCCAAGGCAGGGATGGCTACTCACTGCTCACAAATAATTTTCGGCCAATAAGTCTTTCATCGTTTCTTCCTAAAACGATAGAAACACTAATTGGTCTCCAACTGAGGAACACTATTCCTCAATATCAAATGTCTGACTCACAGCATGCATATAAAAAAGGCAGGTCTACTGAGACGACTCTACACTCGGTGATCTCCGGAATTGAGAAGTCACTTCATCACAAAGAATTTTCAATAGTGGCCTTTCTAGATATGTCACACCCGACACCATCACAGAAGCACTGAGGGAACTCAGGCAGAGTCATCCAAGCCTCTCTTGGTGCTTCCAGTATCGTAAGATACGTAAGTAGGGGAACACCGCAAGGCGGAGTCCTGTCCCCCTGCCTTTGGAACGTCGCCATAAATGGACTTCTGAGTACCCTAGAGGAAGGTGGATGCAAAATAACTGCATACGCTAATGACGCAGTAGTTTCCTTCTCAGGTTAATACCCCCAAACTCTCTGCGAGCGTATGACCAACGTCCTGCGTACGCTCATAGAATGGGCCACGGCAAGGGGATTGGGGTAGGCCCAAATAAGACAAAGCTTATGCTCTTCACCAGGAAGTATAAGCTTCCTTCTCCTATAAATCCCAAGCTTAATGGTACGACCTCAGCCACCTCGGGTTACTCCTAGACAGCAGACTAGACTGGAACCTAAATACAGAAGATCGAAGAAAAAGGCCACGATCGCTTTATATACTTGTAAGAAAGCCATTGGACTTAAATGTCCCCAAACATAGTACAGTACCTGTCAGTACTATTCTTATGTTTGGAGTCTCGATCTGGTGGCCTACCTTAGATAAGGGGACTAACCTTAAAAAGTTAAATGGGGTTCAGCGAACCGCCGAACTTACCATTAGTGATGCTTTACGCTCCAAACTAAACGAAGCATTAGATGCTATTTTAAACGTCCTACCACTGAACAAGGTGGGGGAACAACAATCCATTCTATCAGCTTTACGCATGAGAGAGGCGAAAAAATGAAATGATCAAGATTTTGGTCATGCAAAGATTCTTAAGGGGAACCCACTTATCCCCGAAAGCACAGACTACTGCAAACCGCAGGAACATTTAACAACTAAATTCAGAGCCTATAAGCCAACCAGAGAGGAGTGGAATACAGGTGTACCAGGCCCAGCGGGCTCGATAAAGGTATACACAGACGGATCCAAGCAAGACGACCGTGTAGGTGGAGGCGTCTACGTTGAAGATTTCAACGTTAGAACTGCTTTTCGACTCTCGGACCACTTTGTGACTTCGTGTATGAAGTCAGCGAATAACTACCGCTTGTCTCTAGGGGAGATGGCTGAGCAGTTTTCAATTCACCTCATATGGGTCCCAGGACATATGACATATAGGGGACCAGCTCACTCCAGCGGTATCGCAACGGGCCCATCCTTGGCCTAAGTGAGTTCGCACGTCACAACTGCCGCCCTAGCATAACCTAACCTACTTTTACAAAACCATATCGATGATGCTTTCCCATTAAGAAAAGGAAATAAAAAGAATTGTTGAAAATTTTGTACTATAGTCATCTGAAATTGAAATCCTCCTATCTCCAAAATACATGCCCTTCTCATGCCTCTTCCTTTATTAATGTTAACCATATCAAATTGAATTAAATAAGCGCTTCAGGGCTTCCATTGTTCACCCCTTACGCATTTAAAGTTTTAAATCGCACCCCATTTGTATTCCCCTAAGTATTAAGCATACGCCCCATGTTACACTATACACTTAACAGCTACTGCACAGCTGCATTCAATTTCACATTCCAATTTCACTTCCTCTTCCGCTACCACTGCTACCATTGCCATATACCTCTACCCATATCCATTTCCGTTTCCACTCATTATTTCCATCAATAAACAACGCCATAAAATGGCGCCAATTAGCTGTTGCTACAAGGGCCTTTGGCACAGCTTGTTGGCCAATTCACATTAGCCGCATTCTCATCCACATCCAACTGACCATTGCATTTTACGTACGTGTTTATTTATTTAATATTTTGAATCGTCCCCTCCCCCCCCCACACACAGCTTCGATGCTTCCGAGGATGCCTCTAAATGGAACAATTTTGTGGAATCAATTAAATCGAAACTAACCGTCAAGCAGGTGGTCGATGGTGTACGCGCCGGAGGATCGCTATCCTTCGACTATTTGCTGCTAATTGTTACGGCAGAGTGAGTGAAATGATTTTGGAATATAAAAACTAAATACCAAACACAGCTGTTGTGGTACCCACCACAGATGCACCTGGAATTCTAAATTGTTTTTCTTAACTAACTATTATATGCACTTTGTGTGTTTTTGTTTTTCCAGCTCCTTGGCTGCTTTGGGTTTGGTTGAGAACAATTCTCCCAACATTGTGGCAGCCATGTTGGTTTCACCGCTAATGGGTCCAGTTATGTCCATAACATTTGGTGCAATTATCTCGGATAGAGAATTGATGGTAAGTTTGGGCCAACTTTATGGCACTGCAATATTGGCCATTTTAAAGTTTGGCAAGAGACTTTGTAAGCTTTTAAGGACACTTTTTCAATTGCCATTAGGCCAAGTGTGATACAAGCAATAAACTTGAAACAAGAGCTAAAAATTGGAACAAAAAATAGAACAATGGTGGACGACAGTGGGATACTCTAGAAACACTTTTCTTAAAAAGTTATAAATTTTAGAGAATTTGGGAAAATTTCCAGCGGGTTGGAAACATTTTTGTAAAAATGTGAACGATTTGTTTTTTATTAGGCTCACATAAATTCAAATTAGTTTGATTAAATTTTTTTTATGAAATAATGCCGCATTTATTGGTACCAGTTCGTTGGCCAGGGGTTCTGAGTCTTACACATTTTGGGCTATATCTTCAGAAGTTTTTATCCGATATTACCAAATCTTTCCGCACAGTATTCTTTATAATAAGACGCATAAATTTGCCCAATTTCAACCAGTTGACTATAATAATATAGGTGTAGCCTACAAAAGTTTTGTGGGGGGAACAAGGGTCAATATCATATCAATATTTATATCTAAGAACAAGCTGCAAGTGCTAAGGAACAATACTGCCGAAATTGGTGTCTTTAACTTTTCTGATTTAGGAAATATAGTTGTTCATACAGACAGATAAGACTAAATCGCTAAACGTGCTGATGACATACAATTTTTTTGGAAAACTATGATACTCCAATCCTCGTAAAAACAGTGTATCCACAATCATAAAAACTAACAACAAATTCGACACACTAAAATTGGCTTGCACTGCAAATGGGCTAAATGAAACAGTCAACTCACTGAAAGAGTTCAAGTTTTGAGTGATTTATGATAGACTGACGCATGAAAATAATAAAAATTGCATTGAAAATTGCTATGCAACGATTGTCCTTCCATCCTCTCGTCTATCCGTCAATTCATAGCCCAGCGCCAGCTGCTCAAAATTCGCAAAGAGCTGCTGAAGGAAAAAAAAAATGAAGCCAAAATTGACAAGGGTGCCATCTAAAAATTGTTGTGGGGTTTCAGCCAAATTCACAGCGACAGTTTCGGCGAAATGTTTGATATTTTCAAATTTTGCAAACGCTTTTGTGGTGTTGTGGCCATGTTGCCAAATTGTTTATTGACAAACCCTGAGGGGGAGTTTGTTCCTATGACATAAAATGTTTCAAAATTGCTCTGCAAATATGCGAAGAGCCAACAAGACAATCCTTATACCGGTTCCCCCAAAAATATTGGGAGCAGCGTAAAAGCTGTTAAATAATGTTTTAAATGAAAAACTAAGCTTATCTTAGTTTATTTGTGCAAGTATTGAAAACTTATTTGACTATCAACACCAAATTGTTATGTTTCGTTTGGGCCAACAACAAAAAAATGTTTGAATATTGAGAGATACAAAGAGAAAAAAATAACCAGTCTATGACTAGTTTGCTTTTTGGGGTGTAAAGAGATTAAGCAAATATTAAACAAAGTAATTTTTTATTGTATATCGAAAGGAATTATAATACGCAAATTTATTTATAATTTAATTTTTAAAAATATTTTACGTATACAAAATATTTTTACTTTTTTTTTAAAGTTTGTAAACTGTAACTTTTAATCACTTCTATTGAAAGCTTAACTCATAGTCTCAATCAAGGCCAATGCCTTTATCCAATTTAAAATTCTTCAGCTGCCTATCTTCCTTTCCGCCATTTAAAAGCATTTCTTAAAGCCCTCATATCTTTAACCACAATCCACACACAAAAACTTGTTTGAATCAATCAAAACTCAACCACGCAATTTCCGGTGCCAAGCCTAAAAATAAGTGCTTAAGATTTGGCTGTCCTTTTAATACCAATTTATAAAGAAAAGAAATCGCCGTACTAAGCGGCTTAGATCCTTAGACCAACCAAACCTAAGCAGCACACTATAGAGTCCCTAAAAACAGCGGCACATCTCACGTATTCAGGACATAACTTGGCGGGGCATCAAAGACGTGTGTGAACTACTCAACATCAAAGGACATTCAAGCTTCATAAATTTCACATTTCAACATTTTCAAGTTGGACTCGAGGCAGACCGAGAGCAGACCGACGACCAGACAGACGGCCTTAAATAAAAGTAAATGGAATCTGACAAAAAAGTAAAGTTAAGATTATTTTATTATTTTTTATTTTACGTTTTTGAAACCATTTCTAATGAGCGTAAAGTATACGACGGGGACATGTGAGTTCGTCCTGGGAACGTGTCTGCTGACATAATTTAGCTCTCTTTTCAACACACACACACATGTCTGTATGAATTTATATTTGAGACTCCTACACACAGATACTCACACATACAGGTGCGTACTGTCTGTACTTCAATTAAATTTTAATTGAAATGAATATATTTTTTCGTCGCTTTTTATTTTGTGAAGTAGCTCAAGTTGTTTTGTAATCTATGCCACAGTAGGGTGAGTCACGAATGTGAAAAGAAAATTAAAAATTAAAATGTTGATTTCTTTTAAAATAAGCAGGTAGGTGTTTATACAAACTCGATTTTTTTGAAAAAGTTAAGTCTCTGAGCAGGTGTTTAATTTGACACTCGCTGAGATTTTTTAATCAAATTTTTATAAAATCGTTAATTGAATTACCCAAACATTTTTAAGTTGAAGTTGGCTGCAGTAATTTTTGAAAATAAAAATAAAATGGTATCTTGCACTTAAAACAATTTAAAATGCTGCATATAAAAACTTAATCTAAATGGTTTGGTTTAATAAAAAAACTGATGCCAAACAAAAAAATGTATTTTTTGGAATATTTTGTATATAACAAAATTTATTTTACTCATAAAATAATTTTGTTTAAGCATGATTTAATAGAACCTGCATGATTTAACTATTAAATAATATTATACAAATAACAAACTCATGCTCAAAAAAATAATTAGTTTTTTATTACTTATTTTTTATTAATTAATTAATTTTTTAAGCGCGTTTTAAAGAGCGTGCATTATCAAATGAAATAAAATAAAATAAATTTAATTAAAGTAAAATAAAATAAATTAAAATAAAAAAATTTGATAAAACGAATTAAAAAGAAATGATAATGAAATAATATAAAATAAAATGAAATAAAATAAAATTAAAACAAAGATAAAATAAAATAAAATGAATTATTTTCAACTTACAATGAAATTACATAATAAAAATAAAATATAATATAATGTAAAAAACCCCGAACTTAAATAAATTTAATCATTTAAAATAAGTAAAAATATAATAAAAGAAACTTAATGTTAAAGTACCATAAGAATCTAGTGCAATAATAATGAAAAATATGAAATAAATTGAAATCACTGCATGCGTTCAGGAGTTACGATGCCATAGACAGACTAGACAAACATGACAGACACGTCAAACTTATAACAAACCTCTTTTAGCGTCAGGGGTTAAAAATAAAATCTAACAAAATAAAATATAAGCCAAATAAAATAAAATAAATTAAAATAAAATAAAATAAAATAAAATAAAATAAAATAAAATAAAATAAAATAAAATGATATGAAATGATATGAAATGATATGAAATGATATGAAATGATATGAAATGATATGAAATGATATGAAATGATATGAAATGAATAAATGTAAAATGATATGAAATGATGTGAAATGATATGAAATGATTAAAGAAAATGAAATAAAATAAAATGATACAAAATTAAAAAAACTAAAAATAAAATGCAATGAAATAAAATATTGGGTTGCCCAAAAAGTAATTGCGGATTTTTCATATAGGCGGCTTTTATAATTTTTTTTACAGCTTGTGGCTATTTAATTGTATTTTTTCTTTTGACATTTATTAGCTGTCACCATTAGCTTGCTTTAGAAAAAAAGTGCGCGTAATTTTGTTTACATTTGTTTGTTTGGCGCCCTTTTTAATATGGAGTCCACAAAAGAGCATTTCCGTCATATTTTATATTATTATTTCCGTAAAGGAAAAAACGCAGAGCAGGTTGCTAAAAAGTTACGTGATGTGTATGGTGATAAAGCCTTAACAGAAAGACAGTGTCAAAATTGGTTTCGCAAATTCCGTTCTGGAGATTTTTCACTTAAAGATGAGCCACGTTCAGGTCGGCCAAATGAAGTTGATGATGACCAAATCAAAGCATTAATCGAATTGGATCGTCATGTAACTGAGCGTGAGATAGGAGAGAAGTTAAATATACCAAAATCAACCGTTCATTATCACATAAAAAGTCTTGGACTGGTGAAAAAGCTTGATATTTGGGTACCACATGATTTGAAAGAAATTCATTTAACAAACCGAATCAACGCTTGTGATATGCATCTTAAACGCAATGAATTCGATCCGTTTTTAAAGCGAATCATAACTGGAGATGAAAAATGGATTGTTTACAATAACGTTAATCGAAAACGATCATGGTCCAAGCATGGTGAGCCAGCTCAAACCACTTCAAAGGCTAATATCCACCAAAAGAAGGTTGTGCTGTCTGTTTGGTGGATTGAAGGGTGTGGTATATTTTGAGCTGCTTCCAAGGAACCAAACGATTAATTCGGATGTTTACTGTCAACAATTGGACAAATTGAATGCAGCCATCAACGAGAAACGGCCAGGAATTGATCAATCGTAAAGGTGTCATATTCCATCAGGACAACGCCAGACCACACACATCTTTGATGACCCGGCAAAAACTGAGAGAGCTTGGCTGGGAAGTTTTGATGCATCCACCATATAGCCCTGACCTTGCACCATCAGACTACCATTTATTTCGATCTTTGCAGAACTCCTTAAATGGTAAAACTTTCGGCAATGATGAGGCTATAAAATCGCACTTGGTTCAGTTTTTTGCAGATAAAGGCCAGAAGTTCTATGAGCGTGGAATACAAAATTTGCCGGGAAGATGGCAAAAGGTTATCGAACAAAATGGAAATTATATATTTGATTAAAGTTCATTTTAAGTTTTATTAAAAATGCATTTACTTTCTATTAAAAAATCCGCAATTACTTTTTGGGCAACCCAATAGATCCCAAAGGACCGATCGGCCGAAATAACTTTTTTTATACGAAATTCTCTATATTTAATTTTTGAATAAAGATACCGTGACCAGATTTAGCATTTAAAAGTTCTCTAAAGTACCCAAGCATTGTACCAAATTTGAACAAAATCGGTTGTCATATACATATATAGCTCCAATAGGGCCGATCTTTCAAAAAATCGATTTTTGAATAACATTTTTTGTATTATATTTCGTTTGTTTGTGAAGATATTGGAATTTGGCACTTGTCAGATTTTTATAGATCTTAAGCAATGCACCATATTTTATTAAAATCGGTAGACTATATCATATAACTCCCATAGGACGAATCGGTCCAAAAAAACGTTTTTTATACAAAATTCGTTGTGTTTCGATTGTTTGCAAAGATATTTGAACTAAATTCAGATCGTTTTCAAGGTACCAAAGCACTGTGTCAAATTTGATCAATATCAGTTGATTATATCATATAGCTCCCAAAGGAACAATCGGTCAAAAAAAAAATGTTTGCCTAAAAATTCTTCTGTTTTTGGTTTTTTATGAAGGAACTGGATTTTATTGCAAGCTAGTGGTACAGGGTATCCCAAAGTCGTCCACGCCCGACTTTACGTACGCCTATTTTTAAAAAATATTTAATCCAAACCAGTTTTAAAAATTTTAATATCTTAAAAAGTGTTAAACCATTTCCCGCGCTGTTATGAAATACTTGTGAAAATCATTTTTATTTTTTAATCAACTTCGTTATGACTTAGATTTACCATTTCAAAAATTATTATTTCCAATTTAAAAAAAATTATTATTTTTATTCAACTTTTTATGTAAAATTCGAAGTTATTGGTTTTGGGTAAATATTTAAAATATTTCATTTTCTAAAATAATCGTGACTCACCCTATTTAATATGCGGCTTGCCTTAAAATTTATTGCGCAATTTTCACATGTAAAGTTTTACCAAAATTTGTAGTACATAAAATTTTATTTCAAAGCAAAAATTGCATTTTGAAAAATTAATATGCGTACAAAATAAAATTTTTGCTCAACATTGTTAAAAATATATTTTAAACTATGCAACAAAAAGCCAATTACAGTGTCATAGAACAAAAGCTGTTTCAAAGTTAATGGTCTGCGTAACTTTTAATAATTGATCTAACTAACATGGAAACCTTAAAAGCTTGCAATAAAAATGCAATTAAAAAAAATAGATTTTTGATAAATTCACATAAAATATATATATAAAAAAATAACAATAGTAGTGGTTAAAAATAAATGTGCGCAAAAAAGTAAATAAATTACAAGCAAAAATCAATTTGCAGAAAAAATAGTAAAAATAAATTACAAGTTAAAATTACTTTGCATATAAAAGTGATTATTTTTTGTATGAATTAAAAAAGTTATAGAAAAAAAGAGTTAAGAGGCGTTATATACTATTGAAATGCATTTAATAATATTTAAAATGAGTTTGGTTTTTGATTCTTTTAATACTAACATGAAAATTCATGTAAAAAATTAGTAAATCGATTCGCATACACAGTGCGAAATTTCTTTCCATTGCCCAACTTTACAAAACCTGTTTATATATTGAAGCTTTCCAAACAATCCCTAAATATTTGTTTTCCTATTATTATATTTATATAAATCACAAAGCAACTACTCACATTACTCATACGCACTGTGTTACGAAACTAACCAAATAATTTATATAAAACACAAAACAATAACTCACATTACGCATACGCACTGTTTTCCTTATAAAACTTACCGAAATTAAATAGTCACAAAAGTTACAAAACTTGTCACATACCTGAAAGTAAAAGTTTTTAAAAGAAATTAGTAAAAGATCGCTTTGACTTGATGCCCTTAACAAATGATGCAAACACTTTAAATTGCTATTATGTAAAGCTTTATTTATAAGCTACTTATACATAACTCCTGTGGCATGGAATTTTTGAAGTTTTTTGAGTGAACAAATTTAAGAGTTGTTAACTCTTTGGCTCAGTTAAACAAGTTGCTTTGTATGCGTGCTGCAGTGCAGCTTGGTAAAAGAAACTGCTGGTTGAGTGCATCAGGAAGGAGGCGCTGGCGCAAGAGTTTTGGCCACGTTAGTAAGGGGAAGGACGGCAAAGGGAACGACGACATCATGTGGCTGACATTAGAACATTTTTCTTTTGTTACCAGCGCTGCCAAGAACAGTTTGGCTGCAATATTTGGGTTAACATGTCACGCACCCACTTGCTTTTTAGCGTTTTTACACACTGCACTGCACAGTGGGTCAAAAGCATATTTCTTTGGGCGTAAAATATATGGGCTAACAAATTTACAAATTTTGTTTTTGTTTTAATACTAACTAGTGAGAAAAAATTAGCCAAGTTTGACAACATTTTAAAACTTAATTCACCTGATTTAATGAGAATTTATTTTTAATATTTTGAAAAGTTTGAGTTAAAAAATTTAAACAAATTTAGATATCCTTAACATAGTAACATGGCATACTAAAACCAAAAATTCAGTCTATTAATTTTTTCGTGAGACAAATTTCGAGATATTTCGAAAAAAAACTTTTTTCGAAATTAAACCATTTTTTGGATTTATTTTCATTACAGTTGCTTAAAAATTTTAGGTATCCTTAATATGTTTTATTCATTTCCATTGTAAAATGGCACACTTAAGCCGAAAATATTATCCTCCACCGAATTTTGAGATATTTAGAATAAAAAAACATTTTTCGAAGTTAAAAAATATTTGTTTTTGATTACACTAGCTTAGACATTTAAAAATTTTTAGTTATCCTTAATATGTTTTATTAATTTCCGTAGAAGTTTCCAATGACATACTTAAACCGATAATGCAGTTCAAAAATTTTTCCTTTAACGTATTTCGAGATATTCAGAAAATTTTTTTTTTTAATTTTGGAAATAAAAAAAAAATTCTTTTCATAAAAGCAAATATCTCTGATAGTACGAAACTGATTTTACTAACCTATAGATAGTTGAATTACATAGCGATTATACTTGAACCATATTTTTATTATATTTACAGCCAGGACAATATTAATTCATACATATTAAATTTTTCATTATTTTTAACAAAGTTTTCAAAAAAAAAAAATTTGAGCGAAATTTTAAAAATCAAAAAATGTTTTTAGGGAGAATTTTTATGGCTCGTAAAGTTTGACCGATTACGAAATAATAAAAGGTTGTATATCAAAATCGGAGAAAAAATTTGGAAACAAACGACTTTTGCTAATATGTGAAATCAAATTGCTTTTAGGAGAGGTTCCTTTAAATTTAGTCAAGAAAAACCATTTCCGTTTTTTTTTTTTTTACAAAAAATTTATCGATACGATCAAAAAATTTTAATTCAAAATAAAAATTGAATTAAAACATTTTTCATAAATAAATTTCAAAATTACAAGAAAATGTTTTAATACAGTATTTTGCATGATTCTTAAAGTTTGATCGATTACAAAAGCAATAATAGGTTGTTCATCAAAATCGGGGAAAAAAATGAGGTAACAAAAAGAATTATAGTAAAAAGTGTAAAATGCCAAATGGTTTTTAGCGGATGCTCTTTCGAATTTGGTCGAGAGAAACCATTTTTTTTTTTTGTAAATATATATAGCTTTCGAAAGAGTTTTTCGGTACGATAAAAAAATAAAATAAAAATTTAATTCAATACCTTTGCATCGATTCCAAAAATTTCCTTGAAGGATCCCAGATAATTAAATTCAATTTTTATTTTAAATTTTTAAAATAAAAATTGCAGAGTAACTTTTATTTCCAATGTATGTACACTAAAAATTGGTCAATTTTATTTTAACTTTTTATTATAAAAATTTAAAAATAAGAGTTATTTTGCAATTTTAGCTTTAATTTTATAAAAATTGGCATATAAAATTTATTTCATAATTTTTTAAGTCAAAAAATAAGAATTATTAGGCAATTTTAATGAAAAAATTCCAAAAATAATAATTATTTAATGATTTTTGTTTTAAAAATTATAAGAGTTTCGATCTTGGAAGCAAGGTCAAATCACAAAAAAAGGCGACGAAATCTTTTTTTTTTGGTTATGTCTCGAACGTCCACATACCAGTTAATTTTTCGTCAAAACTCATTCTGATTTACCGTCTGATTTATTGGCCGTCGGTGGCTTAAGTGGTAGCGTACTCGCCTCTAAAACCGAAGGTCGGTGGTTCGATTCCCGCAGTAGCACTGGTGCATTTGCCTAGCACTGGCATCGCTAGCTCAAAGACGCTATTTGCCATGAAAGTCTCTATTAATTAAAGACACCGCCGTTCGGATTCGGCTATAAACTGTAGGTCCCTGTTCTGTTCGAACAGTTATTAATAGAGATCCCTATGCCTCTGCTCCAAGGGGTCTAACAGGGAATTATATATATATATATATAGCTTTCGAAAGAGTTTTTCGGTACGATAAAAAAATAAAATAAAAATTTAATTCAATACCTTTGCATCGATTCCAAAAATTTCCTTGAAGGATCCCAGATAATTAAATTCAATTTTTATTTTAAATTTTTAAAATAAAAATTGCAGAGTAACTTTTATTTCCAATGTATGTACACTAAAAATTGGTCAATTTTATTTTAACTTTTTATTATAAAAATTTAAAAATAAGAGTTATTTTGCAATAAAATTTATTTCATAATTTTTTAAGTCAAAAAATAAGAATTATTAGGCAATTTTAATGAAAAAATTCCAAAAATAATAATTATTTAATGATTTTTGTTTTAAAAATTATAAGAGTTTCGATCTTGGAAGCAAGGTCAAATCACAAAAAAAGGCGACGAAATCTTTTTTTTTTTGGTTATGTCTCGAACGTCCACATACCAGTTAATTTTTCGTCAAAACTCATTCTGATTTACTATAAATCATAAAGAATTTCATTTATTTCCATAAAGAAAAAGCATTTTTTATTTCATTTCACTAAAAGAGGCTGGAGAACAGCAGAGGCATGAGCCGCCATTTTGAATTTCGTCGATATGTCCAATTATTGTACAATAAAAATTACTTTTAACAATTAAAACAGGAAGTTTGATAGGGTTTTTATCATGCCACAAATACTTCCCAAACTTCGCTTTTTTTTCGGACAAATTTTAAAGAACCCCCGTTTAAAATCAAAAGTTTTAGATGAATACCTCGTTTGTTTCTTAAGATATCGTTACTGTATCATAATCCAACAATAAGAAGGTCATGCAAAGCGCAGTTCCATTATTCGTATCTCTCTCAAAAGAGAGCGGGTTCACATTTTGTATGGGTAAGCTATATGAAATAGTGGACCAATTTGGATCAAACTTCACACAAAACGTAAAGATTAACATCATTTTTAAATCACATAAAATTAGTATGTTCATCTCGTGATTTTTTAAAATAACGCAACTAAATTTATGTGAGTTTAATTTAGTGTAAGTGTTTATATATATGTAAAGTTTGATCAAAGTTGGTCCACTACTTCACATAGCTACCATACAAAATGTGAACCCGATCCGATTCTTTGCGGTACCTTATATAATTATTTTTTGCGTGACGGTTACTGTATGTATTTGTTTTCTTTTAAATTCCGATTACTATTCGTTCAATTATCGATGGCTGTAGTATCGATAATAGATAGCTTCAAATACAACTATAAAGCGCACTTGCTATAGTCACTATAGTTTCAACGTATTTAGGATGGGAGATGGGATCGATTTAAGCTTTAACACACTTTATATTTAAGCCACTCAAGTTCTCAAATCTCTACCATCAGTTTTATGTCAACAAAATGGTATTTTGCCCCACTGTGCTCAGTATGCACCGCTAAGTATGCTGCAGTGTTGCTACGATAATCGTTTAAAGCAACGTCAGAGAGACTCTGCTGCAGCTGACGTCACTTGGCGTTTAATGTGCGCGTTTTTACAAGGTTGCCCGCGCTCACTAACACACACTCTCTCTCACTCTCTCTCTCTTTGCACTCTCTTTAACAGCGCGTTGGCTTCATCTGCTTGGCACTGGGCATGTTCATTTCCTGTTTATTTGGCTTCATCTTTGGACTTATTTTGGGCACCACGGAAATGCCTTGGGGTCAAAATGCCGATTGGCCAACTGAAGAAATGCGCGGCAGGTGAGTCTCATAAATGCTAAAGCAATCAAAGTCAATCAATGTCAATCAGTCAGACAATTGCTTTAGATTGCACAAAAATATGTCACGTTGTGTACATATATTATTATATACAATAAGCCATGTAAATTAGCAGCAAATCAACTCTATACATACTACATATAATCAAGCTGTATCCTGTTGTATCCTGTAAGCGGCTAACATTTTGCTTAAGCCACAAAACTATGGCTTCATAATTTCAGCTGAGTTTTACCAATTTAATTAAGCCGTTTTGCTTTCTGATTGTCAATTATTCGCATTTCTATAGCCTTTGAAGTGTTGTAAAACACATTCCAAACTATTGTGAATTGTCTTAGTCTCCTTACAAAAGTAAACTCAAGCAGCTCTGTAGCTATTATTATTATTATTTTTATATAGATTAAATATTAGCATTGTGATAAAAGGTGTTGCCAGGCTAGACAATGCAGCCTTAAGCATTTTCTTTTGTTGCGTAATATTCGAAATTATTTCAAAAGAAAATTAAATTAATACAGCGTGATGTATGACAGCAACGCCGGAAAAGTGGAGTGAGAACTTTGACTGGGAAATATTATTCTTGTGAAAACCATCAGGAGGGGAAATTTTACTTGGAAACGACATATGAAAATTATAAATTTAAAAACAAAGCTTTGAATAATGCGTATTGAATATCACATGCTGGGGCATTACAGGAAACATTTGAGCATATAATAAAGCTTGTAGTATTTCCTGGAAACTGTAGAGTTATTATGACTGATAAGTAATTAAATATGCAGCTACTATGGAGAATTTAATATTTATTTAAAATATGAGTCTTTGACTGTGTGCAGCAGCAAATTAAAAAGTCTTTTGAGGTTAAGTTATTTTTGTATATTATTTTTAGCTGAAACTTGAAATTTGAAACTTTAATAATTCCTAACATAGTCAGTATTAAATACTACAGCCAGTATTAAATTCGCTCTATTTTTTGCGAAATAGTTTTTATAAATAAACTGCGCATATGCATATCAGAAAACAAATTAAAAAATGTATAAAATAAAAATGTACAGTTAAATACAATTCTAATTTAAATGAGACGGTATCACTAAAGTTTCAAAGATATAAAGGATACAGCACATTGTGCTAAGCTGCAAAATTATAGAGATAAAGTCTTAAAATTCGAGTACAGATCTAAAACTTGTTAGATCTGAAAAAAATAGCAGGCTCTACATTTCTACAATTTTTTTGCTTATCTGGCAACGCCTTCCTTTACCATCCATGTTAAACATTATTGCGTATACTTTATTTTTGAAGAATTTAATTCAACATAATTCAGAATTAGATAGATAGATTTAACATGATTGAATTTGAATTTATTTGAATTTATTTGAATGTATTTGAATGTATTTGAATTTATTTGAATTTATTTGAATTTATTTGTATTTATTTGAATTTATTTGAATTTATTTGAATGTATTTGAATGTATTTGAATTTATTTGAATTTATTTGAATTTATTTGAATTTATTTGAATTTATTTGAATTTATTTGAATTTATTTGAATTTATTTGAATTTATTTGAGTTTATTTGAATTTATTTGAATTTATTTGAATTTATTTGAATTCACTTGAATTTATTTGAATTTATTTGAATTCACTTGAATTTCTTTGAATTTATTTGAATTTATTTGAATTTTGTTGAATTTGTTGAATTTATTTGAAATTATTTGAGTTTATTTGAATTTTTTTGAATTTATTTGAATTTTTTTGAATTTATTTGAATTTATTTGAATTTATTTGAATTTATTTGAATTTATTTAAATTTATTTGAATTTGTTTGAACTTATTTGAATTTATTTGAATTTATTTGAGTTTCTTTGAATTTATTTGAATTTATTTGAATTTATTTTTTTCATTTTAATGAATTTATTTTAATTTATTTGAATTTTTTTAAACTTTTTTTAAGTTTTTTAAAATTTTTTTGAATTTATTTGAATATTTTTTGAATATTTTTGAATTTATTTGAATTTATTTGAATTTATTTCAATTTATGTAAGTTTATTTTGATTTATATTTTATTTAATTTTACTTTTTATTTATTTTATTTAACCGTCTGTTTAGTATGACTACTGTTCATCCCCTTGATAGTTGGCATTTAATTATAAATAAATTCAAAGTTAATCAGCTACAGCGCTAATTATGCATTAAATACAAATGCAGTTCAATTAAAAAATGGCTACTTTAGTTGTTATAGCATTAATTATACATTAAAGTGTGAAAAAAATTAAATGTTAATTTAATTCGGCTTGCAGTAGCTTTTATTACAAGCATTTTAATATTGATTGTTCGCCACAAAATATATGCAATCAACATTTTTAAATTTCTGGGATAATATTAATTTAAAATTACTTAAATTGATGCAATTAAAGTTCTTAAATTTATAATTCAACAAAATATTCAATT
Source organism: Chymomyza amoena (assembly GCA_037043745.1). Classification (NCBI taxonomy): domain Eukaryota; kingdom Metazoa; phylum Arthropoda; class Insecta; order Diptera; family Drosophilidae; genus Chymomyza; species Chymomyza amoena. Next base: position 78,283 of record JBAMAX010004332.1, on the reverse strand, counting down.
GAAAATTGCTATTTACTATTGCTATATACAATTTACTTATTGTTTTATAACAATTGAGCACAAAATATGAAAAAAAAATATCTCAGTTTAACGCAATAATAATTTAAAATTTAATAAGTTCTGGCTAGATAAGATACTAAAAAATGCCGCCAAAGATTTTTGAAAAGTAATAATGCAGTTCAATTCACTCCAAAATTTCATATTTTAAGCTTAAGGTTAGTGCTTAGTGTAAAAAAAAAATGAATTTTCGAACCTTTATGAAAAAAAAACATATATTTTTAAACAAAGAATTTCATATTTTTGTTTATAATTTAATGTAAAATCTTATTTTTTTTTAAAAATTTGTAATTTTATTTTATTGATAAATCAATTTTGTAATTGAATTTAAAATTTTTTAAAATTTAATTTAAAGTTTTTTTATTTTTTTTAAATTTAATTAACAATTTTCATATATTTTTTAAAATGTAATTTAAAATTTTCTTATTTTTATACCCTGTACCGTATGGTACCAAGGGTATATTAAGTTTGTGCAAGCCGAAAATGTATGTAACATATAGAAGGAGACGTCGGAGACACCCCAAAGTTACCTAAAATATGATCAGGGTGAATAGAGAAGTCGATATACCCATGTCCGTCTGTCTGTGTGAACGCCTAGATCTCAGAGATGGTAAGAGCTAGAGTTACCAAACTTTCACATTAGATCCCATATTATTCCATAGGAGGCAAGTTTATTTTATTTTTTTGATATCGGGGATAAATTATATAGCTCCCATGGGGGTGTTTGAGACGACCTCGACAAAAAAAAAAGCGTTTTAGATGAATAATTCGTTTTTTTATGAAGATATCGTAACCAAATTTGGTATTCGAAATTTTTTTATAGTTCCCAATCACTGTACCAAATTTGATTGAAATCGGTTGACTATATCATATAGCTCCCATAGGACCGATCGGCCAAAATAACTTTTTTAAAGAAAATTTCGCTATATTTCGTTTTTTAATAAAGATATCGTAACCAGATTTGGCGTTTGAAAATTTTTTAGACCACTTAAGCAATGTGCCAAATTTGAACAAAATCGGTTGACTATATCATATAGCTCCCATAGGTCCGATCTTCCAAAAAATCGATTTTTTAACAAAATTTGTTGTGTTTCGTTTGTTTGTTAAGATATTGGGACCAAATTTGACATTCGTTAGTATTTTATAGTTCCTAAGCACTGTACTAAATTTAATCCAAATCGTTTGACTAGATCATATAGCTCCCATAGGACCAATCGGTCCAAAAACACGTTTTTTATACAAAATTCGAAGTGTTTTGTTTGTTTGTAAAGATATTTGAAATAAATTTGGCATTCATATCTTTTTCAAGGTATTTAAGCACTGTGTCAAATTTTATTGAAATCGGTTGACTATATCATATAGCTCCCATAGGAACGATCGGTCAAAAAAAAATTTTTTGCTTAAAAATTCTTCTGTTTTTGTTTTTTATGTGAAGAAATCGGACTTTATTACAAGCTAGTGGTACAGGGTATCCTAAAGTCGTCCGCGCCCGACTTTACGTCCGCCATTTTTTGGATTTGAAAAAGTAATAAACCGAAAAGATACTTAAGAATTAATAATTTCCTTCTTTGCCTCGAGCTGGGCCATATTTCTGCCATCTTTCTATATCTATTCGTTTGTACCTCTGTCTGTATGAACACCTTGAACTCATACATTATTAGGGTTAGGGACACGAAATCTTAGCAAATGATATAAATAAAGCTATACATCGTGTTCCAGAATGTTGCATAAAAATTCTAAAAATGTATGCAAAAATCTGAGCCAAAATGAGAGTTTTACCTTAGATCTTAGAAATATTGAATACACTTTCGATAAGAGCAATTTGCTTAAAAACCTCATATATTTCCAATAAAGTATCCTAAAAATCAGCTAAAAATTTAAACTAAAGCTACTAAATTTAAAAATATTATGTAAGATTAAGCTTAACAATTTGCCATATTTTTATAACAAAAGTTTTACTTAAAGCTGGCCATTAAAAATTACATTGATAGATGTAAAAATCATTTTAGCTGACACAGGAATAATTTTTGTATAGTTAAGAATTAAGATTTTAGGATTGTCGTCGTTCTGTAGCCAAAAAAAATATTATTTATTTATAAATTTAAAATAAAAATTAAAGTTTTTTACCACCCAGCTTGAATTTATCGATTGATTCCAGAGACACTTTCAGCAGTATTCTAAATAAAAATTTAAATCTTTCTTAGAATTACTCTCCCAATGCCCCCCAAATCTCACACGCCCACATCGCCCACTTTATCAATAGAAAACGTGCTGCAGATAATAACTTTTCGGAATACTTGTTTACATGTTTTGTAGCTGTTTTTGATTTTTTTTTGTAATTACTCAAGCTGCAGATACTTTACATAAGTAGCTAAAATATACTTTGCCGAAATTTTCAACTGTCAAGCTATAAGCCACTAATTGCCAGCTGGCTTAGGACATGGACTAAATCAAAATCCATTAAGTTTGTTAATTACCCGCATATCGCGCATGGCCCAAGCTTCAAAATGCCAACCAGCTGCCAAGTTCCAGGCAACTTTAAGTCAGTTTGAAAATCTATGAGCGAAAAAGTTACAAATTACTTGCAAATAATTCAACTAATCTTGAAGCCATCCTGGAATGTGCTGAGTGAGGCGTGTGCTCATTAGATGCCACGCCTTTAGCTACAGCCCAGAAAGCCTTTGTGGGCTTTACCTAGTCGATGTTAAGATAGCAACACAAAACAGATACAAAGCACACACACACACACATAGATACACTCAAGACTCACACAGATACTCACCCACACACATAACCCACGCTAACCCACTTGAGCGTCTTTATATGGGAAAACATTTGTTATGGCTGCCTTGAGTTTTTCTTGAACTTTTTTGCCTAGGCAACACAAAAGGCGAGAAGCAGAAAATCTCTCCCACTCGAGAAGCAAATAGGCTTAGAAGAAAACAACTACACACTCTAATAACAACAACAATAACAAAAACAACTATAAGAAACAAGGGTGGCTGTGGGAAAGATTTTTTGGGGGTTATCTAAATTGTGCGCTACAATGCACAGTGGTTTAGATTGTAAAAAATACTTTTAATTGAGCTATAAAACTTTAAATATTTTGAAAAAAGTTTTAGGTTGGACCACCCTAACTACATTTATACAGAGCTTAATTATTTTTTTTTAATTTGATTTGCTAGATAAAAGATTTGGATCGTTGGTTCCAATATTTTTAGTTTATTTCTGTCCTATGTGCTTTGGGTACAATTTTTATATTTTAGCCAAAACTCTGAATTTAATTTTAAAGTACATTGAAAAATAATTGATCTTCAAAATAATCGATTGGGCTCCGAAAAACGAAAAAACCAAAACGAATTTCGAACGAATTCGAATTATTTTTTGAGTGTCGACTATTTTTATTATTATTAAAAAATAATTTAGGTTAATTTTAAAAATATTTTGAAAAATAATTGATCTTTAAGATAATCGGTCGTTCTACGAAAAACCAAAACGACCAATTTTATTTTTTATTTTATTTATAAATAATAATTTAAAAAATGTTAATAAACATCTAACTTTAAGTTGGCATAAATATAAACTAGAAATATCAACGAATGTTTAAAAACTAATTTCTTTATTACATTTTTTTAAACCTATTTTGCCAAATATTTTTACTTCTTCCTGCATCAAAATATTTGTGTTGAAATCCCATAAAAAATTTGTTTTTGTAAAATTGTCAGCACCAATCATTCGGTTTCAAAACAAATTCGAATAAATCGTTCGGATCCGATTTCCTGAATGAATTATGAACTATTTGCTCTGATATTTTAACATTTATTTTCGTCCTGCGTACTTGGGAAGAAGATTATCATGATTAGACAAAAATTCTAAATGTAATTACTTTAAAATAAAAAGTTTTCAATACATCCTGTAATGTTCCAATATTATTTTAAAGTATAATTTTTTATTCGATCTCTCCGGATATTATTTCTACATGTTAAATAGAATGTCGGTAATATTCACCATAATAATTAAGATTATTCATCAATTACCAATTATTTATACAGACTTTTCCTTAACAACTCCTATCTCTTAACCAAAAAAAATATTTTAAAAACAATTTATAAAATGGTATTTATGAAGCTTTCCTGGAAAAATTAACAATATTTCAAAAAGTTCAAAACAGAATGCTTTTTATTAACGAAAAACAATTTTCAAAATTGTGTTAAGTTTTACTCTGAAAGAGAATTCTTTTATGAACAATTCGAGTCTAAGATCTTCGATCTTCGGATAGGAACTGTAGAAGTTATGGAACCATGGTATTTTGGTATTTCTCGTCCCAAAATAATCCGAGAAAACTTTTTTTTACGAAAGTACATTTTTCATATAAACTATTAGAATTTAGAAGCAGGCTTTTAAAATTTGGAATAATTTTCTACACTATAATTATATAAATGAAAAATAAATAAAATCTGAACAAAATTCAACAAAAATTGCCAAAATTCAAGTAATACATTTGTCAAAGGCTATCGATTCAAATTCCAAAAAGAGCTGTTTATGAGAATTTATCTAGAAAAATTAAAACTATCTAAAGTTATTTAACACTTTTTTGAGCATATTTCAAAATGGAACAAAATATCAAACCGTTTATTTTTAACAATCTTATAATTTTCTGTTCCGCTCTGCCAGTACGCAGCAATGAAAAACGCTCCAAAATTATAGCTAAGAATACAAGCAAAGCGTACTTAGCGTCTATAAAAACAAAATGATTAATTTTTTGATAATTTTTAGGGATCGTAACTCTTATAATTTTTAAAACAAAAATTATCGAATAACACAGCCACACAAAAAAAAAAGTATTTTTGCGCGTCTGGGGGTCAGAAAATGTCTGCTATATGTTTTCGGGGTCTGGGTTTCGACATAAACTCAAAAACTACATTACATTTTTATTCCGAGTCCGGGGGTTACCATATATTTTTGGGGACGCTGAGTTGTTGACAAAATCTTCAAAATATCCCGTTGTCTAAGCTATTTAACGCTTCAATATTTTCACTTTAGCCGTATATTGAACAAAAATATGAAATTGTTGAGGTTATGCCGAAACCCAGACATGCTGGAGTTTTTTGGACCTCGGATTTCGATTCAGCGACCAAAAAAACAAATCATAAGCATGGTCTGACCTCCTGAGTCGAATAAAATTTTGTATGAGGTTTTTTTATGTCAGAACCCTGACGTGCTGGGAGTTTTTGGACCTCAGATTCGGATTCATCGACCCCGAAAATGTATAGGAAACATGGTCCAGACCACAAAAAATAGATTTTTTTTTGTGTGGCTGTGTAATTAATATATTTTTATTACAATCGTAAATTAATTCTTTTATTTTGACTTTCAAATTAAAGTTATGATATTATATTTCAATGCGAATTTTGACTTTAAATTAAAAATAACTCTTATTTTTCAATATTAATAATATAAAAAAATAATAATTATTGGATAATTTATATTTTAGAAATTATTGGAACGTTTTTGTTTTCAAAATTATTGGAAAGTTTTTATTTCATAAATTGGCGTTCAGAGTTTTTCCCCAATTTTTACTATATAAATTGAAAATAAAAGTTATTCAAAAATTTTTTTTAAAAAATTAAAAATAAAAATTAAATTTAAATATGTAACAACAACAAAAGCAATGCTTTTTTTCATCCCCGAAACTCTTATTTGCGATTCCTGATATTTTTTGTTCTTTATAAGTGCGTACCAGCAAACAAACAATTCTAAACGGTTTGCTTGCGTTTTTTCTTCAAGCGTTTTTTGTTCACATTTTTGTAACAAAATTTTACATTTTACCGAATTTAAATCACTGTTCAGTCTACTTTCTAACCAAAGGGCGCCTGAAGCATCACAAAGCCCCCACTGCACACACCACTGCTCGCCCTCTACAACAACAAAAACAATAATAAATTAAGCTTCCAGACACAGTTCATGGAAAGTTGTGTGTGAAATGAATGTGTGTCGGCAATTGTGTTAATTGCACAAAATAAATTGTTAAAATAATAATACGCAATGGCATCGAGGCATAAACTACGCCCCTTACATACTTATATGTAGTATATATTCTATATATATAGACATAATAAGTATAAGCCTTGTTGTATATAAGTATTTGATTAAGTGTCTTTGTCAATGGCTCGGGCTTGTGCTTTAGTGTTGAAAAGGGCGGTAAGAGGACAATCTCTATAGAGACAGGTCCATAGCTCCATTCAGTCTCTCATTCATGCAGACAATGGTCAGCGCATACAAATCATCAACAGCCTGATACTAAGCCTGTGTCATAACTACACTCAGAGAAATTGGGGAAAGTTGGTAATTAGCTGAATTCGTCAGATTCTACAGATTTGCAACAAAAAAAAATTAAGAAAAAGCTGTAGAGCTGTTCCACATAAATGATAATGGTGGACTGTGTTCTAGAGCAAATAAATTACAATTCAGATAAGTCGGGAACTTATCCGATAATAAGATATACTAAAATTTTTATATAAACAAGAGAATTCTTAACGATAATGTTCTAATTCGATGCTTTAAGGCGAGTCAAAAATGGCTTCAAAGGGTGGGACATAATATCCAAATGTTATTCTAATTTTATACGCCTTTGACTCTATGAGTCTAAATACAAAATTATATTGCCATTGAAATCAACATTTTTTCGTTTGTTAGCCTCACTAAATTCTGTTAAACTAAAGCCACAAAACTGTTGTGCCGAACCCAAATTTGGATTAGATATTGGAAATTTGGTCAGTAGCAAATATCTTTCCTGATCTTCTAAAGAAGAACATAAAAACCTTTTTTTTAAACAATTTTACTTATTAACTGCAGTAGGTGCGAAATTAAAAATGCGAAAACGGTTTAAAAAATATATAGGGTAAGGTGGAGTAAATCCGACCTAGTAATTGGTTTTGGCTGTAAAATGCTTATTTAGCATCGGATCAACTCGTCCGATATACCAAATTTGAAGCTAGCACTTTGGAGAAAATTTCTAGAGCTACCGATTTCTTCCTGGCCAATAATATTTGATATATGACCATTTTTTAAAAAGTCAGTTTTTGTAATTTTCGAAAATGGTGAGGATCAACAACTTTCACTTAGCTTTTATTCCTGATTTAGTAGGGCTTTTCTAATAGAGACAATGGTATATCGGGCTTGTCACGCATTGTTAGGGTTTGCCCCATCTTATCTCGCGGAGATTTTAGTGAATTCTACAAATCGTGATAGGAGCATCTCTTTTGTAGTGTAAGAATTTAGATACTTTGCATTTCTGCCTATCTTCTCTATATTTTTGATTCTCTGTAATTCTGCAAAAAACTATTTTTTATAATATTATTTTTCAAAAAACACCAATTTGCTTTCGAAAACAAAGATGAATTAAAATCTTTGTCATATATTCCTCCATTACAAATAATTCTGAAACACTTTTAAGAGACAAAAAGATTTTTCGAGATTTACATTCTCGATGAAGAAGCCTGTCTGCAGCTAATCTCGTTCTCGAGAAAAAGGGAATTAAGCGATTTAATAGATATTTCATGTAGATCTGACAAGATATGCCGCGAAGCTTGTGCTTTGCCATTATGCCCGATGGGCTTGGTTTTAGTTCGCCGTGGAGCAATTTTTTGCCATTGATGCATTTGCCTAATGTACAAGATCCTATTGATTCCCAGTCACAATTTTTTCTCCCAGTGCACGCATGTTTTGATAATGAAAGCAGTTTATATCATGCTGATTGCGCGCCTAGTCAATCGCCAACCCGCGCCAACTCCGACTCCCTCCGCCTGCGCCTAATGCTTCCTTTGTCCAAAATGTCTATGTGTTTTTGTAATGACCTCTCTCCCTATCTGGTGACGATTCGAGTTTCTGTTGTAACCGCTGAAGGATGCCCCAGTTGCAACCACAAACTGAGCTCGACTTCCATTGTGTGCACGTAATTGTGTCACGTGGCTCGTGGCTCGTGAATATGAAACGCGTCTCAGTTCGTTGCTTTTCAATTCTGCGAACTTCGTTTGAATTTTGCAAACGGCAGAGGCAGATAATGTAATTTCCAAAGCCCATTGATTCCGTTGCATAAAAATATTGCAACTTGTGGCGGGTTGGATAGAACATTTTGTTTGGAGAGATAGAGAGAGCGGAGCTTTAATGCGAAATAAATTAACTTTTGTGGTTAATTTGAGTTGAGGAACTCACATATTGAGTGAGATTTTAATTGCTAATTAATAAGTTTAATAGATGAACCCCGAAGTGCGAAAAAATTCTTAAAAGAACAAAGTGATACAAGAAATTCTGCGAAAAAAATTTAAATTAATAGTTAAGAATGGAAATACTTTTTTTAAAAGCTTAAAAGAATTTAAATTTTGATAGATTAGTCCTTGAAAATCTATGAATCTAAGCAGGCACCATTTTTTAAGTTGATATCTTGAGAGTTGCGAAAAATGTGATTTTGCTATTATAAGTTGGTAGAGAAACACTTAGAAATCGTAATAACCCTTTTAGTTTTTGTTTTTTTAATAAAGAATATAATTTCTTTCAAAACTTTGGGGAACAAAATTTCTTGAAATTTGACAAAAATATGTTTTAATTGTCATCGATGTGATAATTGTCAATTGAATTACACTACTTTTTTAGGGTAATTTTGGTTCGAGAAATACGAAAAGCTGAAAGATGAAGCTGGAGTTCCAAGTGAAATTATCAATAATCGATATGGGAGATTCATGGATAGTTCTGATAACACTACTTTAAAGGTCGTACAAATGTGGTTCACAGAAAGACACTTAAAAAAGCGTACAAAATACTTTATTTTCAACTGCCTTTATAAATCTTTAGATCTCCTATACCTTAAGATCTCAGTGCGATTCCTGAGACACCGAAACTACAACCAAATTTTTTGTATTAATTAATCCATAAGATACAGTACAAAATTATAAAGGTAAAGAGAGATTCTAATCAGTCGCCTAGCAAAGATGATATTATCGTTTATCAAATACGAAGACTCTTTTTTCTTTTTATAAAAATGAAACAATTTATTTAAACTTTAAATTACTTCCAATTAACAAAGAGAATATTTGAGCGTCGGTCGGTATTTTCATGCCAGTAGATTTCCGTTTAGCCTGTCCTGGATCTGTTTGTTGGCCTGCGCCTCTTTATGGTCCTCTTGCCTCTCTTAATCTTGCGCTTCCACTTGCGCTTTACCTTACCACCACTACCTCCTGTAGAAGTTGCAGCCGTGGTAGCGCCGCTAGCGGCGGTTGTAGTATCAGTGCCTGCTGTCGTGGTATCGGTGGCTGCTGTCGTGGTATCGGTGGCTGCCGTTGTGGTATCTGCTGCTGCTGCTGTGGTAGTGGTGTCCTGTGCCTGTGTCCTATGGACACTTAAGGCCACAAAGCAGAAGCAAACGCCAAGTAGTAACCAAGTAATCTTCATGTTGATTAAAACTGTGCTTTAACCAGATCTTAACCACGCTATTTATAGTTAAGTTCAAGATATTTCCGATTATTGACACAAGTGTTAGTTTTTTTTACAACAATGCAAATTTTATTGATATTGCTAAAAATTTTTGCACAGCTGCTTAAGAAAATGGTTGTCAGTATGACCATTAAATTCTATCTAATCTAGTGTTATCTTTAGTTTAGTGAAAAAATTATCAAAATCAGTTAAGTATAACCAGCTATAATTGCTTTTAGGTAAAGACGATATGTATGTTGAGGCTACCAAAATTTTCAAAAATTGTGAACTTGCGTTTTCATCTTCTTCGAAGTTTTCCAAATAATGCACATGATCAGTGCTCCGAGTTTTTATTTTCGTACGAAAATAATAAAAAAAATGGCGGACGTAAAGTCGGGTGCGGACGACTTTAGGATACCCTGTACCACTAGCTTGTAATAAAGTCCGATTTCTTCACAAAAAACCAAAAACAGAAGAATTTTTAAGCAAAAATTTTTTTTTGACCGATCGTTCCTATGGGAGCTATATGATATAGTCAACCGATTTGGATTAAATTTGGTACAGTGCTTAGGAACTATAAAATACTCACGAATGTCAAATTTGGTCCCAATATCTTAACAAACAAACGAAACACAACAAATTTTGTTAAAAAATCGATGTTTTGGAAGATCGGACCTATGGGAGCTATATGATATAGTCCACCGATTTTGTTCAAATTTGGCACATTGCTTAAGTGGTCTAAAAAATTTCCAAACGCCAAATCTGGTTAGGATATCTTTATTAAAAAACGAAATATAGCCAATTTTTCTTTAAAAAAGTTATTTTGGCCGATCGGTCCTATGGGAGCTATATGATATAGTCAACCGATTTTGATCAAATTTGGTACAGTGATTGGGAACTATAAAAAACTTTCGATTGCCAAATTTCGTTACGATATCTTCATAAACAAACGAATTATTCATCTAAATCGCTTTTTTTTTTCGAGGTCGTCTCAAACACCCCCATGGGAGCTATATAATTTATCCCCGATATCAAAAAAATAAAATAAACTTGCCTCCTATGGAATAATATGGGATCTAATGTGAAAGTTTGGTAACTCTAGCTCTTACCATCTCTGAGATCTAGGCGTTCACACGGACGGACGGACGGACGGACGGACGGACGGACAGACGGACGGACGGACAGACGGACAGACGGACATGGGTATATCGACTTCTCTATTCACCCTGATCATATTTTAGGTAACTTTGGGGTGTCTCCGACGTCTCCTTCTATATGTTACATACATTTTCGGCTTGCACAAACTTAATATACCCTTGGACCATACGGTACAGGGTATAAAAATCCATTAAAATGTTTGACGATAAAATAAGTTCGATACTTTAATTGTCGCTGTTGACTACCTTAACCATTATACACTAACTACCAGGTAGTTTACTGGTAACCACTTACTTTAATCCTCCCCAATTTGTCATTGGGTCAAGTAGGGGTGTCCAAGAAGTAACTTCATTCTACTTCTCGCAATAAGTATTTATTCCGACTCTTGTCAGTGCCGGGACTGTCCCCGGTACTGTAGATATTTGACGCAGCTGACTTTCCATCTATGTATGTGTTTAATGGTTGCGTATGTGTTAGAGGTTACGCAGTAATATATGGAAATGGTGGTTTTGGTACTGTGTGTTAATATTATAGTTACAACTAAACTAAATAGTGTTGGTCAATGCTAAATTTACATTTGTAATGACCGCAGCTCAGCTATTTTAAAGGCCAGGAATTTGATTGTGGGCATTTTAGTGTTTGGATATACTCGGAAACATGTTTATTTAAAGCAGCATATGTTTATAAAGTGGAATTTTTTAGCTAAACATATATATAAAATAAACTTTCCAAAAAATTTGTTTGCTATAAAAACAAACAGAAATGCGTTATAAGGATATCAACCTGAAAAAGTAGTTTTGTAAAAAAAAACGTTATTGAGGAGTTCGTTTTAAGGAAGTTTGACTGTACGTCAAGCTGTGCAAGATTGAACGCCTTAAAATGGTACTTTCGAAATTAAAATCTAAAGGTTTTAAAGAAAGACAGAAGAATAAGAGCCCGAGAGCTTTAGCTGGGTGTGATCCCCGACATACGGCAGGAAAGAAAATCGAATTCTTGAAGTATTTCACCTTGACAAATAAGATTGCTCGAATGAGTAGAACATGCTTATAATGATTGATTTTCAATAAAATAGTTCATATAGTCCCATATTCCAATGGGACAACAAGAGGTCCTTAAAGATCGAATCTTCCGTTATATGTGCAAATTAAAAAGGTTTCTTAATAAGAGTTTTGATACAATAAATATTTAAGTTATATTTTGATGTAAAATTTAAATCTACTGCTTATTGTTTAAGATCTTTTATAACAACTGTTGTTTTTAAAGCCTCTCTTTACCTCTTTCTTGGACGTGTGAGAATTTTGAATTCAATAAGTGCCATAGATAAACGATAATTATGTTCGAAACGAATGCAAGTCAATGATAATAAATAATTTTTTATCGGAACGAATAAGATTTATCGATAACTTATCTTTTATACTCGAAATAAATAAGAGCTCTCAATAGAAAAAAATAATAAATAATAAAAATAAATTGTATAGATAAAGATAATGAAAAGATGATGAAAAGGAGGGGTTGGGATGAGGGAGGGATGGGATGGGATGGGATGGGATGGGATGGGATGGAATAAGATGAGATGAGATGAGATGAGATGAGATGAGATGAGATGAGATGAGATGAGATGAGATGAGATGAGATGGGATGAGATGCGATGGGATATGATTAGATGGGGAGACGTCGAGATGGGATGGGCTCGGACGGGATGTGATGAGATGGGGATGGGATTATGGGTTTTGGGATAGAATTCGAACGTTTTATATTGCAAGAGACACATGACAGGGGATATCGTTGAATAGAAAATAAACAGACATAGAAAAAGTCGTTACAATAAGCACCTTCTACGTCACAATAACAGATTGTCGTGGAATCTTCTCAACGCATATCGCATAATAAGGCGTAAGAGAAGATTTCGATACAACTTTTAAACACCTCCAAAGTACGCTTCTACGTGACAAGAACAGATTGGCATGGGATCTCCTCAAAGCATATTCCATCAGAAAACGAAAAGGATGGTGATTTAGAGAACTTTTCGATTCAACTTCCTAGAAAGACACATTTGTGATATTTCAACAGGTAGCTCACTTAATATCCTGTTCACTGCTCTAACCAAACCTTCTTCTGCCTTCTATGTACTTTATGGCTAATGGTAAAAAGTAGTACAACTATACAATCTGGTTTCTTAAAATTGACCTGATTTGTACCTAAATGAATGACGTTTTGATGGTGTATAAAGAAGCTTAAGAAATTTTCGGCAAAAAAGAACTAAAGCATCCGAAAAGTTCACATTTTTCCAAGACTATCATTTCATTCGCAGTTTTAAGATTTGTAGTTGTTCCATAGGTAACACACACTCTCATTATATTGACATACTTAGTTGAAAATGGAGTCTTAGACAAAGGACTCAAAAACAAAGTCCAGAAAAATATTTGCCCAAAAAAAACTTCATTAAAAATAAACAAAGCACTGTATAGTATATTGTCTATTTTAAATAAATAAAGATATTCAAACAAATGCGAGACAAAATAACTAAAATCCCAAAAAAAAAATTGCAAAAAAATTTGACGCTTCTGCAAAATTCTAAGCAATATCAATAAAATTGGCATTGTTGTAAAAAAAACTAACACTTGTGTCAATAATCGGAAATATCTTGAACTTAACTATAAATAGCGTGGTTTAGATCTGGTTAAAGCACAGTTTTAATCAACATGAAGATTACTTGGTTACTACTTGGCGTTTGCTTCTGCTTTGTGGCCTTAAGTGTCCACAGGACACAGGCACAGGACACCACTACCACAGCAGCAGCAGCAGATACCACAACGGCAGCCACCGATACCACGACAGCAGCCACCGATACCACGACAGCAGGCACTGATACTACAACCGCCGCTAGCGGCGCTACCACGGCTGCAACTTCTACAGGAGGTAGTGGTGGTAAGGAGAAGCGCAAGTGGAAGCGCAAGATTAAGAGAGGCAAGAGGACCATAAAGAGGCGCAGGCCAACAAACAGATCCAGGACAGGCTAAACGGAAATCTACTGGCATGGAAATACCGACCGACGCTGAAATATTCTCTTTGTTAATTGGCAGTAATTTAAAGTTTAAATAAATTGTTTCATTTTTATAAAAAGAAAAAAGAGTCTTCGTATTTGATAAACGATAATATCAGCTTTGCTAGGTACTGGTTAAAATCTCCCTTTACCTCTTTCGTTTTGTCCCAAGCTTGTAGACTGATTCTTTTTTAGACAAAGTAATATATCTAAGTTTTGCATCATGTAGTTAATTGTTTAACGTGTCTTTTTGCCACAGAAAGTCAAAAGGTAAAAATATTCGGTTCTACTTTCGGTGTCTCATGAATTAGACTGGGATCTTCGGTCATATGAGATTTAAAGATTTATAAAGGCAGTTGAAAATAAAGTATTTTTGACGCTTAGTCTTCTATGAACCACATTTGCACGAACTTTAAGAGTAGTAGGTATTACCAGCACTATCCATAAACCTCCCATATCGATTATCTATGGAACTCCAGCTTTTTCCTACAGCTTTACTTACTGCACCATTAACTTCAATTTCTCTGAAAAAATTCAGCTTTAATACTTTGCCACAACAAATGGCAAACCTTTTAATGTACATTGAAAAAGTTGGCCAACAACAATAATCATTAGGTGGTAACTGACAGAAGCCAAATGTTTATGACGAAGGCAAAGTTCTCAAATAATTGAGCGCAAATTGGCAGCCATAATAAAGTTTAGCAACATATAAAAAGTAAAAGACATTTTTCTTTTTTTTTTTTTTTTTTTTTGGTGATTTGGAATTTTTTGTCCCATACCTTTTTTTATTTTTAAAGTTAAACCACATCAGCATGGTACATACCTTGGCGATAGGCAAACCGCCATTAATCACCTTAAGTAGAGCAAGGCGCGAGATTTTTAGCTCGAGAACCAAATAAAAAAACAATATGGCGAATTGGAAATCGATTGTCATCGAATTTGGGGTACACTGTAAAATTTTACATTTACACAGAAACAAAACCAGAAGCTGCAGTCGGGAAACCCTTAAAAGAATGAAATTTCTCTCAAGCAGCACATGGGGATCCTTGACAGAAATGTAGTGACTAAAGCTGACTCTTTTTCATGTTATAAGAGCCAGAGAGCGAAATGTAGAGCTGACGGTAATTATTTCGACCTTTATAAACATCTGCGACCAATATCATATCGAGGGAAGAAGATTCTTTCAAATTTTGTCGAGAAAATCGATTCTTCTTTTTACAAAAGATTAAAGCTCCGAAGAATAAGAAAAAAACGATCAAATATATTCAGATTTTTTACTTTCGATAAATTCGCACGAAGGGGAGGTTCTTTCAAATTTAATAGAGAAAATCGATTTTTTTTTTACAAAAGTAAATGCGTAGAATATGCGTAGGAAACAATTTTTCTATGCCCTCAACATTTATAGAAAAACAGCGTCTAAAACGCACCTAAGTCGCGCGCGACTAAAACCTTTCAACGCGTTTTTCTCGGAACTATGTTTTCCATTAGAATTTCAAGCACAGGTCTTGATCTATTGTTCCGAATTCCTTCTTTTAAAGACTATTTGAAAGGATATAATTTTTTGTATGGCTTATGCCAACAATATACTTGAAAAATTGTTATTTTTAAGCAATGTCAAATCCCAAAAAAAAACATTTTTTTCGACCGTCCACATTTCAGTAAATTTTTTGGCAAAACTTATTCTGATTTAGTATAAGCCATAAAGAATTTCAATAAACAAAAAAATTATCATTTCACCAGAGGCTAGAGAACTGAAATTCGGGGACGATGTTCTGCATTTAACAATTAAAACTGGAAGTTTCTATGTCGTTTTATCATGCCACAAATAATTCCCAAAACTCGCCTTCTTTTTGGCCTAATTTAAAAGAACCTTTCCTAATTTTATAACAAATAAATAATAAATGAATGTAAATCAAACTTCAATGAAAGATTTGAAAACCTTCAAAGCGAAAAGTCAAAAAATTCAAAGTAACTACAAATTTGACTCAATAACTTATTTCGTGACGTCACAATATTTCTTTCATTTGACTCTACCTACATACCTTTACGATTTAAATCCGGAGCCATTTTGTATGTTTTTTTTGCCTTTAAGGCGATTTGTACTCAGGCCTTTAAAATACAGCGTCTTTTTTTTAGATGTTCACAACTTTGAGTTGACAACTCTGCTTTATGTCATAACCCATTAAATAGCTGATAGTCGTTTTTTGTTGAGTTTGGTTTGACATTTCATTATGGATGGACCAGAACTACGCTTAAAAATTGTTGAAAATTTTTATCAAAATAAAGGTTAATTTCGTCAAACCGAATGTCATAAAAGTTTCTGTCCAATAAAGTCAGTTTTATTGATATTAAAAAACACATTTTAGAGTTTTATTAAAATTTAAGCTTGTGTCAATTTAAAAAAACATCCTTCACCAAAAAGCGATTACTTCGATATCGTTTTCTAATTTCCGAATTTAATGACATTTGTTATCAATCGAAAGATTGTTTCTTTCACGATTACAAACTGTCTTTGAAATATTTTAGCTTATAAGGGGCAAAATAAAATTGCTTCTTCTTATATGCGGTCTTACTTTGGAAGTTCCGCATCATCTTCCACTCCTTGTTACGTAAAGTAACACAAAACTAATATACCCCACAGCTTAAAGCTTAACTTCCCGGGCATAAAAAACTCCACGTGAATTTTCAAAGCGCAGACACAAATGAGGCGCATGAATCAAAAAGCCAAAAAAAAATATTTTTCAACTTTTTTTTTTCTTCGTGGCTGACATTGTGGCGGAAGTGATAACAAAAGCCGCTGACACTTGACAAAGTTGGCGACGCGCCACCTGGCGGGCAGTAGCGGCACAAGCTGCGGCTGTCAGTCTGTCAAGTAGCAGCAGCAGCAGGAGCAGATAAACATTGCCAGCGGCAGGCAGGTGTCGCTGCCTCCTGTGCCGGCAACTCAATGTTACTTCATTTTTAACCAAAAAATTTCACAGCGTGGACAGGAGCAGCGGGCTGTCCCAGTCATAAATATCTAGAGCCTGTGACCAACCCAACCCCTGCCAAACTGGCCAGCTGCTTCCTGATTGTGACTGCGCTTTTAATTAATTTTGTGTACATAATTTACACCTTTTCATAATTTTCAATTTTTTTTTTGTATAATATATTTACAGAGGCAATGTGCGCGCTCTTTGGATGGGCGTGCTCTGGGCTCTGACATCTGGCACGGGCGTGGCAGTGGCATTGCTACAAGGCTCTGCAGGACCATTGATTGGCGTTGCCATATCGGCATCATTGTTGCCACCTGTCGTAAATTGTGTGAGTATGACGTACTGTATTCAGCTCAAGTAGGTCACATATAGATGAATTTTTATCTCTAATTGGTAAGCCGATACTAAAGGACACTCGAACGCACACCATTGCACATACTCAGACACATATACGAGGCATTTCTATATAGCTATAGATATGCTTGACAATTTTTGACATTTCTGCTCGGGACACTCATTGAAAAAAAATGTGTTATTGATATGTATAAAAAATATCCAATTTTGAAGCACTTGCTGGTATTGTGTGACCTTGAAACGCGATTTAAACCCAAACAATTTAATGAAAAGTATGGAAGAATACAATTGAACGGCTTACAACTTACAAATGGATAGTCGAGAGATTCTGAGAAAAAATATGAAAATGTTTAGGGCTTATTTTTTGGGGAATTTTAAGTAGAAACTTTATAGACTTAATTGAAAGCTGCAGGAAATTTCTGATGAAAATCAGAATTGGTTGAAAATACCAGGAAAAGTTTGCTGGAAAGTTTGGAAAATGAAACTGAATAATTGGGTTAAGTAAAATAACAAAATGAGAAAATGAAATATAAACTACATTAAAACGAACTTCTATGATTTAAAATAAATAAAAAAGAAAAGAAAAAATTATATTTTTATAATAAAAAAAAATGAAATAAAATAAACATAAACATAAAAAATAACATTAAATAAAATTAAATCAAATTAATTACAACTAAAAAAATGAAATATTAAAATTAATTAAAATACACAAAATTAAATAAAATAAAATTATATCAATTAAATCAAATACAATCGATAAAATAAAAGAGATAAAGTAAAAAAAAATAAAATAAATTGAATAAAATCAAATTAAATAAAATAAAATGAAACAAAACAAAATATAAATTTGAATGAAATAAAACAAAATAAATTAAATAAAACAAAATTAAATAAAATAACATCAAATACAATAAAATAAAATACAATAAAATTGAAGAAAACTAAATTAAATAAAATGCAATAAAATAAATTTAAATATATAAAATAAAATAAATTTGAATAAAATGAAATGAAAAAAATAAAATAAATTTCAATAAAAAAAATAAAGCAAAGTTAATTTGAATAAAATTAAATAAAAATAAATTTAAATAAAATAAATTACAATAAATTAAAATTAATTTAAATAAAGAAAAATAAAATAAAATTCAATAAATTAAATTCAAAAAAAATCAAATAAATTTAAATAAATTCAAATTAAATGAATATAAATACATTCAAATAAATACATCAAAATTCAAATAAATTTGATATTTACTCAACTAAATTGAAATAAATTCGAATAAATTCAAATAAGTTCAAATAAATTAAAACAAATTAAAAAAATGGCGGACGTAAAGTCGGGCGCCGACTTTAGGATACCCTGTACCACTAGCTTGTAATAAAGTCCGATTCTTCACAAAAAACCAAAAACAGAAGAATTTTTAAGCAACAAATTTTTTTTGACCTATCGTTCCTATGGGAGCTATATGATATAGTCAACCGATTTCAATAAAATTTGACGCAGTAGCTTAAATGCCTTAAAAAGATCTGAATGCCAAATTTATTTCAAATATCTTTACAAACAAACAAAACACATCGGATTTTGTATAAAAAACGTGTTTTGGACCGATTGGATCCTATGGGAGCTATATGATCTAGTCAAACGATTTGGATTAAATTTAGTACAGTGCTTAGGAACTATAAAATACTCACGAATGTCAAATTTGGTCCCAATATCTTAACAAACAAACGAAACACAAAAAATTTTGTTAAAAAATCGATTTTTTGGAAGATCGGACCTATGGGAGCTATATGATATAGTCAACCGATTTTGTTCAGATTTGGCACATTGCTTAATCTGGATTTACGATATCTTTATTAAAAAACGAAATATATCGAATTTTTCTTTAAAAAAGTTATTTTGGCCGATCGGTCCTATGGAGCTATATGATATAGTCAACCGATTTCGGTCAAATTTGGTACAGTGATTGGGAACTATAAAAAACTTTCGAATAACAAATTTGGTTACGATATCTTCATAAACAAACGAATTATTCATCTAAAACCTTTTTTTGTCGAGGTCGTCTCAAACACCCCCATGGGAGCTATATAATTTATCCCCAATATCAAAAAAATAAAATAAACTTGCCTCCTATGGAATAATATGGGATCTAATGTGAAAGTTTGGTAACTCTAGCTCTTACCATCTCTGAGATCTAGGCGTTCACACGGACAGACGGACAGACGGACATGGGTATATCGACTTCTCTATTCACCCTGATCATATTTTAGGTAACTTTGAGGTGTCTCCGTCGTCTCCCTTCTATATGTTACATACATTTTCGGCTTGCACAAACTTAATATACCCTTGGTACCATACGGTACAGGGTATAAAAAAAATAAAACAAATTTGAATAAAAAAAATAAAGCAAAGTTAATTTGAATAAAATTAAATAAAATAAATTTAAATAAAATAAATAAAAAGACAAATAAAATTAAATTCAATAAATTAAATTCAAAAAAATTTAAATAAATTTAAATAAATTCAAATCAAATAAATTGAAATAACTTCAAATAAATTCATCAAAATTCAAATAAATTTAAATATAATCAACAAAATTTAAATACAATCAAATATATTCAAATAATTTCGAATAAATTCAAATAAATTTAAATAAATTCAAATAAATTTAAAAAAATTCAAATCAAATAAATTCAAATAAATTGAAATAACTTCAAATAAATTCATCAAAATTCAAATAAATTTAAATATAATCAACAAAATTTAAATACAATCAAATATATTCAAATAATTTCGAATAAATTCAAATAAGTTTAAATAAATTCAAATAAATTCAAATAAATTCAAAAAAACTCAAATAAATTCAAATAAATTTAAATAAATTTAAATAAACTCAAATAAATTCAAATAAATTCAAATAAATTCAAATAAATTCAAATAAATTCAAATAAATTCAAATAAATTCAAATAAATTCAAATAAATTCAAATAAATTCAAATAAATTCAAATAAATTCAAATAAATTCAAATAAATTCAAATAAATTCAAATAAATTCAAATAAATTCAAATAAATTCAAATAAATTCAAATAAATTCAAATAAATTTAAATAAATTCAAATAAATTCAAACAAATTCAAATAAATTCAAATAAATTCAAATAATATTCAAATAAGTTCAAATAAATTCAAATAAATTCAAATAAATTCAAATAAATTCAAATAAATTCAAATAAATTCAAATAAATTCAAATAAATTCAATTAAGTTCAAATAAATTAAAATAAATTTAAAAATTCAAACCAATAAATTCAAATAAATTCAAATAAATTCAAATAAATTCAAATAAATTCAAATAAACTGAAATAAATTCAAATAAATTCAATTAAATTCAAATAAATTCAAATAAATTCAAATAAATTCAATTAAATTAAATAAATTCAAATAAATTCAAATAAATTCAAATAAATTCAAATAAATTCAAATAAATTCAAATAAATTCAAATAAATTCAAATAAATTCAAATAAATTCAAATAAATTCAAATAAATCAAAATAAATTCAAATAAACTCAAAAAATGCAAATAAATCTTTCAAAATTCAAATAAATTTAAATAATTTCGAATACAATAAATTTAAAAAATTCAAATAAATTAAAATAAATCAAAATAAATTAAAATATGTTAAAATAAAATAAAATTTTAATAAAATAACAATAACAAAATTTAAATAAATTTAAAAAAATTAAATAAAATAAGTTTCTTTTAAACATAATTGGTTATTAAATATTGTTGAAAATATAATAAAAACCTTAAAATAATTGGTTAAAATAAATAAAAATACACACAAGTTACATTACGTATACGTACAGTATTAAAATGTACCCCCGAGGCCCAATGTTGCCTCTAGGCCACTCTAGGATACCCAGAGCGTTGATTTTTTTTTTTTCTGCGACTATTTATGGCTAAATAAAGATAATTCTAATCCCAAATACTTTGTTAATTCCTCACATACTAATTCCATGCTAAAAGCGTTTGCGTATTTTAAAAAATTGTGTACAGCTTCTACTACATTCATTAACCTAAATATTGCACAATTCTAGTCTAAAACACATTAATTTTAATGACAAATAAAAGTCATTTGCCGCAAATCTACTTTCGTGGCAACTGTATTTATTATTACCAAAACCAAACTGCCTAACTCTTAACAACTAAAGCCAAATATTTGTGCAAATTGTGCTCTGCAAACTTTTCAAGTATCTAAACGCAAAAAAAAAACACTCCAAACTTTGAGTGGCAAACCGCATTCCGAAAATGTTTTCCCAAAGTTAAAGCGGCTGCAAATATTGACTTAAATGTTTCAAGTCGCAGCCCGAGCAAAAAGTGAAACCTCGTCGGAGTTTTTCTCGTTTTTTTTTTGTCACAGATACATTTCTGTGCCTGTAATGAATATCACATAAATTAGAACACAAATACAATTTGCTGATTAATCTAAAGTGCATAGCCCAAAAACTTTCGGTCATAAATCTGTCTTAGCATAGCCAGAGCAGCAGGAGTCCGTAGTTCGGAGTCCTTCGCAGCAGTGTATACCACTCAGCTGTTTGCCTGCCATGTTGCAGCAACCACAGCAAGTGCATAAATTTCGACCCAATTTTCAAGTGCAAATTGGGCCTGAGGCACAGAGCATTCCAACTCCGAAACCGGAAAACGGAAGTTGCGTAAAATTATAAGGCTTAAGTGAGAGCGAGAGAGAGCGGGGCAGAGCTTGCCAGGAATGTAGGCAAAACTTGCTGCTAAAATTGCGTGTATAAAGTCGAGCGTGACCGACTTCGATGTGGTAGTTTGTAGAGCTTGAGATTAGGGGATACTCTACTAAATTCAAAAATTGTTTTTTCAAGAAATATATATTTTTAAGAGCTACTGCTAAGCCTTCTAATATTACTATAACGCTATAGATTTCAATATTCGATAAAAACTTAATCGATAAATATTTCATTTCGCAATTCACTTTGAAAATGTCTGCTTAATTTTTTTTGAAAAAGAAACCGATACTTAGCAAAACTTACATCTCTATATATTCACTTCATACTGATCAATTTGATAGATACTTTCGTTCTTTTGTCCTGCTTCCTGTTACAAACATTTCAACGAACTTTAGTTGCCCTTTTTGACTCACTGAGTTATGTGCAGAAAAAGGCTAACAAACAAAACTCCCCAACGACATTGTTGGTCTGACATTTATCAATGCTGACATTTAGACAAAAGACAAAGGCGCAGGACGGCAGAAAGGTTTTTGGTTACGACGAGGACGAGCACAAGGACGACCGCAAGCATGACAAAATGATGCACAAACAAATAATGGTGTTCTCGCTGAAGGATGAAGCAGCAGCGGGGACTTGGTGTAGGTCCAAGTGTTGGGCTAAAACAATGGCGGCTGAAATCGCTTAATCATGGCGGCAACTGCGAACGAGCATGTGTGGCAGTCCACAAACAACAAACTACTTAATGCTCAGCAGATCTTGCGCTCTCTTGCGCGCCTCTGCTGCCTTTTTTTCTCGCTCTCTCTCTCTCTCAGTATGTGTGCAAATAAATCACTCATACACACACACACTCACACTGCTGGTTGTCGGCAGCAGCACACACAAAGACACTCAAACACAAACATACACAAAAACATTTATGCCTGGGCATATGATAGCATTAATTTTAGGTACTTGAAATAGAACTTGCTTTCTTTTAAATAAAGCTCCAAAAAACATGCCACAATTAGTTGCACGTGTGTCTGTGTGTGTGCCTTTTGCTGTTTATAATAAGTCTAAACATTCAGCGCAATAACAGCGACAACACTGCGTATGAATAATGTTGCGCAAACATAAGATTTTGCATATTACTCATACGCCATGTTTTAGTAGGTGTGTCCGACTGATATAAAATAAATGCAGTTTAAGTCATTTGCATGGCTTAAATTAACATAAAATATTTGAGTTAGTTAAGTTAAGCTTTCAAGACCGCTAAAAAATTATTGCTTATTTAATTTTATTATTAAATGAGTTAAAAGAAGTTTTTGCATATTACTCATACGCCATGTTTTAGTAGAAGGTGTCCGATTGACATAAAATGAATGCAGTTCGAGCCATTTGCATGGCTGAAATTTATATAAAATATTTGAGACGTTTAGTTTGGTATCCAAGAGCGCTAAAAAAAACGTGCCACAATTAGCTGCACGTGTGTGCGTGCCACTTGCTGTTTATTGGGTCTAGACGTTAAGCGCTGCAACAGCGACAACGCTGCGTATGAATAATGTTTTGCAAACATTAGATCGCGCATATTACTCATACGCCACGTTTCCATTAGAGACGCTTTCGATATGCATGATATGGACACAACTTGAGCTATTTGCTTAATATGAATTGCCAGAAAATATCTGAGACATTTAAATTTGCGTTAAAGAGCCTTTAAAAGAATTTATTAGACGACTAAAAAAAATTGTAAGTCAGAAAACTAAGAGCATGTTGTACTTAAATCAAATTATCAAATTACTCGCTGAAAATGAGCTCAATGTCCGATTTGAACACTTGTTGGGTCAATGTCACTCGTAATGAATTTACCAAAATATCAACCTACATTTTTGGCTCTAAGGTTTGGATATATCTATCGGTCGTGTCTTCCAATCTTATCAAAGTATTTTTTATGACTTCGTGTATGAAGTCAGTGAATAACTGCCGGTTGCCTCTAGAGAAGATGGCTAAGCAGTTTTCAATTCACCTCATATGCATCCCAGGACATAGGGACTTCAAAAGCAACTGTATTGCGAATGAACTGACTACACAAGGAACTATCTGCATCCTCGTTCAAGACAAGGAGGCCCTGGGTATACCCATGGCCAGCTGTAAACTGAGAATACGACATTTTTTCGCTCACTATGCAAATAAAACGTGGAATAGGACATCAGTCCGTGAATAACTGCCGCTTGTCTCTAGAGGAGATGGCTGAGCAGTTTTCATTTCACTTTATATGGATCCCAGGACATAGGGACTTTAAAAGCAACTGTATTGCGGATGAGCTGGCTATACAAGGAACTACCTGCATCCTCCTTCAAGACAAGGAGGGCCTGGGCCAGCTGTAAACTGAGAATACAAAGCTTTTTTGCTCTCTGTGCAAATAAAACGTGAAATTGGGTATCGAGCACGGGTAGGATCTCGCGGCAATCTTGGCCGAAAAGAACCAAAGAACTTTGCTGTCTGAATAGAGCCCAGTGCTCATCTGTTAAACATGCTATCACGGGAAACTGTCTGTTGGATAATCAGGTTGAATGCCCCCTACCATGACTTCTGTAGAAGCTGTGGCGCTGAGTAGGAGCTGGAGACGGTGCAACACTTTTTCTGTCATTGCCCAGGGCCGGGCAGTAAAAGATTTAGGTTCTCAAAGTCACACTTTCCTCACGATTTATCTCAGTTCTCTGTACAGAGTCCAAAATGCCTTTTAAGCTTTGTTCAGGCTGCCGGATGGCTTCCTCACCTCATATAGGAGACCTCTCAAGTGGGGAAGAGTGGTAAAATAGCTCACTGTACCGGTATCGCATTGGGCCTATCCTTGGCCTTAGTGAGATTGGACGTCAGTTCCAACTGCCGCCCTAACCAAATCTAACTTATCAGAGTATTCACTAAATTGATACCCCGTAGATTCGGGTGATACCAAAGATAAAAATGAAAGATTAAAGAAAAACATATTTCAATTTTTTACCATGAATAAAAACCTCTTGAAAGCAAAGAAACCTAGTTTTTAATGGTAAAAAAATTAAAAAAAAGCATATTTTTGTTCTCAGCATGACTTCCAAATATTTGTATTGTGCGGCTAAAACGAATCTTTGGGTAAGATTAGTATCCCGAGATCTTAAAATCTCGAGTTCGGTTTTTCATAGAACCGGCTATCTATATATTTTGCTAAATCTAAACTGATTAGGGCTAATATGCAGATTTTGTATAAATTTGGTGTGCATTCAATCGGTTATCTTATATCCTCAATCCCCTACGGATATATAAAAAAATATATATTATCTAAACGATCATTATTATCCCCATTAGCCATTTCTCTTGTCCAATTCCTTCGATTAATCTTCTCTTCTCTGTCAACCCAAAATTTACTACTTTCTGTCTATATATCCAATTTTCAAAATATATAATTGCAAATTTTTATAGGCTATTAACTTTTTATAGAGTTCCACTGAAGCAAACTAGAAATCTTAAATTTTTTTTCTTTCTTCCCACACGTAAAACTTTAGCGCTTTACTTTCAAATCCAAGCACGCAATAATTTTACCAAAAATAGCAATAAATTCGGCTAAAAGAGCGGCGAGAATGATATAAGAAAGCAAGAACCGAGCGAGAACACGTTCTCTAAAATAGCAAAGTCATGAACTCCAATACAAATACACACACGTACGCGTACAAGAACACATACATAAATACATACACACGCACATAAATATATAAATGCGCACGCACTTCCGGGCAAAATTTGGCCAAGCACAAGGGTGGAGGCGAAAGGAGGATGAGGGGGACGTTGCTGGTTTTTCTTTTTATGTGCAAAATATTTAAAAAAAGATCACAATCGACATTAGAGACTTAAAAATAATTTGTTGTTAACCCCCTTTTATCCCCAGCTTCCTACACCCCTGCCCATATATATCTACCAGCCGGAGCCAGCTGCTGAGTCATTATAATTTATAATAGCAAAGCAAAGCAAAAAGAAAGAATTATAGAGGCGGGAGAGAAGACTAGAGAAAACACAATGTGTAGACAATGCGACAATGAAGTTTTAGGAGTATCCTGGTGTGTGTCGAAGCATGTGTCCTTTTGTCTGGTCTTTGTGGGCGTTTTTGGAATTTATAGCATTTCAAGGCCAGCAGCAACACAGCAGCAGTTTCAATTTCAATTTGGCAAGCAGCACGCGGCGACCTTATGACCTCGAAAATGGCGTACACACACGCACACTAATCCAAACACACACACATACACACTGGCGCTTGACTAACATGCAGATTTAGTGCTGGCACACATGACGCCACCGGAAATGGCCAGCCTCAATATGGCGTCTATGACAAACTTTGCATTAACCCGCTAACAAACTATGTACTATATATTTCCTTTCTATAGGGTCTGTTTTGGTCGCTAGCCTGCATTTGGCTCATCTATCCGGAGAAACGTATACCACATCTGAAAAACGAAGCCATGAATGCCACAAGCTCATATCCTTTTCTCTATACGGACTATCTGCCCACGGAATTTCTCATTAATGGCATTGTATCCGCCTGTTTGACCGTTGTAAATGTAATTTGCATATTTATAACCGCCATTATAGTGCTGAAAATCAAAGAAGTGTCGGCGCCATATACAGCCAGTCCTGATTTGAAACGGTAAGTAAGCAGAAACCCAACTCCCCCCACCCGCTGTACACCTAGATAGCTTCAGGTTGCGGCAGGACATAATGTAGTCAAATGAAATCAGCTGCATTCGGGCGTACTTAATGAGTGTCGCATGGTTACTTTTAAGCTTATCATTTCCGCTACTTTCACAACCGAGTTGTCCCCATTTGTAATTGTAATTAATAACAAAAGCAAAATAACAACAAGAGGGTAGATATATGGGTAGACTGTCTTTTGGGATACCCTTTAAAAAGGATGATAATGCTGGAAACTATTGGGATAGATGTTAAAATACAGTCGAACTTAATTTTTAAGCTCTTACTAATAGCCTTTAAAAACACCTCTTCGAACATTAAATTTCGATTATCCTTGCAGCATAAAAGCGCATCTCATATTCGTCTATATACTCTCAAAGCTCCTTGTACTAGTTTAATCAGCGTAAAGTGCGTTAGCTCATTTTTTATGCTCCGCATCCTGCAGCAGCAGCAGCCGCAGAACTTTTCATATAGACCACATATTGTAGCATAGTTTGGGGCGGCTAAGCTGTCAAGGACTATTTTTTCTTTCTGCTGGACTTGCTGCTACCATGAGTTAGTGCTCTGTTGCCGATTTTCTCATTTTTTCTATTTTATTCTGCCTTATGGATGGCAACAATGACATTGACTTTGACTTGAGTGCTTGTATCTGGCTATAATGCCCCCGTACTTGGCCCAAACAAAAGGTGACTAACACACACACACACACAGGACTAAGGCTGGGCACGTGTGTAATCTGTCCAAATAGCTAGGGAAATTAAGTTATATTATCAGCTACTTTGATATTGCTTTTTATTAAATCAATGTTAATGTCAAGTTGTGTCATTTTTTCTTTGCTTTTTTTAAAGCACTTGGGGGCATATTTAGTGCCAGCCAGCTGGAAAATCACTTAAGCGGACTATATATACTCTATATATACATAGTATGCTCTGTTGCATTTTTCAAGCAGCGTTATATTAATCAAATTTAATATTCTAAAGGACTAAGCTCAAACATGACAAATCGCATAATTAACAGGCTTATTTCATGGCATTTCAGACAAAATTACTCATACGTAGTGTAGGCTGCGCCCGCTTAGGCTAGTCCCGGCCCAAAGCGCTGCCTCTAAATGAAAATAAATGTGTTTTATTACGCCCCTGACTACAGACCAGCCCTAAATCTGACCGCCGCGTCGACTTGTCTGCTCTACTAATGGCCGCCATTTTGCAAGGCTTATCGTACGCCTTTCGCTTTTCGCCTTAATATTTTTCATTTTTTTGTCGTGACTTTTGGCAACAGGCGCAACATGTCGGCCATGTTAAAGGGTGTTGCTGCCACACAGCACTTGAATCAACGCCTGCTGTGTTGACTTTCAATTTCATAAAGCGATTCATTAAGTTGCGCCTCAAGCCTTGCCACACATTTCTCTCTTTTTTTGTTATAAATGTTGCTCAAATGTTTGGCACATATTAGTTGCCCTCGAAAGTATGCTACAGTTTTGTATTGTATTATTCCATAGTCTGTGTCCTTTTGATATGATTTCATTTTGCAAATGTTTTCAATTTAAGCTGAAGCACGCTCGTCTCCTAGAACTCAGATTTATCTAAAGTTTGCGTTTTCATCTAGCTTGGAACCATAGTTTATGCAATACTCATTTTTTTCTGCACTTTTGTCCAGCTTTATTTGTATTCGCTTTGGTTGAGTTTCTTTTATTGTGGAGAAATATTGGAATACCAGTGACGTAGAAAAATCTTTACTAGGGCTTAGTACCTTAAGTTTTTGCAGAATCTATCTCGAAACTTACCATCAGAAAGATGATGAATAATGGTTTTCAAATTGACCTAAGTGAAGGGCTTAGCATCTAACCCCATTGTGATTGTTATTGTTCCCTTCACGAAGAGATACAACTTGGAGCACTGATGTGGAGTATTCAGATCAGGTCAAATTTCTAGGTGTGGTCCTAGACAAACGACTCAACTGGAACTCCTACTTAGATCAAGTGCTCTCCAATGCTACTCTAGCCATGTAGGCCTGTAGAAAATTCTATGGCAGGACATGGGGCCTCAGCCCTCATATTATAGAGTGGATATGACTATCATACGATGGTACGGCCTATCGTCACATATGCAGCCCTTGTGTGGTGGCCCAAGACGCAGCAAAATGTGGTCATTAAGAAATGCAATGTGAGTATGCATATCTCACTCAGGACCTATGTGTACCTGTCCGGCAGCTGTCATGGAGTCAGTCCTTGGACTCACACCACTGCTCATTTTCATCAAAAAGTCAGCAATGCAGAGTCTTCGTATCCAGTGTTAGCAAGTGACACTGGTCATGCCGCACTTATATATTCCCTTCCTGATGTATCGATCTGCTTTAGATCAGATCTTATGATCACGAAACTTTTTCATAACAAGGAATTTAGATTTCTTTTCCCAAGTCGGGAGACTTAGGCTGATGGCTGTCCCAGTGGAAACCTCCGGTGGCAACAATGGTTCACGGATGGGCCCAAAACTGAGCAGGGTGTAGGAGTTGGAATCGCTGGACCCAATAGCAGAATCTCTACCGCAATGGGCATCAGGACCAGCGTCTTTCAGGCGGAGATTCATGCCCTAGAGATGTGCGCCCTTAGTATCCTTCTCAAGGGAACTACTGGAGCAAACATATGCATTTATTCAGATAGCCAAGCTGGAACTAAGACACTATCATCCTGGAGCATCTCTTCCATTATAACTACCTCAACACGCTGTCCGCCCGGAACAAAGTCGTGCTATGATGGCTGCCTGGATACTCGGGAGTGGAATGTAACACGATTGCTGACGATCTAGCACGACAGGATGCCTCCACCCTGACCACATCTCCTGCGCCGTTTTGGGGTATTGGTTGCTCCACAATCAAAACCATGATAAACAAATGGGCTGCAGAAGAACATAGGATCCCCTTTGGTTCTCCATTCCTGGGCTTCTTCAAGCAAAAGTGATTGTCAAGCCTCTGGATGCGATCAAGACAAAAGGTCTTGGCACAGCGGACCTAAAGCTCCTGCCAGCTTAACTATCTGGTCACCACACTGTTAGATACCATCTACGGAAAATTGTCTAGAATACATTGAAACCACCAGACATTTTCTCTGTGACTGCCCAGAGCTGGCATGGGACAAAGCCTATCACATACGAAAGGAACGGATTAGTCCCTTCCGTCTCAGGTCAATACCAACAAAAATCTACTGCTATTCATGCGGAAAGCGTAAATTCCTTTAGCTTAAGGGTAAGGCA
Organism: Chymomyza amoena; assembly: GCA_037043745.1. Classification (NCBI taxonomy): domain Eukaryota; kingdom Metazoa; phylum Arthropoda; class Insecta; order Diptera; family Drosophilidae; genus Chymomyza; species Chymomyza amoena. Next base: position 48,525 of record JBAMAX010004332.1, on the reverse strand, counting down.
CAAAAGACCTTTTGTCGCAGTGCCCCACCTCTAAGTGAGGAACCCTTTTTTAGGGGGAAAAAAAGGGTGGACTTAAGTTTATAGAATTCTATGTCGATACTGGCTCTAGGGGCAGAATTTACATTCCTGAGCAATTTCTACAAAAACAACCCATACATATTTGATTTTTTTTTGAATTTTTCAAAAATAATCAATTCCAATTTATTTTTTTTCAATTTTTCAATATATTTTTTTCTACCTAATCCCAAAATTCAATTTCTCTTGAGATGGAAGCTGACATTGCTCTGCCCTATTATTCCCCTTTCTACGCCATTGTTTTCTATCATGGGTGTGGCTTGACAATGCGCCCAGCTGCTTGCATAAATGTCCCAAGTATGGCTGCTGCCGCCATCTTGTTTCCAGGCATATGCTTCGTATGCTTGTTGCATAAAGTGCATGATTTCATATTTATTTGTTTTTACAACTATTCCATTTCCAATGCAATCTTTGAATGTATTTCAGAGCATCTAAGAGAGTATCTATGTATCTATCCATGTGACTATCTATGTGAATATCCTTGTGCGTGTATGTGTGCCGGCTTTTGTGTGTGGATTAGTCTGTCAAAACGTTTTTACTTAAGCAAACAGTTGGTTTTAAAACTTGCATATTTTTATAAAACGTTTCTAAGGGGATTCAGAAAATTGAGTTTTGGCAAATGAAAATGAAAACTCATGTTTAACAGTGCATGAAAATAATAAGTTCCAAAGGGAAATTTGAGCTTTTTTGGTGAGCTTATTGACCTTAAAACGCATATCCTTTTTTTATGTATGCCTTTACTTTTGGAAAATTCACTTTCTTGGAATTTTAACTTAAACCGCTTCACTTTTAAAGACCCTTTAACATTGTTATCTTGGTATAAAATAATCTCTTCAATAATCTTGAAGTGTTAAATCTTAAAATAGGAAATGCAACTTTAAAAATAACTATATTATTTATTCATGACAAGTTGTCAACGCAACAGCAATCACAAAAGCTGTCAACATTCCAAATTTAACTCTTATATTTTCGTTCTTAAATTTCCAGCATTTTCCTAACTTTAACAAACTTTTCAATACTTTCTTTTTTTTCTCCTCTTACAATTTCTTTTAAAACAGCTTTTGGGAAACGGATCTACGCACTGTGAGAAAGACAAATCGTTCGACGATGCGTCAACGTCGTGGGACCTTCAGAGGATTCGGCGGCGGGGGCAACAGCGGAGCCGAGAAGCTCATCACGTAAGTGTTATATCAACTACCCGAGGAATAGTGTGCCAAACAAACCAATCGTGTGCATTGTATAGATTGACAATGGATGCCAAAACATGAACAACAACTGCGACCAAAACCAAACCAAACCGAACCTAATACAAATACGAATATCAACATTTATTTTTATCATTTTTTAAATTGTTTATTGTCGTTGTTCGTGTTGTTGTTGTTGTCAGGGTAATTGAGTGCACGTGTTTGTGTGTGGGAGCAACTGTAAGTCAGTCCTTATAGTCCTGGGGCCAAAGCAATTTACTCATGAGTTTGAGGAAATGTAACTGGTAACTGGCTCATGGCTTGAAAACAATTTTCAAAGGTAAATAATAATAAGTATACGACGCTTATGCCAAGTACGAGAATGTAACACGGCAAAAAGGAGTTGCACAATGCTTCTTACCTATGTTTTCTCTCTTTTTGTCTCGCTCCGCAGTTCCTTTCTTACTTCTGATAAATAAATATTATTGTTACAAACCCAAGCAGAGAGAGAGAGTTTCGTATACCAAAATATAAATACCTTGGAAGAAAAATATTTATCGCATAATTGAAATCATTCCAAGAAATTTATGACATTCTTTGCTGCTGCTTTGCCATAAGAAGCAACAGAAGTAAGTGAGTGGGTTGGTCATAGTCGGATCAAGCCGACTATCAAATGTCCTGTAACTTGGACAAGGGAAATGTGTATCGAGTTACAACGAGGAAAAAATCTGGGCAATTATTTTTTTAAAAAAATAGTTGTAGATATCATTTACTAAAAAAATTAATTTATAATAAAAAAATGTTTTTTTGAATTTAAAAGAAAATATATTTTTTGGGCTGCCACCCTAATTATTTTGCAATAGATATAACAAAAAAATAATTTTGTGTTATCATTTAAAAAATTATTTTCGCTCTCAAAAAACAATATTTATTAAAAAATTATTGTAAGAAAAATTGTTTTTTTTTTTTTTAATGGGAAGAAATTAAAATTTATCTCTTTAAAAATATGTTTTTGGCTATGACTTTAAAAAAACTTATATTTTTTTTGTTTCCTTAAAACTTTTTTTTTGTGTATTAAAAATATCTTCTGCAATCGCTTTTTTTAAGAAAAAAATATTTGTAATATATTATTATGAAACTCGAAATAATTTTTAAAAGCTTATTTTAGTCCTTTCCTTATATTTAGAATTTTATTGAATAAATAAAATAAAAAATGGTATAAAAAATGATTCAAAATTAAGATAACTCTAGTCGACGATGAAAAATCTCTAGAGATGAGATTTATATTTTATGTTAGGGCGATGTTTCAGCATTCAAAGTCCGCTTTTTTTTATTATCCTTTTATAGCTCGTTTTTTTCTAGGACTATTTTAGTGAAAAAGGACCTTTTTCAAAAAACGGTTGCATATATGATGTCATAAAATCTGTACTAATTCGAATATTTTCAACATTTTTTTTTCTTAAAAGTAGAATAGAGTCGAACAGTGTAATTAGAAGCTTTTTTTTAAATTAAATATTAAATATATTAAACAAATAATTTTTTTAAGAATTAACTAATTTTTAAATCAAAGACTCATTTTTTATTAAATCAGGAATGAAAACCGTTTTGCTAATTATTTATTTTTGTGATTTTATTTTTAAGAAAAGTTAATAAATTAAGAAATCTTTTTTTCTGATTATAAATGAAAAATCTTTTTTTTTTGTTTGATTTAAAAATTATTAAAATATTTTTTAAAATTCAAAAATTTGTAGCTTATTATAATTTTGAATAATTTGTATTAGCATTTTTGCTTGGATTTATATTTTCTATATATAAGGAAAGAACAAAAACGCGCATTTATTTAAAAAATATTAAGAATTTTTTTCTACAAATTTTGGTGTTAATTATTTTTGTGATTTTACTAAAAAATATTTTGTGATTTTAATTAGGAAATCTTTTTCTGAATTTAAATTAAAAATCTTTCTTTTAACCCCCGACGCAAAAAGAGGGGTGTTATAAGCTTGACGTGTCTGTCTGTCTGTCTGTCTGTCATTTTTGAAGTATTTTCTTAATTTTGTTTTTAAGTTAATCTTTGTTGCTTAATTAGACTATTTGTATTTAAATTGTTAGTTTAGGAGCGGTCCCCCAACGCGACGTATTTTTTTTAGAATTATTAATAGATTCTTAGGTACTTTAACATTAAGTTTCTTTTATTATTTTTTACTTTTTAAATGAAAATTACTTAAGTTCTTAATTTAATTTAATTTTTTTTATTATTTAATATTTTTTTAAATTTTAAAAATTTGTTACATGATAATTCTGAATTATTTTAATATTTTGTTTTAATTTATGCTGTCTCAATTTTTTAAAAATAAAACTTTAAAAAAAAAAAAAAAAAAAAATTGCAGAAAATATTAAAAAAAATAAATTGAAGAAAAAAATAAAATAAACTTTGTTTTAAAGTAATAGCCAAATAACTTTTTTTTAAGTAATAAATGAGTATTGTTTCTTCCCATACATAAAAAAATTAATTTTTAATAGATTTACTATTTTTTTATTATTTAAATTTTTTTATTATAAATAAAGCCACGGTAACGATTTTTGATTTGTTTTATCGTCTTGTGAGGTCTACATGTTTTCATCTAGAAATTTTTCATTACAATTTTTCACCCACTTAATATATAAAATAACATACCCTAATTCCCAAATTACAGTGTATAAAAATACATAAGGATGAGAGAAAAACATATACAATAATTTCTGGCAGTTAAATAAAATTAGGTTGCCAGCTGGTTAAATACAAAGAAAAAAAGGTGCAGGTAATACAATATCAAATAGGTACTTATAGTACAATAGAAAAAGGTCCCAAGGTCGAGATGACTGTAAAAATTACTTCAAGGAAATTGATTCATAATTGCTTTGACAAATTACTGGAAAAAATGGGAGACATTCGTCTAGGACGTGCTGAGAAAATTACCGAAACGAAAACAGGGTGCATATAAAGAAATAAGGGTTGTCTTTAAATGCTTTCAGATAGACAAAGGAAATACAATTAATAGTCACGTAATTAGAAAACTTCTTGTTTGAAGTATTGTATGAATAATTAAAAAATTGAGATTTAAAAATGTGGAGTTCTTTTAATTAGATGACTTTACAGACATTACATTAGAAAAAGAGTACATAATAAATTATAATGAGGACATAAAAATAATTCTATATTATTTTTTAGGGGTGTAAGTCGGCTTTCTACATCTATTTTCTATGGTCAGCTTCTTCTGTGGAATACCTTTTAAAGTATAAAAACAATTAAAATTAGTTTCCAGAAAAATGTGATTTTACAGTCCGTTTTCCTGATTCGAATAGTTACTCCTATGTATATTTTGGACCTTTATAGTGAATACCTTGGATCCAGTATCTCAAAAGACTTCTTCGTTTTCATACAGATAAAAATAGGGAATAAGCAGGATTATATCGCTTGTGAACTTAAAGTATCTATTCAATTCACAATCCTAATAATGATATAAAGTACTTTTAACTAGTTTGATCTGAGTATCGAGCTTTTTCCGGTTTATTCAAAATTTTTATTTAAAAATACAATGAAATTCATATATGTATCATTATCAAATTTTTGCGATCTAGTAGTGTGAACGGATTAATCTATTCGACAAAAGTGAATCAGTAGCAATCAATTACACTGTCCTACAAAATTGAAAAAATCAAAGAACTTTTCAAGTGACCTAGTGTACGTTGTAGGTCTTGACGAGTAGATCACGATAGTGTTTTTCAAAATTGTCTAACACCCCCAAAATCGGAAGTTATTGCTAAAACCGTTTTTCGGGTACTGCGATCACTCCACTATCACAACGTCGCCATTTTTCAACCGATCGATTGCTTTACGTCTTTGGAAGAAGAAGATTCAAGCTTTAAGATGATATACACTTGTTTATACTTCATACAAAGCAACTACGAGATTTTTTAAAAGTTATCTAAGACTTACACTTTTTTTTCGATTTTCACATTTTGAAGTCATTTTTATATAAAATTTTGTTAAAACACCTTTACTTTTTTACATTTAATCTTAAAGAAATTTTAAATCCGAGTAAGAAAAGTTATGGTTTGTTAAAATCGGTCGATAAATGTTTAAGTTACGACGCTTATTGTAAACAAGGAAATTCAAATTCCATCGACAAAAAAAGTTTTAGATGGATAATTCGTTTGTTCATGAATCGTAACCAAATTCGGAATAATGCTTAAGAACAATAAAAAACTTACAAGTGCCAAATTTGGTCGAAATATTTTAGAAAACAAACGAAATATAACAAATTTTGTTAAAAAATCGATTTTTTGACCGATCGTTCCTATGGGAGCTATATGATATAGTCTACCGATTTTGTTGAAATTTGGCACATTGCTTAAGTGCTCCAAAAAATTTCAAAACGCCAAATTTGAACAAAATCGGTAGACTATATCATATAGCTCCCATAGGAACGATATGAAAATCGAAAAAAAAGTGTAAATCTTAGATAACTTTTAAAAATCTCGTAGTTGCTTTGTATGAAGTATAAACAAGTGTATATCATCTTAAAGCTTGAATCTTCTTCTTTCCAAAGCCGTAAAGCAATCGATCGGTTGAAAAATGGCGACGTTGTGATTGTGGGAGTGATCGCAGTACCCGAAAAACGGTTTTTAAGCAATAATTTCCGATTTTGGGGGTGTTAGACAATTTTGAAAAACACTATCGTGATCTACTCGTCAAGACCTACAACGTACACTAGGTCACTTGAAAAGTTCTAAATCACTGTTGGATAGTGTTATTTATCGCATTTAACCCTCGAGTACACCTAACTTAATTCATACACCTTAAAAAACTTCAAAATAATTTTGAGTTATTAATAATTAAAAAAAAATTATTTATATTTGGGGAGAGTCCAAAATGATGAACTTGTAATACTCGCCCATTGGCTATTTTTGAAAACTAGAAAGTAGTCTAGAAATTCGATGTTTCATGTCCATTGGAGGAACTGGGACGATGATAATTCGAAGTCCGAAAATATACCACAAGGTTGTGCTTAAAAGTTTGAACTTAAGAACTTTTTCAGGATAATAAATTTGTAAAAAAAAATTATTTATACGATAAGATTCATGGAAGAATCAATTTTTTATTAGTTTTGTAGGAATTTTTGGGATTTAGGAGCAATAGGAGCAATAGGAGCAAATTAGAATTCAATCCATAGACTATTACGTAAATCCAACCAAACGATATTACTTATATTTTCAACCTCTGACCAGGGCTCGGTAAAATTTCCTTCTTAGTCCTAAGCATAGCATTAGTACATTGAGCAATACAAAAAAAAAATGTTATAGTTTTTGACAACAGTCAAAATTTGAATTAAATTTAACAATTTTTATAAGAACATACGAAAACTTTTCTGGGAAACAACTAGCAAAAAAAATAGGTTTTTCAAAGCAATACAAGATACAGTAGTGTATTTCGCTGTTACCTAAGCAAAATGGCTGCCAAGTTACTACTTGCCATAAAACTTACTCCTAGCTAGTGCTGCTGCTGTCCTGTGCCAAGTCATCAGAATGCTTTTTAGTGTCTCTGGGGCACAAAAAAGCCGCAGCTGCTGGCCAACAACTAGTTACAGAAAGAACTCAAAGAAAATGCCAAGCAAAAGGATAATTGTTAAATAATTGCCAGGAAAAATACCAAGACCATTAGAGCAAAGCCAAAAGCAAATTAAACCATAATTAGACCAAAGGCTTGGAAATGACCAAATACAAAAAGAACAAAAACCAAACCGTGCTATTTCAATAGCTCTAACAATAAACTATATAAATTTCAATATCTTTCGACATTATGATTATAAAAAAGGATACAAGATACAAATTAACTGCCGCTTTCCGCCATTTTTTTTTATTCACTCAAATTGCGGTGAATAACGGTAAAAATTGCAGCCGCAATTTGTGAAGGGGAAAAAATAAAAATTGCAACTGTTTAAACAATGCTTACAAAACATTTATGGAAGGCTGGTCCGTCGTAATTCATGCAAAAGTTTCTCATTTTGGCGCCCCGTATAAATTTCAGATCCTTTTTTTATTACTTTTTTTTTTGGTTTTGACCCCATTTTGTTGCATAAAATTAACACGTTGTTTTATAAGTGTAACCCGCTCTCTGCAATCCTCTCTTTCCTCTACACTCTCTAGGGGCGGCTATCAGGGACTGGAGGAACCGCGCAATGCCAAAATGGACAATGCTTTGGAACGCGCCTTGGCCCAGGCCGAAAACGATGTAACATTCCAAAAGGTCAAACGCATGAGTTACTCGAGCAATGCGGCAGGAGAGGTGAGTAAAGTGGGGTGCAGGGCCTGGACTTGAGCCCTTGTAAGTGGATCGGGGTGCAACAAGGTTATTGCAATTTACATGGGCTTAAGCAATTAGCAGCGACAGCTGCTGTATGTCGCTTCTGCCTTGAGTAGGGTAACTCAAAGCAGACTGACAGGTAGGGTCACTCTGGAGCCACACAGGATGTACTAAGACATTAAGTGCTTTGCTTCATGTTAGGTCGAAGATATTCGATGACTATATGGAGCACTTTGGACTAGTATTTATTGGTTAAGATTTAGATTCGATAGCTTAAGAGAGAAGTTTTACTTTATCGGGCAAAAAGGGTGAGGTTCTACTGTACCAAAAATTATATTCTGCTTCGGTTTAAAAGATTATTGACTTCATTGATTACACAGGTCTACAAATACAGGGGTCATGTGAGTTGTTGGAAAGCTAAGGGATATTTCCGAAGTAATTTGGTGCGTAGAATCCGAATCGGGCGTCAGAACTTGCCCATCACGTCAGGATTTTGAGATATTTGAGGTTATGCATTGCAAATGCTAATGACGTCGAAGGGATATATCTCGCAACTTCGAAAAGCCATAACTTTGCGAAAAAAAATCGTAATTGATCTCTTGAACCCTTAAATTAAAGGGTAAGAGTTGTACTAAATGATGTAACTGGAGAAAAAAACCGAAAAAAAATTTTGCGCCCTGTACATAACCTCAAATGTAGGAAAAAACGCCATTTTTTGGGTACATAACCTCAAATATCTCAAAATCCTGACGTGATGGGCCAGTTCTGACGCCGGATTCGGATTCTACGCACCAAATTACTTCGGAAATGACTCTTAGCTTTCCAACAACTGAACCATGTTGACCTGTGTTATCAGTAAACTCGTAAAAAGCTTTCAATTAGTAAAATAAAAAAATGTAGGGCATAGAATCCCATATTTTTAATAAGGAATCTTACAAGGATCGAAATAGAATTTTTAACTCGAAAAATATAAATTTTAAAATATTGAATATTTTTTCATTTTCTTACATTTGTATTTCGGCCGTCTTACAGTTGTTGAAATTGAAAATTTATTTCGAATAAAATTAAAATTTTAATGTTAAACTTCCCAACATTTTCTAGTTTGTGTACTCTACATTGAAGGATACAAATTCGGTGTTCGAAATTGAAAAGCTAGCTTGGGAAACTGCGCCAATTTTTCGAATTGGCTCACATTGGGCTATATAAAAAGATCAAAATTTGTATAAAAAATTCCGCCGCTGTACAGTGGTCGAATTTTAAAATGTAGATCTAAGAAATTAAAATTTTAAGCCTCGTCAAATATTTGCGTCTGCTTTTGTTGGCTTATGCCTGATGAGGATGGGAAAGGGGGCATTTCCCCAGGGGAAGAAGTATTTTTTAGCCACTGGCCCGGATTTTCTCTCTTTCTAATATTAAAATCTTTCTTTCTGTGTGGCAGCCTTACAGTGGTCGAAATTGAAAATGTAGATTTAAAAAAATTTAAATACTGAAATTTCGAAGTTAGCCCAGCCTTTGTGCTGAAGGTGAAATTATTATAAAAAAACTTAGTTAATTTACGTTTAATAAGACAAATATACAAAATTTGCTTCACTTCGAGCAACAAATTCGCAAAAAAAAAAAACAATATGCCTTTCACCTCCGACAGATTTTAAAAGGAATTTTACCTTCTACAAATCTTTGAAATGCTTTTAAGCCGCTTTTAAGGCACAGGAAAAATATATTGTATAAAATGAGATTTTATAGATAATGTATAAATACCCCATCAAGTTCAATCGTATAACTTTTAATGCCACTTTACCTGAAATGAAAAGAATAAATATATATATTATTTAAATATTAGGTTGTCAAAAAAGTCTTGCGGTATTTTTATTGAATTTTCAATTGTTCATTAAATTGGTTATAATAATGCGATTTAAGTCAAATATGCGCCGTTTTGTTCGATGACGAGTTCCCAACGAGATGCCAACTTCATAATGCCCCTCTTATAGAAGCTCGCTTCCCTATTGTCAAAAAACTCGGAGAGCCAATTTTCACAGGACTCTCTTGTGGACAACTTCCGATTACCAAGCGCGTTCGTCATGGACAGAAATAGGTGGTAATCACTTGGTGCGAGATCCGGACTATACGGTGGATGCAAAAGAACCTCCCATCCGAGCTCCCGGAGCTTCTGGCGCGTCACCAAAGATGTGTGTGGCCTGGCGTTGTCCTGATGGAAGACAATTCGGCCTCTGTTGATCAAAGATGGCCTCTTCTGCATGAGTGCTGCATTCAAGCGGTCCAGTTGTTGGCAGTACAGGTCCGAATTGAGCGTTTGGCCATAGGGGAGCAGCTCATAGTGGATGATTCCCTGCCAATCCCACCAAACACACAGAAGAACCTTCCTGGCCGTCAATCCAGGCTTGGCCACCGTCTGGGCAGCTTCCCCGCTTTTCGACCACGACCGTTTACGCTTCACGTTGTCGTAAGTGACCCACTTTTCATCGCCAGTCACCATCCGCTTCAAAAACGGGTCGATTTTGTTGCGATTCAGAAGCGATTCGCATGCATCCATACGGTCAAAAATGTTTTTTTGCGTCAAGTCGTGTGGCACCCATACATCGAGCTTCTTTTTCAATCCAAGCTTCTTCAAATGGTTTATAACGGTTTGATGACTCATGCCCAGCTCTTAGCCGATGCTACGGCTGCTACTATGCCGGTCTCTTTCGATCAATTCAGCGATTTTATCGCCATTTTCGACAACAGGCCTTCCGGACCGTGGCGCATCTTCGATCACCTCTGCACCAGAACGAAAACGTTGAAACCATCGTTGTGCGGTGGAAATGGAAACTGTATCGGGTCCATAAACTGCACAAATTTTATTGGCAGCATGAGATGCATTTTTGCCTTTATCGTAGTAGTACTGTAAAATATGCCGTATTTTCTCTTTATTTTGCTCCATGTTTGCGACGCTATAACTCACGAACGACTAAAAGCAAACAACAATTAATCAAACACGTGTTAGCACGTGAAAAGAGCTTTCCAAAAAGCTCTAACGTGAACCGATAAGACGAATACAACTAGAACTACGCGCTTGCAAAGACAAGCTTGCGGAAATACCGCAAGACTTTTTTGACAACCTTATATTTTGGATTATTATTAATAACAAATTGAAAAACAGCATATAAAATAGAGTAAATCTCGTTTACTTTTTCCGCCTTTATTCTTTATAGAAAAAAATACATACTACGGATTGTTCAAATATTATGGGAATAAAGTATTTTTTCAACTGAATTTGTTATTTCGACCACTGTGCGACTAGTTGTTACAGTAGTTCAAAACAGCTTAAGCGCACTTAAATATCGATCTCTTTATGTGAAACAATATAGATCCCTTATATATAAAGGCAGACATACGACGGAGTACTTATCCATTCTATATAAAGATTTTCAGTACACTAAATTTAATTTTAAAAATATCAAATATAGTTCAAAAACCAAGTAAACACAGTCCATACAGCTTGACATTGTTTCGCCTGGGAGCTTTGCATAGCTTTTCTTTGTGCACTATCTTTAGCCTTTCCTCCCAATTATTTACTCATCGAAAGTCCTGCCAACTAGTTCACTAACCCAAGTCAATTGCCTGCATACATTCTTACTTATCAGCTGGCTCAGCTAAAAATCCTACCAAGTCCTCCTCCAACTGACAATGCCTGAACAATTTTAGATACACAAAGCCCAAAAATCAATGCAATCATTGCATGATTGGGTCCACAAAGCCACTCCGTTTGTCCTTGCCAACCAAAAGCCGTGCTCGAAGCTCGGCATAAAATGAATTGGGGATGTGCCTCCAATATTTGTACGACGTCAGTTAGTAGACTTCCAAAAAAAAAGAAAGAAAAAAATGCAAGTTGCAGTGCGTATTTAACCTGAATTGGGGTTACTTGGTTTAGACGGCAGAAGCTTCTGTGGCATAGTTTTTGCCTTTGTTGTTGGCTCTACGTTTGTCTGAGAGCAAGCAAACTGTCGGGAGTGCGCTGGAAATCGTTTTCCAAGCATTTTTAAAAAATGACAATTGTGTGCATATTGGAAGTACTATTGCTAGTCGCGACTTCAATAATAACGAACTCTTTGATTTTTAGAATTTATCATTTTTTTGGGGAATTTTAAAATTTTGTGCTCAAAAATGTTTGGTTGATCTTTTGAGAAGTTTTTTGCCTATCTATCCCGTTGGATAACCGTCGAGTCATTCAGTTTTCTTCTAATGATGTAAAAATATGGATAGATCTTTCGATGCTTTTAGTAACTTTTCCGATATATCGAGGGATTAACACAATATAATATTAGATTTTTTTTGGTGCCTATCCATCGGGTGTTAAGTCGAATATTGACCAATCAGCCATCCTCTACTGCACAATACTGTAAAAATATCGAATCGATAGATCGATGTATCGAAATTTTGTCTCAAGGATCTATATCAATTTTACTAAGTTGGCTGGTATGGTATGGTATGGTATGGTATGGTATGGTATGGTATGGTATGGTATGGTATGGTATGGTATGGTATGGTATGGTATGGTATGGTATGGTATGGTATGGTATGGTATGGTATGGTATGGTATGGTATGGTATGGTATGGTATGGTATGGTATGGTATGGTATGGTATGGTATGGTATGGTATGGTATGGTATGGTATGGTATGGTATGGTATGGTATGGTATGGTATGGTATGGTATGGTATGGTATGGTATGGTATGGTATGGTATGGTATGGTATGGTATGGTATGGTATGGTATGGTATGGTATGGTATGGTATGGTATGGTATGGTATGGTATGGTATGGTATGGTATGGTATGGTATGGTATGGTATGGTATGGTATGGTATGGTATGGTATGGTATGGTATGGTATGGTATGGTATGGTATGGTATGGTATGGTATGGTATGGTATGGTATGGTATGGTATGGTATGGTATGGTATGGTATGGTATGGTATGGTATGGTATGGTATGGTATGGTATGGTATGGTATGGTATGGTATGGTATGGTATGGTATGGTATGGTATGGTATGGTATGGTATGGTATGGTATGGTATGGTATGGTATGGTATGGTATGGTATGGTATGGTATGGTATGGTATGGTATGGTATGGTATGGTATGGTATGGTATGGTATGGTATGGTATGGTATGGTATGGTATGGTATGGTATGGTATGGTATGGTATGGTATGGTATGGTATGGTATGGTATGGTATGGTATGGTATGGTATGGTATGGTATGGTATGGTATGGTATGGTATGGTATGGTATGGTATGGTATGGTATGGTATGGTATGGTATGGTATGGTATGGTATGTTCTACTGCAAAAAGCTGGGAAAATATCGATGTATTGAGATTTTGTCTCAAGGAATTATAGAAATTGTACTAAGCCGGCTGGTAAGTCTATTGCTGTAAAAATATCAATAGATATGTAGATAAATCAGATCCCTTGATATTTTCTGGCAGTTTTCCGATACATCGAGGTATTGCAATAATATTAAATGAGAGCTTTTTGTGCCTATCCATACAAATATTGAGTATGTCAATCAAAAATCTTCGACTGGAAAATGCTGTAAAACTATGGATAGATCTATCGATGTTCTTAGATATCAAGTTATTGCCTCAATATTAAATTAGATTTTCTTTGGTGCCTTTGATAAATCATGAAAATAGCGATAGATCGATTTCAACACATAAAATCGAATCTGTTTTAGAACAATATATCAAATATTTTTTTGAGGTGCCTGATTATGATTTTATATTTCTGAGGTTGCTTTATCGGAACTCGACGGCCGAATAGTTTCAAAATAAGCATTAAAATTATCATTTTAACTTGAGGAAAATCTAAAATAATATCGGAACGAAGTTTTTAGAACGAGGCGCTACGGACCTGCCAGCAACTTAAAACAATCGCTAGCAATCGAGATCGATTTCCGTCGAAGAATTAGTTACCGTCCTATGCTCTGAACAAGACAATGCAGAGTTTTTTAATTTAATTTATTAATGGATATAACTCTATAAATTCAAGGAAATATTAAGGATAATTACCTCGATATATAAAAAAAATATTTTATACTTTCAGATGAAACCTGAGCAAGTCAGGTTCTTGAAATAAAACCAAAAATAGATAATTTTTTTTTAGTTTTGATTTTATTTTTCTACCATTTCATCATTATGTTCCGAATCCAATGCACACCAGGGATAGCCTAAAAAATACTGAGTTTTGAGATAGGCTACAAAATTCTATGTTTTTTGTTGAGAGCTGGGAGCTGGGTTTCTTTTTGGACCTCGGATCCGGATTCGGCTTCAGCGACAACGAAAGCATAATAATCAGCAATCAAACCTGAAAAGGTTTCTTTTTGGATTTCTTCAGGTCGTTTTATTATATCACAGCCACATTAAAAAAAAGTTTTACGGGAATTCGTCCCTGGAACCATTTAGGTCCAATACAATCCAGTCAGTAAATAAAAATTATTTTAGCCACTCAAGATGTAGCTAGTTAGTTCAAATTTTAAACCTTTCCTCCAAAAAATTTAAAGCAGCTTTTAAGTACTCGTCTTCTAGCGATTTCTAGCACAACCCCAACGTATTGTTTTTTTTTGTTCTATGTCTTTTCTTTTTTTGAGTGTTTTGTTAGTGCAACAGCTTCATCTGGATTTACCATAAATCTTGCATGATTTTCAACTACTCCGAGTCTTTAGTTTTTACATCTCCTGCGCCTTTTGGTGGCCTCAACTGCAGCGCAGTCGACGTTGACCTTTCCTTTCTACGTCACAACGACATCGTCGTCGTCGCTGACGCTGCTTGGTTGATTTATAGCTGTGCTCTGTTGTTTATTATCCTTGCTTTCGCTCCCACTACCGCTTCCCCTTTCTCTCTCTCCTCTACTCTCTCCTGTCTCTCACGCATCCTTTTGTGTCTCTGTGTGCTGAGTGTTTGGCTAGCAGCTTTTGCTTGTCGCAGCGCATTCTCTTCACAGTGCTTATCAACTAATGATTGAGGTCAGTTTTTTATGCTACTATCTCTGTCTCTGTTGCTTAAACTCACTCTCTCTTGCTGTCTTGCTCTAGTCCTGCTTGCATGTTTGTGCATGCATGTTTGTGCGTTTCGTCCTTTTGTGGCAACGTTCAAATAATTGCAAGTAATTAACTTTAAATGCTGCATGTCAGTTGCTTACAGGACATTGGGCGTAGCGCGCTCCAGAGACATGACAAATGCGATTTGCGGATATGGACACACACACACTGTCACACATACAGACACATATTCTTTTCAGTCTTTAACTTGGCTTATAGTGACGCTTGGGATATTGTATCTCATAGCAAATGGCCGGGTCATTTGAGAGCTCTGGATGCAGCACAACTTGAGCCACTTGGGAAGACTTTGCAGTACATTTACAGAGCTTAATGAGTTGTGTGCAAATAAGGAGTGAGAAGGGATGTGGAGGGGATCACCATGCATCAAATTTGCCATAAATCGACAAGCTCAAGCGGCCATGACAAACCGGAAACAGTTTATGTTACGACATCCAAGATGGTGGTCAACAGCAGATAACTCTATAAAATGATGGGCCATAAAATTACAAGACCCTTAACGAAAGAAGTGCAAAGTGCAGGGATTTACTGAGATGAACTTTATGCTGCTTTAAAGTCCAGCATTTTTTTGGTAGAGCTGGCTTTTTATGGGATTGTTGGGCTCTATTGACTGTGCTTTAGATCTATTTGACAGACTTGTGATGGCTTTTTGTTCACTTCTTTAGTGGTCCTTTTGATTGAATTTTTTGAACAATTTTTTAATAGCTATGTGCTTAGAGCTTTACACTTTTAGCTAAAAGATTTTTTGAGGGTAACAAAAATATATTTTTAAAACATTAAGGCCTGAGCTGGAACTTAAGAGAGAATTTATACAAATAAAGTAATTTTTACAAAAAGAAGTGAATACATAAGAGGAGTAGCCATTTTCAAAAAAATCTTGTTAGGTCAGGCAAAATTGAAGCGGCCTAGCAACAGTGCCAGAGACTATTATCCCAGAAGTTTTAGGTTTGAATCCCACGTTAACCATGGTCCTGCACTTTCCATTTTTCCTATTTCCCTAATTTTTCCTGTCTATTCTATATCCTTATAACTTACTCCCATTATCAGTATCACAAAGGGCCTGTTCTTGGCCTAAGTGAGTTGGGAGTAGACAAATTTGAAATTCTTAGTTAAGGCAAGCTTTAATAAAATAAGGGGCTCTGCCTGCCTCGTGCTTTGCTCAATAACTATCGTAAACTGTTCAAGATTTCTCTATATCGAAATCAATTACTTTTGTCGCCCTAATAATTTTTTTTATAAAGCTTATAGGATCTTACTCGTTCCCTGTTAGGGGTCAAATACATATTTTTCTGCACATATAGTAAAGTATGGGGTCCGGCACTCGAAATCCGGCAAATTCACAACCAGCGATTGTTCGTGAGCTCGAACACCTTAAAGTAAATAAAGTTTTCGTTTATCGCACCATAACTCGTTACAATTATACTGGTAGCATCGCAAAACGTCATGGAGGTGGTCATCAAAAGACTGCAACGTCACGTGAGATGGTTCAAAAAGTGAAGAAGCGACTTGAGCGAAATCCCCGACGAAGTGCCAATCAAATGGCGAAAGAACTGAAAATATCTGACCGTAGCATCCGTCGCATACTGAAAAATGATCTCAAGGTCAAGCCTTACAAGATCCAAAAGGCACATGATCTCACACCGAAGCAGCAACAAGTCAGACTTGAGAGAGCGAAGGAGTTGCTTCGCTTGACCGAAAGCGGTCAATTGCCGAACATTGTGTTTTCTGACGAGAAAATTTTTACAATTGAGCAATTCGTAAGCTCTCAAAACGATAGGGTTTACTTGAGGCACCGTTCATACGAGAATTTGAGTCATCGATTGGCCACCAGGAGGCAGCATCCGCCACAGATAATGGTTTGGGCCGCTGTAACCGCAGATGGGCGCTCTCCAATCGTTTTCATCGAGCCTGGCGTCAAGGTTAATGCGCAATATTATCGGGAAAGTGTTCTGGAGGTTGCTTTGAAGCCGTGGGCAGACAAACATTTCGGTGGCAGACCATGGACGTTTCAACAGGACTCGGCACCGTCTCACAAAGCTCGAGTGAACCAAGAATGGCTGAAAAACAACGTTCCGAACTTCATAACGTCCACACAATGGCTATCGAATTCACCAGACGCGAATCCGATGGATTATTCTCTTTGGGTCATTTTGGAGAGCAAGGTCCGAACTAAAAGATACAACAGTCTCGAGGCGCTGAAAAAAGCCAGTGTCCACGAGTGGGCCAAAATACCTGCAAGTCACATTCGGGCAGCTTGCGATTCATTTTTGGACCGTCTCAAGGCCATAGTGAAGGCAAAAGGTGGCCATATTGAGCGAAAGTAAATTGTTTCTAAATTTCGTATTATTTTTACACATTTTGTACCTTGAATTGAGTAAAGGTAGTTTTCCAAAATGAATTTATGGCCTTTTTAATTGGTTACACTTCGAGTGCCGGACCCTGTATATTGAATATTGTAAACAATTTATTATATTATTAAAAAGGACTGATTTAACTCCTCAAATTCTAAAAGCCCCTTCCTTCGTTCAAAATTCGTTTGTGTAAGCCCCATTCCCATGACTAGTTTCATGATAATAGTGTATATTCCATTTAGCTCTATCTATTCCTCTTTGTGAATCGTGTCAGATCGAATTCTCTTGTTTTAAGGCCAGTACGCAGAATCGCAAAATGCGACGAAGCAAAAATTGCGACATATTTTCTGACCTAACAGTTCTGCCCATTTTGGGCAATTGATATCTAGATGGTGCTATCAATTTATACTAGATGGCGCCAGCAGTAGCAATAGCTATTTTTATTGGTGCAAAGAGAAGGTAAATTTAGTTTATTTCTGCGATATTCTCGGCAGCCAAAAAAGTGAATTAGTGTGAATGATTTTCCGAAATATATGAATATTTTAATTGCTAACATTTTGTGATTCTGTTTTATTATTTCCTTACGTTGTCAGATGCGTTTTAAGACTTTGCTTGGTTTGTTAGAGCTACACTTAGTGCTTAAACGGCTCAGACAGTCTGATACTATTTTTAGTTGCAAATTGGCTGGCGCCATCTAGATGTAAATTGCCTAATTAAATGAGCAGCACTGGTCGCTTAAAAATTGCGTATCAATGACCAAAAATATTAGTGCTGTATGAAGTTTGGTACTGTTTTGGCGCTTTTTAGGATGCTGTAATGAAGAATCGATTTATTTACTTTATTACTGGTGCAGCATTTTTCTTTTAATTATTTCAAAATGAAATATTAACTATTGAAAATAAATTAGAGGCTCTCTTTTCTAAGTTTTATCCTAGTTGGGCGCATTTTTTGGTAAAATTTGATTATGAAATATTTTGTAATGCATTATAGTCTACCTACGAACTGCTAATCAACTGCGTCATAAGGACTTGATTTTGTATATAAAAGGCTCTCTCTTTTAAGCTGTATTCCAAATGCCAAATTTGATTATCAAATATTTTTTAATCGAGTAAAGTCTACCAACTGCCTTATATGAGACTCATCCCATTAAGCCCAGCTTAAGAACTTTATTTTTTCTTTTAAAAATTGCATTAAACTCGAATTAGTAAGTTTTCAAAAAAACAAGATAGTTAAGCCATACAAATTGAAAGCTGCGACAACAGCTTTGCCTATCCAAATCCTAATATCCTCAACACCTTGCTTTATTTTTTTCATAGCTAATTATGGTCTTTATTAGGTGACTTTATATTCGACATCCTTTCGCTGACATGAAAACTTTGACGCTATCGCGAATGAACTTTCGCAACACTGTTAAAGAACTTTTAGAACATTCTTAACACTGTCAAAGCCTTTGAGTCTTATCAGTTGCCTTGCAATACACACAAGACAAGAAATTAGCGTTAACGACTTTGAAACGTGTGTTGTTAATACCCCCAGCCCAATAACATCCTTAAAGTTCAAAAGGACTACTCTTATATATTTCACATAATGATCAACAGAAAAGTTTGTTAATTTCCGGCTTCCGTAAGTTGGCTTCAATTAAATGTATAGAGGAGTAACCGAGTCGGAGTTGGACCAAGCCGAGCGTCAATTGCAATAAATCAACTTTTACATTAATTCATTTGGAGCATGGCGTCGTCGTCCACTTGAATGAATGACAGCCCGGCACGCTCTAAATATTTAGAGAGAGTAGCGAAAAAACTAAAAGTGTAATGCAAAACAAACTAAGTTGGGCCTGCTGGTTTTTTGCCCTAACCCGTCTAAATGCTTGTAATCAGTTTAAAGTGAGTCCCGGCCACTAAAACTCAATTAACCCCATTTGATGCTGCACGACGTCGCAATTGAAAAAAAATAGAGGAGGAGCAGAGAAGTCAGCAAAAAAATAAAAGAGCGAAATCAAGTCAAAAGATTCAAAACGGAAATGGCTGACTCGGCTCGGCAATTGAAGTAGCCGTAATATGTTGTTTTTGTTGGAGTTGTTGTTGGTTTGCGTTAGGAGCCAGTTGAGCCAGACTGGCAGCATTTTTCACTTAAAACCACATTGATACTCAATTATATGGGCCTGGCCAGGCAGCACGTGCGCCCAGCTTCAGGTCCGTACAGTACAAAACAAATGGCAATGGCGGATGTGAAGCTCAGGAAGGCGGAAGCACTTTGCAACGGAAATGAAACATCAATTAAAGTCGCACAGTTGCAATGGCGCGAGTGGCTCGGCTATATGGCAACGCCACAATGGGTGGCAACCCTGGCAGCTGCCGAAAATATATTGGATTTTAGTTTGTTATATTTTTTTTTCGGTTGTCTTTGTACAACGCCAAAGGCCGACTAGATTGTAAATCTCTTGTGTTTTGGTAAGAGGGTTGGAAAAGGTTGGGTTGTGCCTGGAAATTGGTTGGGCTGGGCTTGGTTGTTGAAATCTCCAAGGTCCCAAAGGCCATTTCGCGTTAGTTTATTGTTTAATTACATGGGCCGTGTGATGCATAAAAAAGTTTAATTGACCGCGTTGAAGCGGCTCGAATTGGGCGGCAGGGGACTAAGGTTAACTGCGAAGCGGGCACAATGTGTCATCACTTATTAAGACCAGAGGTAAAGCTGGTGGAATTTATAGTCGGGAGCATAAGGGGGGTACTTTACAGCTCCAACTCCTAAATTAAATTTCAACCGTCATAACTACAACTCTCTCTCCTTTCCTTACAGCTCACTGAACGCTTGGCCAAAATTGCCGGCCTTACCAAGCGCATACCCGCCGATACGGATGCCATTCACACCAATCCCAGTAGCGTCACCGGCAGTCGCATCAATTCCATACCCAACGCCCAACTAAATGTCGATCTAAAAGCTTTGGACAAACTAGTTAGCAGCCTGCTGGAGCAACATGAGGCAGGCGTTGGAGCCGGCGGCAGCGCCCACAACGAATCCGGCAGCCGCACGCCACCCATGCAACGACAGTCATCAAAGAAGCTAAATAGATGGCGTCCCTTATCACGTTCCGCGCACAGCTTCCAACGTGGCGAACGGGGCAGGGATAACAGCGGCGGCGTTAATTTCACGCAGCTGCAAGAGCGCAGCGAAAATCTGGTCACACTGGCGCAGCATGCACCCAATATGCCAACCATCATGGAGAGCAGCACGGCGAGCGTTGGCAACAACAACAACCAGCAGCAGCAACAACAACAGCAGGCGCATAATTACAACACATGGTCCAATTCGTTGGAACGGACGCCGGGCGCGGTGCGCAACATGTTGCATCAAATCAGTCAGGCTGCAGCACCGCTAGGTGGCGCCAACGAGGAGCAACTCAATTTGACGCAGAATTATGTGGGCTAAAATGTGTTGATTATATTTCCACATGGCTTAAAATTTTAGTTTAGTTTTTGGTTTAATTATGTCGCAACGAGCTGACACATTTTTTGGTGTGGTACAACACGGCGTATGAGTGTTAAATGCCAATAGTAAGTTGGCCGCCTTTGAGCCAAAAGATGTTTAAGGCATATAAGAGCAAATAATTTGTATGTATGGTAGAGAAAAATGTTGAGTAAATAAAAGTTGACTAAATATTAGTTGCAAAAGTAATCGAAGATGAGTTTTTGAATCGATGGGGCTTGTAAAGCTTACTAAAATGTACAGAAAATTGGCCTATTGTCCTTTTGAGTGTAGATTCTGTCTCGATGTTGATGAAACAACTGTCAGACAGTCGAACTGTTCGAAGGCTGACGGCAGCCCCTGTGGAAACCCCGGGATGCAACAATGGTTCATGGATGGGTCTAAAAATGAGCAGGGTGTAGGTGTTGGAATCGTTGGACCCAACACCAGAATCTCTACCGCAATGACCATCTGGCTGAGCCTCTTTCAAGTGGAGATACATGCCATAGAGATCTACGCCCTAAGTATCCTTCTCAAGGGAACTAGGGGAGCAAACATATGCATTTTTTTCAGACAGCCAAGCTGCTATCAGGGCATTGTCATCCTGGAGCAACTCCTCCAGGATGGTTAAAGAATGCCACAACTACTTCCAAACCCTGTACGCCCGGAACAAAGTCGTGCTATGTTGGGTGACTGGATACTTGGGAGTGAATGGTATCACGATCGCTGACGATCTAGCCGACGGGGTGCCTCCACCCTGACCACATCTCCTGCGCCGTTTTGTGGTATTGGTTGGTCCACGATCAAAACCATGATAAACAAATGGACCGCCGAAGAACATAGGAGATACCGGTTCTCCGTTCCTGGGCTTCGTCAAGCAAAAGTGCTTGTCAAAACTCTGGATGCGATCAAGATAAAAGATATTGGCAGAGCGGACCTAAAGCTCCTGGTAGCTTACCTATCTGGCCACCTTTCTGTTAGATACCATCTACAGAAAATTGGCCTATCGGACTCTTCAGAGTACAGGCTCTGTCTAGAAGACAATGAAACCACCAGACATATTCTCTGTGACTGCCCAGCGGTGGTATGGGACAGATCCTGTCAAATGGAAAAGGAACGGGTTAGTCCCTTCCATCTCAGGTCAATACCAACAAAAGATCTACTGTAATCTATACGGAAAGCGGAAAATCTTTTGCTTTAACTTAAGGGTAAGGTACAAAAGACCTTTTGGTCACAGTGCCCCACCTCTCTGTGAGGAACCCTTTAAAAACAAAAAAAAAACTGTTTAAAGACAACAGGAACCCACAGTTTATAAATCGAATCCGAATGGCGGCGGTCATAAATTAAGAGGGACTCTACTTCTTTATCCCCCTATGCCATCTCCATAATTTGATGCCTGCAGTATTCTTATTTTAATCACGTATTTATCGATTTAAGCTTCAAAAAATTGCGCCATGTAAGAATATCGTTTCGTTATTTTTTTGCATTTATAGATCGTTCACCCGTTAACATCAATTCATAATTTCCTAATAAAATTGTATTTTCTCCTTAACACGTTTCAATCATTAAATGCGGCATAGATTAAAGATAACCTGAACCAAGAATTTAAAATATATAGAAAAGATTTTTGTTAAAATGCTTACATTATTGCTCATTTGCAACAAAGTTCTGAAAAGATCTATGGTCTGTTGGATTTATTAGGAGTTCATATTTTTTTAAAAAACGATCAAGTTGTGAGCCAACTCCGCTCGACTAAGCAAAATATTTAGCTACTTGTCTTGGTCCGATTTTGAAGATCTTGACAAAATGTGATTTAAGCAAAACAGTGCCAAACAGTTTAAGAATTTTTATGATAAATTTCCACAGGCATTATTTAAAGGCTCTGTGATGTTCTGGAGCAGTAAGATTTCTTGATATGACGATATTGGACTTATTTTTGGGGTTACGTTAACATTGTATAGCTTCTGCGCATCTCAGGTCATTTGCTTTAAGTTATTGATAACTTTTATTGGCATTATATGTGGCTTTATTATCCATATGTTGATACTGGATTTGTCCAATTGGAGGGCTGACAAAAGAACTTTTAATTCGAGATAAGTAGGCTTAAGTTTAAATAAGATAACTACATTCTTCCCTTTGGGCCAAATCGAAACAGTTTCTTACAAAGCTGTCATCGGAACGTTCCAAACTTTTCCGAACAAAAGAAATCTTTGGTTAAATACCAAAGTTTTAGGAAAAATAAGTATTGGAATTGATCCAATTAAAAGGTGTTTTCAACTTTACATAATCTTATAATAATCAACTTAACATATAATACCTGTTAAAGTCGAAACTGAGATCCCAAAAGCCCAAGTACCCAAAAGTTGTGAAAAACTAACTAAACTAAAAAAAACGCAATAGAATACAACCGAGGTATCTAACATAGCCTCCAAAAATACATATATTTTAAATTAACCCGGAACTGCAACTTAATAAATGTTTTTGGGCCTTGAATTCGGATACAGCGATCCCAGAAAATTATAAAAAACATTGCTGAAATTTATAAAAAGAAAAAATTATGGGTTTTTTGGAGAATATCTCGATATAGAAAATTCATATAGGTCATATATCTTCATATATCAAAATTTATTTTATTAATGTATTTAGAAACTACAGGAAAAATCTGGAAACTCTAATGGAGAAAAAAATTATTTATAAAATCGGAAAATATCGGCACACAAAGTCCGTGTAGGTCGTTAAAAACCATAAAAAAATTGGGCTATTTTTGGAGAATATTTTGGAACCCCAAGTCCGTATGGGTTGCTAAAAATTATAAAAAGATTATAAAAGGACAGCCAAATTGGTTTATCCGTTCTTGAGTTATAAATGGTGTACCTAACACCAGTTTCTTTTATATATAGAAAATATATTAATAATATTTTTATATATGTTTTATATCATGCCTTTACATCATAATTCTGACATGATATGTTTATGTTTCATATGTATATATATATTTTTTTTTTTTTATAGCTTGACACTCTACTAAGAAGGGGCCTATATGGACTAATAAAAAATGTATTATCATTTGCTTGTAATTCACAACTGGTTTTATCAGCATCCAAATAAGGAGTAAGCAGCAAGCAACTTTTACTACTATTTTTCTCGTGGAACAATTTGACTTTAACGATAGGCAAAACAACCATAATTAATTATTACTTAATGCCCATAGAAAGATTTCACATATTTTAAGACTTGAGGGATCGGACCTATGGGAGCTATATGATATAGTCAACCGATTTTGTTCAAATTTGGAACATTGTTTAAGTTGGTCTAAAAAATTTCTAAATGCCAAATCTGGTTACGATATCTTTATTAAAAAACGAAATATAGCTGAATTTTTCTTTAAAAAAGTTATTTTGGCCGATCGGTCCTATGGGAGCTATATGATATAGTCAACCGATTTCGATAAAATTTGGTACAGTGATTGGGAACTATAAAAGTTTCGATGTACCAAATTTGACGTTACGATATCTTCATAAACAAACGAATTATTTATCTAAAATCGTTTTTTTTTAGTCGAGGTCGTCTCAAACAACCCCGTGGGAGCTATATAATTTATCCCCGATATCAAAAAAATAAAATAAACTTGTCTCCTATGGATTAATATGGGATCTAATGTGAAAGTTTGGTAACTCTAGCTCCTACCATCTCTGAGATCTAGGCGTTCATCGTACGGACAGGACAGACGGACAGAAGCGGACATGGGTATCATCGACTTCTCTATTCACCCTGATCATATTTTAGGTAACTTTAGGGTGTCTCCGACGTCTCCTTTTATATGTTACATACATTTTCGGGTTGCACAAACTTAATATACCCTTGGTACCATACGGTACAGGGTATAATTATGGTACTCTTGGAAATATAATAATACTTATATTCATAATTATCAGAATCCAACATCTATATAGGTAGCCCTATCATGTGAAAAACTTATACCATTATCGAGTTTCTTCCATGTATTGTATTTATTTACATATCAAACTCTCAGTAAAAACCTAACCTCACTTAACAAACCCCTCCTTGACTCTTTGAGCAAGGACAAAACGCACAACGTAAAAGTTCAACCAAGTCAAGAGTCAGCTAAACTGAAGCACCCAAATGTTCATGCGTGCTCTCCCAACCCCGCCCTTCATCTCCTACAGCCCCATTAACTGTAAACTGACGGACTCTAACGGTTAATAATTTCACGCGCTGTTCGTTTTGCCCCCAGCTGTTATTTCTGAATTGTAAGTCGTGTCCACTTGACGCCTTCCAACAACATCAACCCTGACTGATGATGCCGAGAACGAAGATGATGATGATGCTGACAATGATGATGATGAGGTTGATATTGTGTGTTGATGTTGTCGCTTGTCATCATCAGATACAAAACTGCTGCCTGCTGCCCCCGCTGGCTACAATTGTTTGTTGACGCCTGCTGACTGACAGTACAGACTGTACTGACTGACTGTTCCGACTGCCCAATTGCTTCATAATGATGAAGCATTTTGAAGTTGTCTGGCCAAATGCTGTTGGTTGGTCAGACGACACTTGTCGCCCTTCTTCTCATTGCGGTTTACTGGCCGCTGTTGGCCATGTTTATAATGATGAAATTGCCCAGGACGGCCCATCTTATGGAACGCATCCAGCCTGCCTTATACTGTATATAATAAGCTCTAAGTGCTTGCTAATTAAGCTTAATATATAAATGCCAGCAAAAGTTGATGGAACATTTGAAAGTGCTTGCAAAGAGTTGCCAAAGTTAAGCCCTCAACTTAATTAAAGTTTCGTTATGTATTTTATTATATTTTTTTGCGCTGGACTTACCTGTCTTTCCATCACACCTGCCAACTGATCCCGCTCCGCGTTGCGATAGTAGCCAGTTAGATTGGCGCCCAGTCGCATGGTTACCTCGTAGCGCGTCTTGCCACTACGTGCCGCATTGTGAGTACTCCTCAGCAGGGTAGCAGAGTAGCCCAGACTATTGCTGTCAAAGTCACAGGCATGATGGCAATTGTTGGCGCTGGAATTCCCAATGCAACCTGCAAAGAAAAATTAGACATTAAAATTCGAGAAAAAAAATTTGGATGTCCTGAAGCTTTAAAGGTATTACAGACATGTGCATAAGGAATGTTAGAATGTAATGCAACAAGCTTGGATCATAAGTTCTAAATTTATCTCTATAAAAGTAAGAGATATCCAGCGTCTTCAGCGTAAAAATAGTAAAAATTCCCCAAAAATTATTTCGATCGTACAAAAGTTTTTTGGAGAAAAAAAAAATTCAATTCACATTTTACTTTATGATTATTCTGAGGGAATCTACCTGCTGCATGCTGCGCATACAATCTTCCACTCTGCCTTCTACAAATAAACATGTGTTTTCCTACCATCAGTGAGGGTAGAAAATTCCTTCCTGTTACCGCACTAGAAAGAAATCCGATGCGATAAAAAAGAAAGTTCTCCCCATACAGACATTAATTCGTAAATTCCCCCACATTTAGTCAGAATTTTTCGATATTATATCTGAACCAGTCTGTCAGGCATAATTAGAAATTTATTTTAAGCCATTGGGTGGCGTGCCTGTATTCTCTTCCCCATATTAAGCCCAACTCTAATGATTGATTATGCTAGAAATACTTCTCAAATATATTTTAAATTAAATAAAATTATTTATGGAATTTTATTTAGGAGACTTTACTACCACTGAACAGTCTTTGGGTTCGGAATTAAATATTTCATAGTTAGCTTCACTTTAGTTTTAGCTTCGCTTTAGTTTTCTGGAATTTTTTGTATATTGTAGGCAAGATTCTTGCCATTTTATACGGAGCATTAATAATATTCTCTAATATTCCTCTTCCTTTAAATTTTATGGGACGATTCGATCAAATTTTTTGTTCAACTCTTCGTTACGGTTTTTAGATTCTTTTTGAGTGCCTTTGAGATCACAATAACTAGCAAATTGTTTTCAAGAAAACAATTGAGAAGAAGGTATAAAAACAATAAAAGATGAATGTGAAAAAATATTTTTTTGGGTATATTCCTTAAAATATGATTTTTAAAATGTCTTAAAAATTTATTTCTTTAACCATAGACTTGTCCTTAGGCCACTGAGTGAACCAGATGTATTTCAAATTTAATTATAAACATTTTGCACTGAGTGCCCCTAGGACGGTTATATGAAGGACAAGTCTAGGGATAAAAATAATTCCCTATTTCCTTTTCCACATGTCAGATTATGCTCATGAAAAAGAGGAGGAGAACTTTACATGTGAATGTGCTACAAATTTTTGGCCGCTGAATCCGAAATCGACTTCGAAATTATCCCAATTCCCTATGGTTCCACAATAAAACACCATAAATCTTAGTTTTGGAAATTATGTGTTTTAAACACCCTGCGCGCTTATTTTTTTTTTAATATCACATTCGGATTCAGCGATCCCAAAAAAATATGAAAAACATTGTTGAAAATCATGAAAAGAAAAAAATTATCTGGAGAATACCGTGGGACCCAAAAGCCGCTCAAAATCATAAAAAGAAAAATATAAATCCGAAATCCGTGTTAGTCGTTTAAAACCATAAAAGAAAAAAAGAGTCAGTTTTTCGAGAATATCACGGAAATCAAAATACATAAAGGAAGTTGCAAAATGCCACTCATTCCGGTCATTTCCAATGTTTAATCGTCAAAATCCATCCACTTTTGACAAAGTTATGCACACTTAAAAAAAAAGTGATGTAAAAAATCGATATTTACCTCTAAAACGAAAATGGCGAAAAGTCCGAAAAAAAAATTTTTTTCGGCTAAAAATAAATACGTGTCTAATGAAATTGACCAAGGAATAACATAATTCAGTTTCATAAAAATCTAAAATAATGACCTGCCCGGACTGGGGGTTTTGTAATAGAAGGGACCAATAAATTTGTGAAAAATACGATTTTTTGAGGTTATGTCAAAAACCAGTCGGGAAACGTGTTGTTTTTATTTCAGATTCAGATTCAGCGCACCAAAATCCATATAATGAGATGTGTCGCGTCAAAAGTACAGTTCTTTTTTTTTTAAAAACTATAAAAAGAAAAATTAGGAGCTTTGGAGGTTACTAGAAATAAAAAATGGTTATATGAGGTATATGCCTTTGGAATGTTGGGAAGCAAAATAATCCCATAACAGATTTAGCGGCCTATTTTCATGTGCCCCATGTAAAGTTCACATCTCTTTTAAATTTCCAACAATATCTCTAAAATAAAAAAAAAATTTTTTCATAGAAATCTGTCATAATTTCCTTTATTTCCTTGAACCTTCAATATAGCGGAATTCTCTGATAAATTCAAATAACGCCTTTTAGAGCACTTAAAGTCTGTAATCGCTCAAAATTGATCAAGTTCAAGGAATCTGGAGAGGCAAATGTTTTCGTTTTGGCACATTTGCATGCCTTTCACTCTTTTTCACTCACTCTGACGTCACATATTTACTTTTTCTAACATTCACTTGAGTGCTGATCAATTTTTTTGCGAAAAAAGGTGTCATGTGCCAAATTTTGCAAGAATGTCACGAAACAGCTTTTATAAAGCTATTAATAAAACATCTGTTATAATTAGGAACACGAAACTATAAACTTATTTACTTTATTTATAAATCTAAAGTATATCAAAAAAGATAAATATTGATTAGAACTTATATTTCAAAGAACTTTTTATTTATTCACTGACAATATTTACAAAAAGAAAAGAATTATTTTATATTGTTTACTTTCTAAACACTTCAGGCTTAAAGATCTATTGAATTCTTATATTTATTATTTAGTTTATAATGAATATGAGAATTCAATAGATCTGGAATTTTTAGAAAGTAAACAAAATAATATTTGCTAGTTCTCTGCAAGTATTTTTTTTAGTCAGTAGCACAAAATCAATCCGGATCATAGGAAGTTTGTAGAAATTTTTTCTACCACTAAAATACTAAAAAAATACCAAAAATGTACCTTAAATATCCTTAAAGCTCAACAGTTGGTTGCAGCATCAGTACAAGTGAAAAGTCAAGTTGTACAATTCAATAAAGTGTCCTTACATCTCCTCTTCAAGCACCTGGACATCTTCCTCGAACTAAGTAAGTATATAAACTACAACTTCTGTTCAGGATACACAAAAAAAGGATGGGAAAAAATTGCAGTGTCATACAAGATGTTTGTTCGGGCTCTCTTGGGTACTGCAAAAATGCAATAAAAGAAATAGCTGCGTATAAAAAAATTCGCGAAATGTGTGCCAAGTCACACACACACACCTCCAGCACACACTTCCACACATTATGGCACATCTTCTGCAGCTTGTCACAGATTTTCATTCCCATGTAGTATTTTTTTTTTTTCACCTATTTCTCATAGACGAGAGAAGCAAAATCGATGACATTGGCATTTCGTTTACAAGGAGCTTTCTTACCCTCTTCTTACTCTCCCAGGAATGGGTGAAGTATATAAGAACAGGTGTTCATAGTAGAAGTGCGTTGACACTTCGATTAGCTGCATTTCCTTCTTCCTTTTTTGTTGGTTCTCTATTTACATGTTTTTGTGCAGAGCGTCTCCTTCAAAAATTCCTCATGTGACGTAGTACATAGAATGTTTTTTCATTAGGTTTTTTGGTGCATCGAATTTCAAAAGGGAAAAACATCTTAAGTTTGAATTTAAGGATATACGTTTCGAAGGGGTGTCCCTAAAGTACTCTAAACGAGCAATTTATTGATAGAGTTTGGTATTTCATTTCATCTTTAATGGAATACAATAAGAGTGATTTTGATGATTTGTCTTCCTTTTAGAGTGCGTCCGAAACCTGACGTGCTGAGGATTTTCTGAGCTAGAAATACAAAACATCGCCAAACAAGCGCACTTGAAACCAATTTTTTTTTTGAAATTTTTGGAGGCTATATTAAAACAGCTTGACAAAATTTGAATCGATTTTCAGGTTTTGAGGTTAGAAACTTTACTTCAGGATTGTGACTTGAGCTCAAAGAAGCCAACAAAATACGATTATTCGAGGTTTATCTCAGCAATCTGGATTCATGCGATGATTCAGCGATTACCACAAATAATTATTAAACATTGTAAGAATACCAGTTGAAAAAAAAATGTAACTTAATATCCCAAATCAACAGCCAAAATCCCTAAAGTCCCTTTTAGACCTTAAAGTATCTCATTTTATAAAAAAACAATATTTTTTAGCATCAGCGTGCTCATCGTGCTCCCTTAATTTTTTTGATCCATTTCGCGATGTGGAGGAATCAGTACATTAAATATTTTTTTTTATTGTCAGTTGTCCTTATTAACAGGAAAGTATTTAGAATGCCAAGACACCTTCCTTTTTATTTGAAAAAACATTTAATGTCAAATACGAGGGTGGATTGATAAGTTTCCGGCTGAACAAGAGATGACGCCTAGGCGGCATGGTAATCCTTAGATAGCTTGTAGCCTGTTTTCAGCATCGCCATGTTAGCTAAGATTTAAAAGCAACGTTTTTAAGACATCTCTGTGTTATTTCTCAGCATAATGCTCCAAGGCTGATAATTGATGTCTAGAATACCATTTCTATAGACTTGATGTCGTACAAGCGTAATCCAAGTACCCATTTACAGCGTCGATTCTTCTTCGTTGTCCGCAAATCTCTGTGTCCGCCACTCCATTCCTGAGGTTAGAGAACAGTCTAAATAGTCGACTTGGGGCTAGGTCGGAACCAGCTCCAAAGAAGGCAACATCAATTTTTTCAGCGAACAAGGTTATAGCTACTGTTGATTTTGGCCATCGCAACGATGGTACTATGTACGCTGGTTGCGTTGACAAGTGATGAAACTAGCACTGGTTAATCTTACGCCAGACTGAGTGCAACGTTTAATTGCCACCACGTGAACATCAAACGACCTCATCTGGCGAAGATAAGAATCTTGTTTCGTCACGATATTGCACCAGCGCATAAGTCTAACCGTTGCGATGGCTAAAATCAACGTATATGATAGCTTGAATTGATGCCGCACCCTCCTACTAGCCATGACCTTAGCTCGCTGAAAAACTGTTATTTGCCTCCTAACTTCGGAGTTGGCTTCCCTGGTCCAAGCCATTGTTGCGGACAATGCTCTAGTAATCGAAGCTGTAGATGGTGGACCCTGAGGAGTTTCGTCGAATCAGTCTATAGAGATCGACGCAATAATTCGACTAGGACTCCGCTTATGAGCAACGTATCAAATTGGCGGTAGAATATGTTTTTCGAATTTCGAATTTTCAAGAAAAACACAGAGGCGTCTTGTTTAGTGTGCTCTCAAATCTAAACTAACATGGCGATCGGGCTGAAACTATAGCTACAAGCTATCTAAGGATGGTACATAGAACGCCACCAAGGTGCCTAGTGGCGCCATCTCTTGGTCAGGCCGGAAACTTATCAATCCACCCTCGTATATTTGTTTATACTACTGAATTGAAAATCTCATCTAAAAATTATTTTTTAATTTTTTATATCATCGCGTTACGTTATAAGATATGCGTGTTAAAGACGAGAAAATCGCGTCACCTTAACTTGTCGTACCATTCAAATTTTTTTTTTAAATTATTGGGAAATATAAAGATTATGGGATATTTGTAATTTCATCCGTGCCCCTTATGCCATTAATCCTATTAACATTTTCGTTATAAGGTAATATCACACTGGAAAAGGAAATTAATTAAGCCTGAACTCTGTATTGTAAGGAAATTAAACGTCACATGTATTCGTAATTCCTAAGAATTAACGAATAAATCTGAAATTAAATGGAATAAACAGATTTTCAATAGTACTCTGTTGGCCAGCTGTAAATTTATTTTCGTTTTAAATATATCCTCCTATTTTAAATATATAGCTCCTATTTAAACTCGCGTATTTTCTAAGCAATACTTTACCAAACCGTATCATTTTAAAAGAATAAATAGTTAACCATTCCATTTCTGTTGAAAATAAAATATTCTTCCTTCAGAAGCACTTGAAAGCAAATACCAAACTTAAATCGTAAAATTTTCCATTTCACTTAACCAGTTTTAAGTAGAGTTCAGTGAACTGTCCTTTATATGACCAGATGACTCCATCAGTTCGTGTAAAATTCAGATTGACAGAGCTTACCAATATTATTCAAATGAGTCAGTAGAGAAAACTCTTAAAGTCTACACCACATGCTCTTAAGTTCAACGAACATCTTTAAGAATAAGAAATTGTATTTAGTAAACAAATTTTGTCGCAGTCAATGATATTTATTGATTGACCTTTAAACTTAACTTTTGCCCCCAAATATTATTCTGTTGATTATTAAAGTTCGAAGACAAAATTCCTGTACCCAAAACTGTTGCAAAATTTGCTTCCCTTTAAGATTTTTTTATATTAAAACATACCATGGCTGCCCACTTGTTATTTCGACTGAATTTTATTTTCGAAAAAGTACGAAAAATTGCATCAAATTAAACAAACAACATTGTCAGGCGGCGCATTGTTTGCACAAGATCTTCCTGGTAGTTGTTGCTGGAGTTATTTAAATTGTTGGGTTGTTCTGCACTGGCAACTGTGACAAGCATTCAATGTTGGCCTGTTCTGGTTCTACCAAATGAAATCTGGCACATTTGGTGCTAGAGATGGGAGCGTGACTAGTAAGGGTTTAAATTTTTTGTTATATATTGATGGATAAATTCGTTAAAAAATTACAGAAATAGGTAACACTTGCCTTTTGTTTGACCCAGGATTGAGAGTTAAATTATTGAGATTATTTGGAATGAAAACTCCATAATTACAGAATACAAAAGTGGGATTGAAGGTATATAGTCGAATATTTCGACATGGGTATAACATAGCATCAAATATCTCTTCGATTTAATTCAAGCAAATAAAAGAAAAGTTCTTGAAAAAGTTTTTCGTTACTAAATACATATTTTCCATGTGGACAAGCCGTGGAATTTACTAAACTAAAAAATTCTGATATTATATAGTAAATATAATTCAGTATCAAAAAAATCAATCATTATTTAATAAAATTTTTTTTTTGTCAAAATAATGGTGTGAATATTACACTAGTTTACACGAAAAGGTTTTTTAGGGGAACTTTGGGTCGAGAAAATCGAAAATGATTTCTTCGAGATATTTTTTCGAAAAATATGTTTTTGGGCACTTGTGTCAGATATTCGGTATATAAAATGATATTTCATAATATAACATGGTTCCATTACATATACAATTCCTATCTTGAAATCGGATCTTAGACTCGAAATGTTCGTAAATGAATTATCTTTCAACTTAAAGCTTAACATAATTTTAATTAATTTTTTTTTTTCATAATAAAAAGCATTTTTAATTTAGAAAAATGGACGAAAATAACTTCTGGTTACTTCTATAATTGTTACTTAACCCATATATTTTTCATATCACTATAAAGAGCACATCATGTCGATAGAAAATTTCACGAGATATTATCGAAAAACTGTACAGGTGCCTAAGAACATGTTTTTCGAAAAATATCGAAAGCGATGCTTAGGAATTAAACAAGTTTCAATTTTTAAAATTTTTAATTTTGAAAATTACCCTAAAAATCCTTTTCCAACAAATGCTCATTCAATGACAATAGAAACGATTTTTATAAGCCCCTCTGTATCATAAAAAACAGAACGCATAATACAGAAGGAAACCCAAATGCCGCAAATGTCAAGATCAGCTATGTGGAAAATATCCTACTAAATCGTGCCTTCGTCATTTGACGAATACCAACCCCCAAAATACAATACATTTTAAACAGGAGAGTTCTGAAAACGAAAAATTTGCATAACGAAACCTTTAAGTCTATCAGAGATATCTAGTCTATAAAATCGTTTGAATAACTTAGATAAATTATTGCTTTCTGAATTATATGCCTGCCTATGTTTCTGTTAGTTCTTATCACATCCTTGACACAAAATCCTTATATACAAAGCAGCATTTGCTATACTCCTCAGAGTCATGGAAGAAAAGTGATTCTTAAGATATTTACTCTTCCACTTTGCTTGGTTAAACTAGGTTTGTTTTTAAAAAAAAAATTAAGTTTCTTGACAGTAGTTCAAAAGATCTTTATATCTTTTTTTCTTTTTAAATCAAATTAAAATGGTGTTTAAGCTTGGCAGCCATTTTAAACTAAATACAAAATGCGATTGGCAAAGCAATTGCAACAAGTAAAAAAACTGTAGCATACTTTTAGTCGCCAATTTTTAATCTCGTTTTACTAAACAGTTTTAAATGCCTTCGTTCTCGCTTATACTCAATATAGCAAATGAATGAATGAATGAGTCAGCCGCATGTCCTTGTTACTCCAGACTTAATTGTTAACTCTGTTTTGTCTCACGCACCCATAGCCAGCAGCGCAGTGACTGACAGAGACAACAACAACAAAATCATCAGCAATGGCAGCCATTAAACGTGTAATCTCAACAACCTGGGAAATTTTTGTTTCTGTTGTTTTTTTTATTGCTATATTTGCATGTTCCATTTTCCATTTTCTTTAAAATTTCTGAATGTTGCGGCTTTTGTTTGTTGTCATTTGTTGTTGTTGTCTCTTGTTGTTCGTTTTATTATGTTTGCACGCACTTGTCTGTTAAATGGCGCGTCACAGCAGACATTCACACACACACACACACACACTCGCACAAATGCACACAAAAGCGAGTGAGTGAGTGCACACAGACAGAGGCAGACCAACAAAATGGCCGGTTTACCTTGTGTGCATGTGTGCGTGCGTGTGTGGCCTTTGTCGGCCTGCTCAAGCATTTTCCTCACTTGAAATTGAGTGCATTTTTAATGCTTAATTATTTCCTTAATTAAATTTGCACTTAAACTGTGGCAAACATAACCTCTCACCAAAGGCCGCTCTCCACACTCACACTCACATACCCACACACACGCATACTCTTTACTTTGTTCTCTTAGTCTCGCTTTAATTTGCTGCTAAATACTGCACATATTTCGCACAATGGCGCCTTTTTGGCTTTATGCCTCACATGCTTATTTATTGTTATTTCATCTTGTGTGTTCTTCTCGCTTCATTCTTCACCCTTCACTTACCCTGCGTACTCTCGTTTATTTCGGGTATTTCACATTTGGTGCCTTTGTAGCCAGTCGGACAGTGGCATGTTATGGCCGCATCTCCAATGTGCCTGTAAATGGAAAATGGCGAATGCCAAAATGGTTAAAGAACTTTATGCAATGGTCCATAGTTTCATTTATTATGTAATTAAATGCTTAAGTTATTTATGTTTCGTTACAACATTTAATAAATGCGGTCGGTCAATATGAAATTCGTTATAATGAGCTGGAGCGAAGAAAATTTAATAAAACACAAATGTTGCTGCAAGAAAAAGTAATGTGCTAAGTATTTTTCGGACTTATTAAAAATAATAAAATATTAAGAATATAATGAATTTCGTGGGTGAAATTAAATATTTTTATATTTTCGTAGAAATTTAATTTTAATAAAAATAAGTATTTTTAAGTGAATTTATAAGGAAAAATGTATTTCTTCTGTTCTCTGGGTAAAATTCTGGCATTTCCATTAAAATTTCTTTCGAAAGTTGAAATTATGCACATCTGCTGTTGGAGGATTTATTTTAAAGATTTTTTAACCAATGGCACTAAAGCTGCATTTCCATGAGCTTGACCTTGAAATTTATACATAATGGAGGTTCTGATTTAATCTTTATATAAAAATCCTTTACGAACGCGTATCTAAAATTTCATCACTCTTAAAAAAATTATCTCTGATTTTCGACCAACATATGGGAATTGGCCCACAGTGCATCGTCACCATTGTCTCTCTATCTTAGTAAGCTGTTGCAACAATCTCCTTTAAGCCTTTAAGCTCCTTTCCATTCAAACTGCTCCTAATTTCTTGGAAACGTTTTAAAGCCAACACTCTTACTGCACCAGCCACCTCATAATTCGTCATTTATCGTTCCATTTATCTTGCATGCCCCAAACGAAGAACTTTTCATCCCACCCACTGAAAAATTAACCAAAGCCTAACAAGCTCGTTAATTGAATTTTCATGCCAATCAGAAAAGCGTTTCCAAAAAACAAAGTCTCTGGCAAGTGGAACCAAGTCAATAACAAAGCAGCGTTCACAGATTTCAATTAACTTGACTTCAAATCAAAATCCCACTAATACCACCTGATGATGGTTGGCCAATAGAGCGGCAGGAAGCAGGAAGGAGCCTTCCTACCATCCTGCATAAGCCTGACGTCCATCAATATGCGTCAGCCTGGACGAGGCGACTGGGGGAGCTTGGTCTAATAATTTTCATCACTTGCTGCTGTCACAGCACAAAAATTCTGACCTCAAAATTGAAATGTTTCCCTATGGGTTTGCCCTGGAGCAGCTCCCTGGAGCTTGGCTATCATTACCAGTAAGCTGATGGGCCTGTCTATTGACTTTTTAAGCGTTTGGCAGCTGTCGTTTGGTCAACGTACGGTTGGTCAATTGGATTTAGGCCTAGTTACCGGCCCTCAAATATGTAGAGAGTGCTTTGGCATTGATGCCAGCTTAGTAGGTTAGGCTCAGTCCATGGTGACGACAACGGGCTGCTCCAGACGGGTAGCACTTTTTGGTTAAATTTATTGGTTTAGGCGCGCCATTTCTTTGTTCTTTGGATGGGTCACATCTGGCGACTAAGTATATTAAAATATTTGCTCTGTCTAATGCCGACTGTGGTGTGGAAATGGGAAATGGGTCTGACCTTGTCTATTTGTTGTGCACAGTTGGCATTTAATTGAATCTTTGGAATTTTTGGCCTTGAGCTTTTATTAACTACGGGCTGACTAACCAACAATTTCGACTTAAATTGAGCAAAAAGTGAATTCCTATAATGTGGCAGAGAAAATGTAATTAAAATTGGTACTAAGTGTTATGTAAATGTTGCTTTAAAGCAGAAATTTTGTTTAGGGTGAATATTTTTGGTTCTTGATATACTAAATATATCATAAAAATACAATTTCCGATATTCTTGGCTTTTTTTATTAACTATATAGAACTTAATTTCCGCCATATACATCAACATCATATTAAGTCCAAATTGATCAAAATTATAGTTTAACAGAATGAAGAACGAATTGTAATCGATAATTTTGAGTTTTGTCTGGGGGTCTTTTGCCAAAATCTGGCTACATGGGCCCATTGTGCATGATGGCGCAAGCTCGACACTTTCCCGTAAAAAATAAATGAGGAATTAATCTTTTTTGTGAAAATAATGAATCTGGGATGCGCCGAGAAGTCTTTATCTTCCCTTATAATCTCTTATCATCTAAAAGTTAGATGAAAGATTCTTGGAATGACCCATAGAATAAATCGCCATACTATATATTATCACAAAAAAATGTGGCCCGGCTCTAGTATACGATCTATTTTAGTAAATTGGTTGCTTAGAAAGTTAGGTATCGATGCAGAGATGCAGAAGTGCCTAATATCCGTATACTCTAAAAATATCTCCCCATCTGCCCGATCGAAGTCCTTTCTTATAAAAAGTATGGCACTTCAGTCTACCATTGTGTAAAATTTATATATTTTTTTTAAATAATTAGCGCAAAAAAAATTTGTATCTAAAAAATTCTTACCAAAAACAAAGCATCCAATATGACACTTGAAGCCAGCGGATTATTCTGAGCACTTTTGCATTTCTGCATTCCTATAGGACCTATTAATTATAGGCAACCGATTTTGAAAAAATTTTATACAAAGCTTGGGTACTCTAAAATTTCTGGGTAGGATATCATTATTACAAAATTAACATAGCCAATTATTTATAAAAGTTGTTTTTGACGATCGGTCCTTCAACTGACTATTCAACTGATTTTGATCTAATTTGGTGCTTGGAAACTAAAAAAAGCTTTTGAATGCCAAATTTGTTTGCGATATCTTTTGGTTTTTTTCGAAGTCCTCTGAAACGTCCCTCCTTGGCGGGAGCTGTATAATGCAACTCCCGTTATCAAAAAAAAATATAATAAACTTGTCTTCTATGGAACAATATGGGATATAATGTGAAAATTTCGTTACTCTAGCTCTTACCATTTCTCAGATCTCAGACGTTCAAACGGCCAGACGGACATGGGTATATCGACTTCTCTAGTGGCCCATATATGATATTTGTAGGCAACTTTGAGGTGTTCCCCCTGACGACTCCTTCTATATGTTACATACATTTTTCGTCTTGCACAAACTTAGGGTATATTTAGTAAGTACCATACGGTACAGGATATGAAAAAAAAAGCTGATTGTTGTGGGAACTTTTGCATTTCTGCATCTCAGTTAGCTTTGCTCGATTGTTTATTCAGATGGTACTATGGCAGTTAATAGATAATTTGAAAAAAAAAATAAAACTGATTCTTGTGGGCACTTTTACATTTCTGCATCGCTGTTAGCCTTGTTCATGTGCTTATTCAGGTACTTTTTCATTTCTGCACCATTTTATAAACAATCTTGTCGTCCATAGCTTCTAACACAGTTTATAGATTAATTAAAATAAAACAAAATATGACTATTGTGGGCACTTTTGCATTTTTGCATCGTTGCAGTGGGTCCCTAAGGTCCCAAATTACCGTGGCATCTTTCTTGTACAGTCCTTTTATTCCCTGTTTATACCAGGGTTCCTGTAACAAGGCTAGCCCTAGGTGTTGTTCTGGTGAACATCCTTGCCAGTACGTCAGAGGCCGATTTGACACGAGTGGATGCTCACCTGGGCTATGCTTGTACTTCCGATCATACGATCGGCTCCATCATCGGCGTCTGGGTTCTGGAGGTTGTCTCCAGATCACCCCCAGCTTCTGGGCGCAGCTCCATGGCCAGTGCCTGCGAGGACATTGAAAGTTGGTCTCCAATGTCGCCGCCCGCCTCCATCACGGTTACGTTCAACTTCTCATCTTCCGCCAGAACTGCAAGGAAGTCGTTAAGGTGCTAAGTCCCTCCTCTTCCGCAGCAGATTGGGGAAGTGTGGCCAGCTTATCCCGCCATCTTTGGCAGTCTTCCTGCCTCTCCTTAAACCAGTGACTGGTATGCTGCCAAACCGAAATTTCAGTTTGTGTTCTGTCCGAATGATCTCGGTGCACAGACTGCCGAGGACGAGGAGTAAGCCACCTTCTTCACTTTTTCTCGACAGTAGCTTTTAGTGCTCTGTTCTCTGACGGTTTTGTTTTTGGTTGAGCTCCAAAAACCATTCCATCGGCTTCACTTTAATTCTAGGGCAGAAGATGGTGATGTTGTGCGCCGACGGTATGTCACCGCCCATCTTCGCCTCTAGCGTAACTCCTTTCCACATAAGCAGGGTAGAGCTGCCAGCCGCAACCACTCAGCCGACTCTTCGTTCGAGCAGTCTGCGACCAGATGGCCCACCCTGAAATGGATCCCATCAAACAAAATTGGGGAGTCCTAACCCAATGATACTAGTTCTTCCAGTATCGCTTTCTCAAGCAGTAAGAGTTCGTCACGGTTTAGAATCACCTGAGAGTATTCCTCAGGTACAATCGCTACCTTTAGCATCTTGACAACGGCCGCGTATGAAGGTCCCGCCTTGGTCACCAGGACCAAGCCTTACAATTTAGTCAAAATTTAAAAAGCATATTTTGCCACTTTTACGCCTTTGAGA
Organism: Chymomyza amoena; assembly: GCA_037043745.1. Classification (NCBI taxonomy): domain Eukaryota; kingdom Metazoa; phylum Arthropoda; class Insecta; order Diptera; family Drosophilidae; genus Chymomyza; species Chymomyza amoena. The sequence continues at coordinate 9,337 of JBAMAX010004332.1, read as the reverse complement.
AATTAACCAGAAATTTTAGAAAATTTCACAAATTCATAAACGAATTCACCAAAATGTTGCGAATTAAAATTTCATCAAAAGAGTCGAAAATTCAGCCTTACCAATTTGTCGAAATTTAAAAATTATAGGTTGACATTTTTTTCCTTTTGTGATATTAACCACTTTGTGAAAATTTTTACAAATTTGCAAACGAGTTCGCCAAAATTTTGCGAATATAATTTCATCAAAAATCCGAAAATTTGTCAACAATTTTGTCAAAATTTATAAAGCATATTTATCCTTTTGTGAAATTAACCAGAAATTTTGTGAAGTTTCCGAAATTCGTAAATGAATTCATGAAAATTTTACGAATTCAAATTCAGCCTATCCATTTTGTCAAAATTTATAAAGCATATTTTGCCACTTTAATGGTTTTTTAAAATTAACCAGAAATTGTAGGAATTTTCACAAATTCATTGGCGAACTCACCAATATTTTGCGCATTCAAATTTCATATCAAAAGTCGAAAATTCAGCCTTATTAATTTGTCAAAATTTAAAAAGTATATTTTTCCATTTTATTTCTTTTGTGAAATTAAGCACTTTTTGGAAATTTTTACAAATTTGTAAACGAGTTCACCAAAATTTTGCGAATTCTTATTACATTAAAAAAGTCGAAAATTCAGCCTAATTAATTGATTGCATATATTCACCAAATTAACTTAAGCAATCATTTGTGAATATTCCAATTAAAATTTGGCTTCTTTGTTGCATCAAGAAACTTTCATTTTTTCCCATATATCATGTGAAAATAACTTTAAATTAAGTTTTGTTGGGTATTTTTTTTGTTCCACATTGAAAGAACCGGAAAATTAAAAGTAAAGACAGACAGAAGTAAAACTTTTAATTGAGTGACTTGACTTTTTGCTCAGCCAGCAAAAGGCTCATCATCTTTTCAAAAGCATTCAGCAAGCTACGACTACACGCACAGCTACACACACATTAAAGGTAGTCACACATACACAAACAGCTACTCACACAGATACACAACACGTGTATGGCCAAAAATTCATTTTAATTGCAATACGAATACACACACACACACACACACGTATGCAGCATGCATTCATTGTGTCTGTGCGTTTGTCGCGATTCGAGACTTGAATGAATAACAATGTTTGACAAGAGACACACACACACTGACAGAGAGGAGCACACACATACACTTATTCATTAAGCCACACACTCATTCAGTCCGTAGGCCTTCTAGCCATAATACCCACTCCGTAACCTGCACCTCCCCCTCCCCAGTTTGAGCCTATCGTTCAACATTGTCATTGTCGTATGTTTACTTTTATGCTGAACCTGATCTCATTTGCTGTTTTTCGCTTGTTTGCTCTTAACTTTTCCAGCTATTAAAAACGTGAAAAAAAAAAAATGGGCAGACAAAGCCCCGAGGAAAATGTTCCACATTTATTGTTGCCACGGAATTTGGCACACATACAGTTTCCCGAGAGAGTTCCTGAGATTTGTGCTACTTTAAATTTTAACTTTTTACCTTAAATTTGAATAATTTTTATAATTTCATGTTGGCAGTCGAATTCGTTTCGAAAATAAGTTTTCCGCAGCTATAAATTCTTCCAATTATGGGGATTTGTGTAAAGCTTACTTTAAAATTTAATTTGACCAAGTTTCTTGGAAAATATTTCATGGAAAAAAATGTCTGGGAGCTGGTTTTTGGGTATTCCAGATTCTGAACTTTTCACTAAAAGCCAAAGTGGTGCCTTATGATTGACATGCCTCATAATTTCAGCCCATTTAGTCCAATCTTCTTCTTATTTGTTCCATTAACTCCGCGTGTAGCACAGCGCCTCAACAATTTCCCTGAACCGTGTCCTGTTTAGAGCTGACATGCAAATATTCTTCCAAGAGTAGTCCTTCGCCATGTTCTTTATTGAACGCCCGGCAAGCGGCTGCCTTGTGGACTCAATTTTTTTTTTAGTCCAATAAAGGTCCAAAAAGGAAGTCTGAAACGTGGCCCAATACCATTCGCCTTTGACAGCTCCATCTGCTTGTCACAATGACGCCGATATGGCCAAAATACGCAGCCAACAGCAAGTTTTCGTGAATGTTGACTTTAACCTTTGTTTATAGGGTCAATGGCATTTAGTAAAGGAGTCAAAGTTTGCCCCAACACAACCAGTCCAATTATTTTCAAACTGAAAATTTTTTTGTAGCTTCAAATTTGGCATTGTACTAATAAAACATGAAATATTCATCGACTTTCGCAACATTTTGCCCAAATGAAACAAAAAAACAGAAAAAATGTAAAAAAACACAAATGCGCCCTCTGGCGATACTCAAATGAAATAGATGACTCTATTCCAAATAGCGCATATACACATTTGGCTACAGAAAAAAAACGTTTTTTGGCCTTATGAATGCAATGTCTAATTCGATTTTTGAATGCTACCTTAATCAAAAAGTTCCCGGAATCATCACCGATTATAGAAATGTTTTAAGGAGTGGATCAAGTGCTGGCATAAGTGCGTTGCAGTCGATCCGTCATTCTTTACAAGGGGACAAAATCGATTTTGATTGATAATGCTAATATATTTTTTTTTAACATACTCCAGGAACTTTTTGATCATAGGTGGTATTTTGAAAAAGAAGAAAAAAAGAAAAGTTTTTAAAAAAAGAATACCATATTTGTTAGCCAAAATTTCTTAGAATGACCCATAGATACCAAATCGGGATCGATTTGGATTGATAACACTAGTCGACGATGAAAAATCTCCAGAGATGAGACTTATATTATATGTTAGGGCAATGTTTCTGGATGATAACACTGTCATTCATGAAAATCAGATGAGACTATATTATATAGCAAATGTTTTTAGCATTCAATCAATCAAATTAATAAATCAGTCATCTTTTATCATAAAATATCAAATTATAGAAATTGCATGTGTGTTTTTAGTAGCATTCAAAATCAATCAAAATTCAATAAATCAGTCATCTTTTATCATAAAAAGACTAAATTATACAGAAATTGCATGTGTGTGTTTTTGTGTTTTTTGGCCTTTCGGGCACATATTTTCGGCTGTAGTTTTTTATTTAGGCTACCGATTTATGATTGGGGACATTATGGGAAGGTATTCTATTTTGCTTTTAAGGAAAAAACCACTACCTTCCTTTCGGCTTACCACCACGGAATAACTTCTGGAACAAATGTTCTCATCCATCATGACTCACCACAATATCTAAACTAAGACCCGATTGTCACCTTACTTTAGTTAAAATAAATGTTACTTGGGTTTTGGTTAGCTTAATCGTTTCATAGAGTTTGCAGCTTCGTTAGACGTGGAATTTTACTCTGTGAGCCTCTAGACAAGCGCATAACGTTCCTTAACTCTCAATGCTCGCTGATAAACTTGTTTTTGAAAATTGCAAAGAAGCTTTAGAGATATTATGGAACGCAATAGATTCTAAACGTCGCCAAGCAATATTTACCAACAATATTATAACTACACTTGTTGCCAAATTTAACACTTTTTTCTCCAGAGATGAAACTTATACTATATGTTAGGGGTTGTTTTAACATTCAAAATCCTTTTTTTTATCGGCCCATGGCTATTTTAGTGGATAGTAATGTTATAACTTGGATTCCCAAATGATTGCATTCGACCCGAATCGAGGCCTTCCTTCAGTCAATTGCTTTCAAGATATTTACTCTAACCAACTACGCTCTCATAAATCCTACTAAACATATTTGCAAACAAAAACAAATTTTTTGCAAATTTTTCAATGCGGATTTAGCAAATTTACGTAATTTGTCAAATAGTAAACACTTGTCTAAATGTTTGACAGTAGTTGCTTCTAGAGCTTCCCTCTCACTATAAATAGCGTGGTTTAAATCTAGTTGAGTCACAATACCTTCCCACCCTTCAACATGAAGATCACTTGCTTCCTACTCGCCGTTTGCTTCTGCTTTGTGGCCTTAAGTGTCGACAGGACACAGGCACAGGACACCACAACCACAGCAGCAGCAGCTACCACCACCTCAGCCGCCACGACCACGACCACTTCAGCCGCTACTACAACTACAGCCGCATCTGCGGCTGCTACCACCGCCGCTACTTCCACTCCTGGAGGAAGTAGTGGTAGTAGTGGTGGGGGCAAGAAGAAGACCAAGTGGTCGCGCACGATTAAGAAGGGCAAGAAGAAGGTCACAAGGAGGCGTAGGCCAACAGGAAGCAGCAGGAACTAAGCTTAAATTGAAATCAATTGGTTCTTTAGCCAACATTCAATAAGGACACTGCACAATGATTCACTAACTAGATTATTGCTTTCAAGATATGAAATAAAAAAAATTTTACGTAAAATAATACGATCTGGTAAACTTCATTTGTTATTTCGTTTCATTGGCTGCTACGATCTTATAGGCTACACGTAATCTTTAGTTTCATTGGTCTCGATGCGTCATTCTTGTCTCTCTCTCGCTTTCTCTCTTCCTCCCTATCTTTTTCTCTCTCTCTCTCATTTTATTAGGAATGGTTTAATTATACCAAGACAAAGAGTTGGTGCATAATATCTTAGTTCTTCTCTCTTGAGCATACAAATTTCTTCCATGAATAGTTAATAACTTTGAAAAGTGAGGCTGTTCTGAATTTCGATTCCGACTTCGATTTTTCGATTACAAATTTTTGTATCGAAAAATAAAAATTATTCATAAATCGACCAATCGAAAATGGAATTTAAGTCCAGAAAAGAATATGAATAGTGCTTGTAAACTATGAGGGGTATTCACGCTTTGTGTTGAATTGAACAGTTGAGCTAAAAGTCAACAGGCCAAAGCGTGAATACCCCAATAATTTAATAGCACTTTTCAGTAAATGAATAGTGAATAAGCTAGCAAATTATAAGGGGTATTCACGCTTTGTGTGGAGTTGAGGAGTTGAGTTAAAAGCTAACAGGCCAAATCTCACGCTTTGTGTGGAGTTGAGGAGTTGAGTTAAAAGCTAACAGGCCAAATCATGACTACCTCCCGTTGAGTTTATAAGCTGAGTTTTCTCACTCCTTTTCAGCTTATGAGTTCATTTAATGAGTTTTCTTCTTCATTCCAAGGTTTGTTGGCTCAAAATCTTGAATTAAAAATAAGAAGATAGAGCGTAAAATCTTTGTTAATTGAAGCTGTAGCTAAACCGATTTTGCATGAAATCAGTTTTATGGAAGGTTTGTAATCTAAAACAAATTCAATGCAAAAAATTCAAATTTTTATACCCTGTACCGTATGGTACCAAGGGTATATTAAGTTTGTGCAAGCTAAAAATGTATGAAACATATAGAAGGAGACGTCGGAGACACCCCAAAGTTACCTAAAATATGATCAGGGTGAATAGAGACGTCGATATACCCATGTCCGTCTGTCCGTCCGTCCGTGTGAACGCCTAGATCTCAGAGATGGTAAGAGCTAGAGTTACCAAACTTTCACATTAGATCTCATATTAATCCATAGGAGACAAGTTTATTTTATTTTTTTGATATCGGGGATAAATTATATAGCTCCCATGGGGGTGTTTGAGACGACCTCGACAAAAAAGCGTTTTAGATGAATAATTCGTTTGTTTATGAAGATATCGTATTATCGTAATTTGGTATTCGAAAGTTTTTTATAGTTCCCAATCACTGTACCAAATTTGATCGAAATCTGTTGACTATATCATATAGCTCCCATAGGACCGATCGGCCAAAATAACTTTTTTAAAGAATAATTCGCTATATTTCGTTTTTTAATTAAGATATCGTAACCAGATTTGGCGTTTGGAAATTTTTTAGACCACTTAAGCAATGTGCCAAATTTGAACAAAATCGGTTGACTATATCATATAGCTCCCATAGGTCCGATCTTCCAAAAAATCGATTTTTTAACAAAATTTGTTGTGTTTCGTTTGTTTGTTAAGATATTGGGACCAAATTTGACATTCGTGAGTATTTCATAGTTCCTAAGCACTTTACTAAATTTAATTCAAATCGTTTGACTAGATCATATAGCTCCCATAGGACCAATCGGTCCAAAAACACGTTTTTTTTTACAAAATTCGATGTGTTTTGTTTGTTTGTAAAGATATTTGAAATAAATTTGGCATTCATATCTTTTTTAAGGTATTTAAGCACTGTGTCAAATTTCATTGAAATCGGTTGACTATATCATATAGCTCCCATAGGACCGATCGGTCAAAAAACAAATTTTTGCTTAAAAATTCTTCTGTTTTTGGTTTTTTGTGAAGAAATCGAACTTTATTACAAGCCATTTTTTTTTTTACTGAGACAATGGTGATAAATTTCTAGATAATTATCTTGAGTACATGAATGCAATTATACTCCCGCATCGTGTTGACCATTTACACATTCCAAAAGGACTTGCGCCAAAACGTGGTCAGTTCCTTTGATGAAACCCGAAATGCTGAGTATTACTAAGTTCTAGATTATGTATATTAAGCGTAAAACCTTAAAATAAATACAAATTTTATAATAAATTTTTTTCAAAATGTGGACTAGATGGCCTGAAAATTGCTCCAACATTCGAGTTTGTGTAATTAATAATTCATAAAAGCAAGAGCTTTTAAATTTTCTATACAGACTCATATGAGCCTTTTAAGCAAAGTAACGTTGACTTATTCGCAAAAGATACCCTTTTTCCCAGACAATCCTCAAAAACCTCTATGCATATTTTTTTTAATTTATCGGGAATAATGAATTTTGCTAGGAATAAAGGCTGCTGGCTATTAGCTAAGGCAGGGCGAAGTTCAAACCGCTCTAGAAACCATGGATATCATTCATTTTTCGGTCCATATATTTTATGATCCACAGCAAAACTCTCCTCGAAGATAATTTCCGGCTATCTTCTCAATTCAGGCTGAAGGGTATTTAAGTTGCAGTGTATTTAGGCTCTGTGGTATTTCACTGTTTAGCAACGTTCTGATCGATTAAAAATTTATTTTTTTTTATTAATTCCATTTTGGATCTTTTTTAAGACTATATTAAATGTTGTTCTTTTGGTTCTTTGCTTCATTCTAAGCCATTTTGCCCAAGAAAATATGGGTCTAAAATTAATTTCGAGTCTGCCACTTTTTCAAAATATTTTTTTTTTTTTCAAAATATTCAAAAATCGATCTATGTAGACAAGTCCTAACACGTTATTTTTCTCTAGCCTAATGTGTATTTGGGTCAAGGAATGCATTTTTGTCATCTGTTTTGAATTTGAGCGCCGCCAGAGGGCGCATTAGTGTATTTTTTAAAAATTTTATTTAATATTCCCCAAGTTCTAGCGGCACCTAAGTCCTAGTGTATTAAATATTTTTTGAACAAAGTTTGTAATAATTTTTTTCACCTATGTAATTTAAAGTTTTTTTCTTACAAATGATTTTTTTTTTTAAGTACTTTTTTGTAGACTGGCCCTGATTGTCTCCTTTGGCATTGTCTGGGTCTTCCTGATACTATATTAATATCTTTTTGTAATGAACTGGCTCAAAATAGGTTGTAGTGAACTCAATGATATTTTTTTTTACTTATATATTTTAAATTATTTTTCTTATAAATGATTTTATTTGTAGTGTATTTTTTTGTAGAGGGGCCCTGATTATCTCCCTTCTCTGGTTCTTCCTGATACTAACTGATTTTTTTTTTATGTTATGAACTGGTTCAAAATTGTCAATCTCATTTATTAGCTGTCTCTGGACTGAATCAAAAACAAAATTGTAAGCAGTATTTATGTTGGATAAATGAGTTTTATTTTTAGTGTTCTTTTTTTTTATAAACTAGCCGCTGATTATCTTCCTTGGTATTCTGTGGTTCTTCCTGATTCTATCTGATTTTTTTTAGGTAATGAACTGGCTCAAATTTGTCAATCTTATTTATTGACCTTCTCTGGCATGAATCAACAGAAAATTCTAAGCAAAACTTTATGTTGGCTTGTTGGCAAACATTTTTATTTCGCATTTAAACTTGGTTTGCCATTTTGAGAATTACAATTGGTCGCATTTCATATTTAACTGACACAAAATTCAAGTTACAAGGAAACCTCTTCAGTTTATTTGTCAAGCACTTTGGATCCTTGGCGCTTTGTCAAAACGTTGCTAAAATGTCAGCCCGATCAGTCATACCCATCCTTGTTGCTATCCAGTTCTGTGCAACCGACTTTAATGTACGCAATTTTCTTTGCATACACTGAAAAAAAAGGGATAAGGAGTAGCTCAAATAAGTGCTTGAAAATTTGTATATTTGGTATGTAACGTCTAAACTTTTCTACAGTTTATACCAAAATTATGACAACAATAAAGTAATTTTTTCTTTTTTCAAACTGCATTAAAGAAAAAATTCGAATATAATGGCCTCTCAAGTCCTGTCTACTCATCTGAAAGGGCATCAAAAAATTTTTTTTTATACTAACATATTCTTATCCGTAGAAATAGTGTACTTTCTAGTCACCATATGCCGCCAGAGCTTTTTGATTTTTTTTTTTCTAGCTTGTTGTTAAGTGCAAGCGGCAAAAATGGCTGCCGCCGCCATTGTTGTTGGACGCTGTTATGACATGTTCATGGCTGCCACGCACCATTGGCTGCCATATGGCATGGTATGTGTATGTATCTGCGTGTGTGTGTGTGTACACACACATACTCAAGCTTATAGCTGTATGTGTGTGTGTGTATGTTCTATGGAAATTATGAGCATTTTCTTTTTTATGCTGAATGAATTGCCTTAAAACGCAGCCAACTGACTGCTGTCAGCATTTTTCGAGTAGCAGAAAAAGGACATAAAGTTAGTGCAGTTTTTTGGCAAGCCCTTTTAATTGTTAAATATTTTTTGAAATTTAAATGAATTTAATACGTCTGTGCCAAGAATTTTTTGGGGCTCTGCATGGCATCAAAACAATATGCTAAATTGAATAGCCGCTGCAGCTGTCACATTTAAATATTATTTAATGCAATGCATTTGCTTGCTTTTAGTAAACCATATCGAGTGTTTCCCTTCATGCATAACTATCCCGGATTGTTATGCCCTAACATGGAGCAATGTGAAGTTAGAGTAATGTAGAATTGAAGAGTATCCGCGACTATGGCAGTAGGGTTGGATATAAAGATGAAATTAGAAGTATTTAGTGTTGAAACTGAATTTAAAAGTAAATTTTAGGTTTGTAAAATTTTCATAAATGGCACTTAAATTGTTCTGGGCTACGGAAGAACAAAGTCAAAGATGGCGCAGATATTAAGCACTCCATATTTTATTTTTGTCCATGTTAAAAATACTAAATTGAGAAACTGAAGCCTGAACTTTAAACGAGACCACAGTTTTTTTTT